>JAKLNT010000065.1:0-157782 GCA_022814375.1 Aspergillus quadricinctus | reverse complement strand
AAATTTATCTCTATATATATTAATAATATACTAATCTTTACTAATAGATTACTAATAAAGTACTAATAATATATTTACTAAATATTAGAGTGCCTAAAGAACACAGGCTTATAGTTAGATATTAATAAATATAAATTTAAGATTAAGAGTATAAAGTACTTTAGATTTATAATAAAAGCTAGTAAAGATATATAGATAGACCCTAATAAGATAAAAGCTATATTAGAATAATAAGCTCTTATCTCTACTTATAGTATATAGTTATTCCTAGGCTTTATAAACTTCTATTAGTAATTTATATAAAACTTTTTAGATATAGTATAGCCACTGATAGTATTAATATATAAAGAAGCCCTCTTTATATAGGGAAAGAAATAAGCTATAGTCTTTAAGTTATTAAAGAAGATATTTACTATAGCCCTAATTCTTATATAATTTAACTTTAATAAAAAGATAGTAGTTAAGATAGATGCTTTAAACTAGGTAATAAGAGCTATTATATTATAATATAATAATAATAGTATATTAAGACTAGTTGCTTATATCTTAAGAAAGAATATATTAATAGAATATAATTATAAGATTTATAATAAGGAACTACTAGCTATTATTAACACCCTTAAAGAATAAGAATTAGAGCTAATCAGCCTGCTATAATTTAAACTTATTATAGATTACTATAACCTTAAATACTTTAAGATGGTCTATAGGCTTAATGAATAGTAAATATATTAATTATATATATTAAGTAGGTTTAATTACAAGATATACTACTAGTCTAGGAAACTAGATATATACCTTAATATCCTATTATATAGGGAATAAGATATGCCAAAGGATATAGAAGATAACTAGCTTAAAGCCTATAATTACTGCCTAGTGCCCTTGAAGATTATCACTAGTTATATATATATATAAGTATCCTATGCTTATAAGTTAGTATCTAAAATGAGCAAGGGCCTACTGAATAAATATAGTAATTAATATTATAATTAATCTAGCTATATAATTTTATATATAATACCTATAGTAATAACACCCTTACTACTAGAAGATTAGTAGAGAATAGCTAAATATAATGATATTACTCTAAAAGAAATATAGCAAGTACTTAGAGAGGGAGCCACTAAGTTCCCTACTAAGCTATATATATAAGTATTGATTACTAAATGCTTGCTATTACTAGATAGCCATCTATTATACTAAGGATATAAATAGGTCCTTAATTCTAAACTATTATAAATAAGAATCTTACAGAAAATCTATAACTCTATATTAACTAGTTACTCTAGGAAGAATATACTATATATAATAATTATCTAAAACTTCTACTAGCTAGAGCTGTCTGCAGATATCTAATAGTTTATATAGAACTATAATAAGTATAGCACTAACTATATATAGTATAAATATTACTAGGGACTTTTAAAACCATTACTAATTCTAGACTATAAATAATATAAGATTACTATTAATTTTATTATAAAACTTCTCACTTCTAACAGCTGTGAGGATATAATAGTTATTAGTAATAGGCTTAGAAAAGGGGTGATCTTAGTGCTATATAAATGAATAGACTCTGAGATAGTAGTATAGCTTATAATAGATTAGTTTATTAGATACTATAGTATTCCTAGTATAATTATATTAGACTATGGCCTATAATTTATTAGTAAATTCTAAAAGTACTTTTATAAGTAGCTATATATCTAGTAATAGTTATTAACTACTTTCTATCTGTAGACTAATAGGTAGATTAAATATATAAATACTATATTAGAAGCTTATCTATAAAACTTCTATAATTATATATAGACTAATTAAAAGTTACTATTATTAATAGTATAGCTTATAATTAATAACTAAGATGCTATAAGTACTAGAGTTAGCCTATTCTTCCTAGATTATAGGTATAATATTAAACTACTTAAGCTTAAAGTATTAGATTAAGAGGCTACTATTACTACTATAACCTGCTTAGTAAAGGATAAAGCTAATATAATTATTATAAAGATAAAAGAGGCTACTAAAATAGCCTAGTCTAAACTTATTATAGCTTAGTAATAGTAGAAGGAGTATTTAAATTAAATCTACTTAGTAAGCCTATAATATACTATTAATTTAAAGGTATGGCTTAACTTATAGAATATCTAGATAGATTATCTAAGCTAAAAACTTAATATATAGTATATAAAGTTTATAATCCTTAAAGCTATTAGATTACATATCTACTAACTAGATATATTATTAGATATATATAATATATTCTATATTAGCCTGCTGCACCTTACTTCTAATAATCTATTCCTAAGCTAGTTAAATAATAATTACTAGCTACTACTAGTATTAGTTAATAGTGAAGCTAAGTATATTATTAAAGAGATTATAGATAAGTATAAGAAATATATTAAGTAAGGCTACTGTATAGAGTACTTAGTTAAATAGATAGACTATAAACACCCTATATAAGAGCTAGCTACTAATCTCACTAATATAGTAATATTAGAGGTATAGGAGAATAGACTTACTATTTTTAGTCCTAGCCAGGCTAGCTAGAGAGCAGTGATTTCAGCACTAGCTAAGCCTACTAGGGGGTAATAATTTTAGCACTGGCCAGGGACACCTAATTTAAAAAGAAGGGGGGGTAATATAGTAGACAAGGTCTGCTAAATGCTTAAGCTTACTAAGCACTTATAATCTTCCTTTAGCCCTGGCTAAAATCATGAAGCCCTAGCTAGGGTAGTAGTAATTATATAATCTTAGTTATTATTTATATACTCCTTATTATGTTCAACTGCTGTGATCTAGTTAGATTCCTTAGTGATTTCTTACTGTCTAAATCTAGGTTATAGATTTCAAGGCTTCTAGCCCGTGACATTTATCTACTGTAATCTAGTTAGATTCCTTAGTAATTTCTTACTATCTAAATCTAGATTATAAATTTTAAGGCTTCTAGCCTATAATATTAGAAATTACTTACTAAAATAAATAAATAAATCTAATAAAAAGAAGTAAATAAATAAATAAATCTAATAAACTAATAAGTAGTATACTAAACTAGATAGCTAAATAGAATTAGTAAAAGATAACTATACCTATAGAATTAGATAAATAGAACTAAATAAGATAACTAATTAATTAAGATAGCTAAATTAGATAATATAGATAGTATAGATAGTATAAACTATAATAATATATTATTAAAGATGTTAATATCTTCTAGAAGATTTAGTAAGGGGTAACTACTATAATAGAATAAAGTCTAGATAAATATTATAGCCTAGATAGCCTAGTAGCTATAAGAGATACTTAATTAAATAACTCTATTTAAGGCTTAATAAATAGCTACTACTATCTAGCTAACTACTAGCCCTATAGCTCTTATATAGGTAGTACTAATCCTTTAAGTAGTCTCTATTCTTATAGAAGACTTAGTAAGATAATCTAAATTAATCTTACTAAACCCTAAATAATATAATAGTGTTAATAAGGTTATATATAATATCTTTTATACTAATCTAATTATAAAGCTTAAGATAGACCTCCTATTATTTAATAGCTACTATAACTGTATATAGTATATATTTACTAGATTTAAAGATTAAGTAGCCACTATAATAAGCTTTTAAATAAATTAATATACTAAAAACTACTTTATAATAGCTAAGGACTTAGATTATATAATTAATTAGCTTAATATTATATTTTAAGATAGGAACTATATAGAGAAGGCTATAAAAAAATTTTATTATCTATAATAAGATAACTATCCCTTTAGTAATATATTTATAGACTTTAACTAGCTATTAATAGAAGTAGGAGGCTATAGCTAGATAAATAATATAAAATAGATCTTTATTAATAGAACTTTAAGTACTAAGATAAAGATATAATTAATTAATATAGTTAAGAAATTAAGCTTTAAAAAATATTACTAGTAGTTATAGATGATTATAGACTAAATTAAAGCTCTCTATATATAAGGAGCAGCCTAAGCTAAATAGTAGAGAAGGAATATAATCTTTATAAACTATAGTTATACTAGCTATATATTACCTCTAGCACCCCTAGCAGTATTAGCCCCTAATATAATTAACTCTATAGATTAAGAACTAATAGCTATAATCTTAGCCTGCTAATACTATTATACTAAGTAGATTAATAAAGCTAAACTAATATATTATTATATTAAAAATAGGTGCTTATATTATAGAGCTATAAGCTATATAATTAAAGTATATCTATATCTTAGTACTATCCTATTACTAGACTATACTACTATAAAGCAGCTATATACCTTCTAAGTAGCTAGATCTAAATTAGATAATATTAATATTAGAGAATCTATCACAGAGGAAGATAGTAAGTTAGAAAACTAATTATTTTTATAAAGAGACTTTTATAGGGGCTAGTTAAATAGTTAATATAACTAGAAAGCTAGTATTAATTATATCCTAAGGAAAATATACTTACTAATTATAGAAAGTTTTACTAGGCTATTAAATTTAACACCTTAGAATTTATTATATCTAGAATTATTAATAAAAAATATAATTATAAAATTCTTCTTAATACTAGATATATATCTTATATAGTTATAGCTAAATATTTTATTTAGAAGCTATAACTAAAGTAAATTAAGATTAAGTTAATAATCTTAAAGAACTATATTAGTATAATAAGTAGTATTATTTTAGTAATTATATACTTTTTACTAGATATTAAAGGAAATTATTAATATATAGTTTATATATATTTAGTGCCTAAGCTAGGTAATAGGACTAACCTAATCTTAGGGACTTTATAGATAGTATACTAGAAGGTAACTATAGAAATAGAGGGGCTCTAACTAAGATTTATTAATAGATTAACTATTAAAAATATTAAGAATAAATTAAAGCTAATAGTGAAGTAGATTAATATTTAAAGATTTATAATTTATAATTAATAGTAGAAGAAAGATAAGATAATATAGATCTTTACTACTAGTATTAAGGATATTAAGAAAGCTTTATAGATAAAAAAGTATTCTAATTCTACTATAAAGCTGCTGGCATATTATTATAAGTTTTTAGAAGTATTTAACTAAAAGAAGGCTAATAAACTACTACTATATTATCTAGGTATAGATTATTATATTAAATTAGTTAAGAATAAAAAAAGAAGGATAATAAAACTATCTTAGAGACTACTATATAGTATATTATAAGAGGAGCTTTTAATATTATAGAAGATATTAATAGAACTATTAGAGAAAGACTTTATCTATATTAGTAGCTTAACTACTATAGTACTAATATTATTTATTTATAAGCTAGATAATAAATTATAATTCTATATTAATTACTATACTCTAAATATAATTATAAAAAAAGATTACTACCTACTTCCTTTAATTAATAAGATCTTAAAGTATATCTTAAAGATAAAGTAGTTTATTAAATTAGATATAATTACTATCTTCTATAAGATCTAAATTATCTCTAGAGATAAATAGCTAATAGCCTTCTATATATAATTTAGCTTATTTAAATAGCTAGTTACACTCTTTAGGCTAGTAAATACACTAAATATCTTCTAATAATATATTAATTAGATACTCTAGAACTTCTTAGATAAATTTATCTCTATATATATTAATAATATATTAATCTTTATTAATAGATTACTAATAAAGTATTAATAATATATTTATTAAGTACTAGAGTATCTGAAGAATATAGGCTTGTAGTTAGATATTAATAAATATAAATTTAAGATTAAAAGTATAAAGTATCTTAAATTTATAATAGAAGCTAATAAAGGCATATAGATAGATCTTAATAAAATAAAAGCTATATTAAAATAGTAAGTTTCTATCTCTATTTATAGTATATAGTTATTCCTAGGCTTTATAAACTTTTATTAATAATTTATATAAAATTTCTTAGATATAGTACAGCCACTAATAGTATTAATATATAAAGGAGCCCCTTTTATATAGAGAAAGGAATAAATTATAGTCTTTAAATTATTAAAGAAGATATTTACTATAGCCTTAATTCCTATATAATTTAACCCTAATAGGAAAATAGTAGTTAAGATAGATGCTTTAAACTAGGTAATAGAAGCTACTATATTATAATATAATAATAATAATATATTAAGACTAGTTACTTATATCTTAAGAAAGAATATACTAATAGAATATAATTATAAGATTTATAATAAGGAACTACTAGCTATTATTAATATTCTTAAGAAATAGGAATTAGAGCTAATTAGCTTGCTATAATTTAAATTTATTATAGATTACTATAACTTTAAATACTTTAAGATAGTCTATAGGCTTAATAAATAGTAAATATATTAATTATATATATTAAGTAGGTTTAATTATAAGATATACTACTAGTCTAGGAAACTAGGTATATATCCTAATACCCTATTATATAGGGAATAAGATATACTAAAAGATATAGAAGATAACTAGCTTAAGGCCTATAATTACTATCTAGTGCTCTTAAAGATTATTACTAGCTATATATATATATAAGTATCCTATACTTATAAATTAGTATCTAAGATAAGTAAGGGCCTGCTGAATAAATATAGTAATTAATATTATAATTAATCTAGCTATATAATTTTATATATAATATTTATAGTAATAACATCCTTACTACTAGAAGATTAGTAGAGAATGGCTAAGTATGATGATATCATCCTAGAAGAAATATAATAAGTACTTAGAGAGGGAGCCACTAAGTTCCCTATTAAGTTATATATATAGGTATTAATTACTAAATATTTACTATTACTAGATAGCTATCTATTATATTAAGGATATAAATAGGTCTCTAATTCTAAACTATTATAAATAAGAATCTTATAGAAAATCTATAACTCTATATTAACTAGTCACCTTAGGAAGAATATATTATATATAATAATTATTTAAAACTTCTACTAGCTAGAGTTATCTATAGATATCTAATAATTTATATAGAACTATAATAAGTGTAGTACTAACTATATATAGTATAAATACTATTAGAGACTCTTAAAACTATTATTAATCCTAGACTATAAATAATATAAGATTACTATTAATTTTATTATAAAACTTTCCACCTCTAATAGCTATAAGGATATAATAGTTATTAGTAATAAGCTTAGAAAAGGGATAATCTTAGTACTATATAAATAAATAGACTCTAAGATAGTAGTATAGCTTATAATAAATTAGTTTATTAAATATTATAATATTTCTAGTATAATTATATTAGACTATAATCTATAATTTATTAGTAAGTTTTAGAAGTACTTTTATAAGTAATTATATATCTAGTAATAGTTATTAACTACTTTCTATTTATAGACTAATAGGTAGATTAAATATATAAATATTATATTAAAAGCTTATCTATAAAACTTCTATAATTATATATAGATTAATTAGAAGTTACTACTACTAATAGTATAGTTTATAATTAATAGCTAAGATGCTATAAGTACTAGAGTTAGCTTATTCTTTCTAAACTATAGATATAATATTAAACTACTTAAGCTTAAAGTATTAAATTAAGAGGCTATTATTATTATTATAACTTACTTAGTAAAGGATAGAGCTAATATAATTATTATAAAGATAAAGAAAGCTACTAAAATAGCTTAATCTAAGCTTATTATAGCTTAGTAATAATAGAAGGAGTATTTAAATTAAATCTACTTAGTAAGCCTATAATATACTATTAATTTAAAGGTATAGCTTAACTTATAGAATATCTAAATAAATTATCTAAGCTAAAAGCTTAATATATAATATATAAAGTTTATAATCCTTAAAGCTATTAGATTATATATCTACTAACTAGATATACTACTAGATATATATAATATATTCTATATTAGTCTGCTATGCCCTACTTCTAATAATCTATTTCTAAGCTAATTAAATAATAATTATTAGCTACTACTAGTATTAGTTAATAGCAAAGCTAAGTATATTATTAAAGAGATTATAAATAAATATAAGAAATATATTAGATAAGGCCACTGCATAGAGTACTTAATTAAATAAATAGACTATAAATACTCTATATAAGAGCTAACTACTAATCTTACTAATATAGTAATACTAGAGATATAGAAGAATAGACTTATTATTTTTAGCTCTAGCTAGACTAGCTAGAGAGTAGTAATTTTAGCACTAGCTAAGCCTATTAAAGGGTAATAATTTTAGTGCTGGCTAGAGATATCTAATTTAAAAAAAAAAAAGAAGGATAGTATAGTAGATAAGGCCTACTAAGTATTTAAGCTTATTAAGTACTTATAATCTTCCTTTAGCCCTAACTAAAATTATAAAGCTAGTTACTGCCTATCTTAGGTAGCAATATTATACTTAATATTCTAATTATCTTTATTATATAATTTTGGCTACTATTCACATATTTCTTATAATATTTACCTACTATAATCTAGTTAGATTCCTTAGTAATTTCTTACCATCCAAATCTAGATTATAGATTTCAAGGCTTCTAGCCCATGACAAAGAAAATACTATTAATATTATAAATATTTTATTAAAGACTAATTATATTATTATACAGCTACTTAAGATATACTAAATATATTTTTAGAATTATCTATATAGTCTCTATAACTATTATCTTACTCTCTTCTACTTTCTATACCTCTAGTAGTATATAGAGATAGCTATACTACTAAAGATAGATAAAAAGAATAAGTTCTTTATCTACTTTTAGTATCTAATTACCCTCCTCTTCTATATCTTTAAATGTGATATCGTTGGTGAACATATGGCTTCAGTAGACCTATGGTTGGGATTATCTAGAGTATGACTACATGTATATTCAATATCTAGTTAGTTAGTTCTGACTCTATGATCTTTGATAGCTTAGGTAGAAGCATAAATAAGAGATGGAATCCTATTAATATTAATAAGATATATTCAGGGCAGCTGCTGGCCTGCCCCCTACCTTTATATAATTTAAAGGCTCTACCTCTACTATAATAAATATTATTCTATCTAGTAGTATATCTAGATTAAGTAAAGTTATAATACTTAATACTTAAGAAGGTTTAATTACCCCTTATAGATATAAACTAGTATATAATTATAATAGATAAGACTATAGTTTAAAGCTACTAAGAAAGTATTAACTCTAATCTTAATAAAATATCTTATATAGATTATCTTAGCTAGAGGAAAATACCTTACTTAGATATTCTTTAGACTAAATACCTTAAAAGTAAGATTAAATATCTTATAGTTTAATTAACCTCTTCAGACTAATCCAGAACACTTTATAGCAGTGAAGGATTTACTATAGAATCTTTTAGCTCTTCCCCCACAGCAACATCACAGTGTGAAGATAAGGATTATAGAATTCTTTAAAAAGTAACTAATAATATTACAGATAGTTAGATCCTGAGAATAAGATAAATTAGAGCTATTAAAACTATTTTACTAAGTTTAAAAAGTTATTAATAGTTATAAGTTAAATCCTCAGCTTTAATTTAAAATTAAGATTAATCTAATTCTCACCCTCTAATTATAATGGACAATGAAACTATATCTTTAGATATAGAGACCCCTTAAACCTAATCTACTAATAATAGTAGTAATCTTAAAAGGATCCATGCCTAAGTCTAGGATTATTTCATAGGACTTATCTATAAAATAACTAACTAGGCTATCTATAATATAATCTAATAGATATATAATAATATTATTAAGATCTATTAAGTTTAGTATAAATAATAAAGTCATATCTAACCTAATAGAACTACTAGAACTACACTAGTAGTAGCTACTCTAGATCTAGTAACTATTACTTTCTTTCTTACTAGAGCATAAGTAAATAAACCTTATTAAAAGATCTCTAATCTTGAGCCTATTCCTATCTATAATAGTAAGTTTAGTAAGGATACTATAATAAAATAGCTTAAGCATATTAAAGATTACTTCTATAATAAGAAAATACTTACTTAGAAGGAGGCTACTAATCTTAAAAAGGTTATAGTAGTTAAACATCACCTTATAGGCTAAGCTAAAGAGTATTAGGATGCTTATAAGCAAAAGGTTGAATATAATCTAATAGTAGTGATTACCACCTTAGATACTTTTAAGAAGTGGATCCAAGATAACTTTAAAGAAATTAGAAGTGAATATAAATAATAATAGGAGTATAAGGATTATATATAAGATAAATATATAGTGCAATCCTATACTACTGCTCTTATGGAGGCTATATAATATATTAAGCCTAGAATTCCTAATTATATATTAATTTAGAAGTTTATTATTAACTTAAGGCTAAACTTGCAGACTTACTGGGTAGAAGATTATAAGAAATTAATAATCTTTAAGGAAGTTATTTATAGATTTACTAAGTATAAAATAAGAGTTGCTATATAATCTTATATATACTTCTAAGCTTTTAGTAAAACTAATAATCACTATATAGATCTAATAAATATTAATTTAAATGCCATCATCGCATCTTCTAACTAATCTAAGAAGGGAATGCGCAAATAGAAGATATAGTATTAAGTAAATAAAGCCTACTTTACCTATAGATAGAAAGGCTATAGCATACAAACCTACACTAGTTTAGATAAACTAAAATTAGATTCTAAAAAGAAATTAGGAAAAGTGAATAATTACTAGATATAGAAGCACTAGTTAATTAAATATTAAAGGCTTCTAATATTAAGAAATATAATGTTCCAGATGATCTTAAACCTCTAAAGGATCATAATAATCCTAAGAATAATAGTAATAAGGAGAATTGCCTACCTCAGAAGATAATACTTAGTATAATAATAGCTAGTGCAGATGATCCTAAGTATATTTAGGCATATCTTAATGCTCTTAGATTAGATATTATCTACTATGTTGCTAAGCTTAAAACCCCTTAAATAATTATCTATCTCTAAATACTGTTAGACTGTGGCTCTAGTTATATATTTATTTTAAAATAACTAGCTAATTCACTGCCACACTTATAATTTAGATTTCACACTATAACTAAGCTATTAAAAGTCTGCCTACTAAATAGTGAATTTATATATATATTAAGTTAAGTTTGCATTCTAATTTAGTTAGATAATTAGAATTATATTCTTATACCTTAGGTTTTAAATATAAATAAATATAACATTATCTTAGGGTGAGATTAGTTATGACATGTCAACCCTCTTATTAATTAGGTTATAGGCTAGATAGTTATTAAAGGATAGAAGTAAAGATACTATACTATTCTTTTAATTAATCTTTAATCTAAGATTAATGCTGATGACTTTAATAACTCTAATTTAGAAGGGTCTATTAATATTATTTTAGTAAAATAGCTTAAGCATACCCTGTGTAAAGGCTAGCAGGAAGCTTAGTTATATATTATTTAGGAATTTAAAGAGGATACTAAGTTCTTAATAGAACCTCCTTAATTAAAACCTTTTCTTGCCTAGTATAAGGATATCTTTAGAGAAGAGTTAGTTCTAGAGATGCCTCTAGAATGTCTACTAGAGCATTATATTAATATTAAAGATACTCCACTAGTAAATATTAATACTTACCCACAGTCACTAGAGAAATTCTATAAAATAAAAAGATAAGTTAAAAAACTTCTATAGAAAGCAGTTATTTATTCTTTAGCTAGTGTCTAGGGATTCCTAGTTATAATTATTCCTAAGCTAGGAGGTAAGTAGCAGTTCTATATTAACTATCACTTACTTAATAAGATAACTATAAAGAATATCTATCTACTACTATAAATTTAAGAACTCCTAGATTAAGCAGATTGTGCTAAATATCTTTTAAAGATTAACCTCCTCTCTGGATATTAGTAGCTATAGATAGGTGAAACCTTAATTCTAAAGACAGCTTTTAATATATTATTTAGAAAGTTTAAATTCTTAGTAATATCTTTTAGACTTTATAATACCCCTGTAATATTCTAAATAATAATAAATAATATTATATAAGATTTTAATTTTATTATAATATATCTTAATAACATCCTGATCTTCTTAGACTCAGACTTGGAATATGCAGAATATATTTATTAAGTGCTTAAATAACTCTAAGAATATAAACTCTATATAAAGTTATCTAAATATATCTTTATAAAGGATAAGCTGGAGTTCTGTGATTATATTATTAGTAATAGAGTTGTCTGATCTATGCCTATAAAAGTTAAGGTTATAAAGATATAGCTGAAATTAAAAAATATCTATAAAGTATAATAGTTTTTGGGACTCACTATATACTATTGCTAATTTATAAGGGAGTTTATAAAGATTACTATACTACTTTATAAACTGCTAAAGGAATTAGATGCTGCTCTCTAGAAAAAGAAGTTTTAATCTATTATTTAGAATGCTCAATGTCAGTATATATTTATGATGCTTAAGAATGCCATAACCCATACCCCTATTCTAAGAATTGCTAACCTTAATCTACCTTATTAAATTAAAACTAATGCCTCTAAATAGGCTATTAGTATGGTTCTTCTCTAATAAGATAAAAACAGAAATTGGCATCTAGTAGTATTTAATAAATGAAAGCTTAATAATACTAAATAAAACTACCCTATATATAAGAAAGAACTCCTTGCAATTAAGGAAGCACTCTAATAATAGGACTATTATATTAATAATAGTAAGCCTATTATAATTATAATAGATTATAAGAGTCTACAATATCTTACAATAATAAAGACTTATTCAAAGTATCTTATATATTGGGTTAAGGAATTTTAGATATATAACTTAGTAATTAAGTATTGTAAGGGAACTAAAGCAGTTATCTCTAATATAATTAGTTATTAACCTAACTTTATAGAAGAAGGTCTAGCAAACTAAGCATAAATACCTACTCTAAGCTTATCTATAATATAATTATAATAAGTAATAGGTGAATAACACCTCTATAGTCTACTGAATTTATCTAAATCAGAATGGTACTAGTTAATGATTTTATTCTTAAAGGGTAAGGAGCTGGATGCATCTAATAAGGTAAAAATAAAAATTAAGATATTAGCAACAAAGTTTCACCTAAAAATAGAATATATTAAGTATAGATCTATAGATAGGTTATACTACCTTAATAATAATATTAAAATACTATACCTTGAAATCCCTTTTCAACAGGATCTTATATCAGAGCTTTATACCCAGTATAGTCATCTAGCTTATCCTACCTTACTCAGAGTTATTTATACCCACACTTAGTAGCCTATAATACACCAGGATATCCAGAACATTACCAAAAGCTATCTAAATTATTAAATTATAAAGCTATTATAATTAGATCTTAAACACGAGACAGCTTGACACTTAGTAAAAAAGGGTATTTATCTATTTAAATAATAGGGGATTAACTTAATTAGATATCTACTAGTAATACTAAATAAAAATAAATAGATTATTACTGCAGTTAATTATATAACTAGTTAGATTATTATAAAAACACTAAAGGATATAAAGAAAGGAATAATAGCTTAGTTCCTATATAAGAAGATCTTTATCAACTATAGAGTATTTAAGGAATTACTTTCTAATAATAGTTTAAACTTTCTATCTAGTGTTATTACAGTATATATTAAGATACTTAAAGT
Source organism: Aspergillus quadricinctus (assembly GCA_022814375.1). Lineage (NCBI taxonomy): Eukaryota > Fungi > Ascomycota > Eurotiomycetes > Eurotiales > Aspergillaceae > Aspergillus > Aspergillus quadricinctus. The sequence continues at coordinate 144,157 of JAKLNT010000065.1, read as the reverse complement.
AAAATACCATATAATAATACTATACCACTCATAAACTAATAGTAAAAATGAAAACATGAATAGCTTACTTAGAAGAATATTAATAAAGTATCTTATAGAAAAACCAACACATCTATAGAATAAGTATCTGTATTAAACTATTTTTGTAGCTTAAGTATACATTTACACCTAGACAAAGCTATCTCTATTCTACCTTTTATACAGCATCCATCCATTGCTATCTAATCATCTATATATTATATAGCTAATAGTATAGGATCTGGAAAAATAGTTATAATAGATAAATTATGTATAAGCTTTAGCTAATAAAAAGCTATTAGTATATATAATTAAATAGAACTTAATTCAGAACAGCAAAGTAAAAGAATCTTAACTTAAGATTAGTTAATAGGTGCTTGTATGCAATAAATTACCTTAGAAATTTAAGAGTAAGTAGTTCAGACTATATTAAATTAAGAAATCATACCTACTTAGTACTTATATGATCGCGGAACCCAATGGATATATAGTAGAGAATCTTATTAATAGCCAATAATTAGTTGTAGTAGATATTAGTAAAGATCTAAGATAAATATTAGAAATTAAGATGCATTCTTCTTCTATTAGTTAAAAATATTAAAGGAGTTATTATTAGGAAGGTAATCTAAAATCTTACTATAGTTAGATTAATAGATAGATAGTAGGATAAGGAAGACTTATATTTTTTAAGATAATTAGAGAGTTTAGTACTGCTAGACTCTTTAGATAAAATCTAGTATTATTTAGATTTATAAAGGGCATAATTTAGACTAATTAGTAGTACTTAGATAGATAATAAAGCTTAAGTATATAAATATTTTATCTTATAATAGTTAAAGATTTTTCTAAGCTTTATATAATATTCCTTACTCTAGTTACAGTTATTATCTGCTTAAGAAGTACTTTTAAAGAATAAAAATTTTTAATATAGATTAAGAATTATACTAATAATATAAATAAGACTATAAAAGCTATAGATCTTCTTATAGTATTTCTTTAGCTTAGTATATATAGTCTATAAAGCTTCTAAGAGTTATCTCTTTTAGTACTATCTCTTACCCTTAAGGGTCTTTATTAAATCTTTAAGATGATTAAAGAGACCTTTATAGATACTAAAGACTTAGTATATTATAGCTCTAGTATATTCTAAAAGTATAGTTATATAGATATAGAACTTATAAAGAAGCTAAAGGAGGTACTTAATATATTATTATTCTTCTTAACTAAAATTAAAGAAAGAGATATCTTTCTCTAGCTAAGTTATAATAAAGTATTATATTAGTTTATATAATTAGTAGATATACTTTAATATTAGATATATTAAATTCTACTATATTTTATAATCTAAAAGCAGAAGTAATAGATTCCTAATATTATAAAATATTTATATTCTTTAAAAGCATTCTCTTTATTTTAGGCTTATAAGGATATAGTGTATAAGCTTTTAAATTTATATATTAGTTAGTATAATCTAACTATAGTTAGATTTAATATACCTTTTCTATTATTCCTAAAAGGCTCTTTTCCTTAATCTTATACTTCTTATTATTCTACTCTATAGTTGGTTTATTATTATATATCTAGATATAAAGTTTTTTAAGAAAAGTAATCACTACTAACTAAATTATATAGGTAAGGTAAGGTAAATAATATTAGGATTTAAGTAGTTTATAAAAATCTAGATTAAAAGAGAAAGTTAATATCTAATTACTCTACTTAAGTTACTTCTTTAGTATCTTAGTAAGCTTAGTAAATATTATTCTATTATTACTTATATTATTAGTAGTAATCCTAAGAATCTATTAACTTAATTTATACTTCTCTAGAACTTCTATTACTACTAAAGCAAGTTACTCCCTAATATATTTACTAATAATTAGTAAAAAACTAAGAAGCATCTTATAGTAGTGGAATTCTAGATAGATCTAATAGCTAGTAATTACTATAAAAGATTTCTAATCTAGACTTATCTAGTAATTAAGTGTAATTAACACCTTTATATCTAATAAAAGAGAAGTAAATAGTTCTTAATATATACTTATAGCCAGATCTATAAGTTATATTTTAATTTTATTATAGTTTAGAATTAAAAGATTTAACCCTAGCCTAGTAACTATATTAAGCATTTATTTAAATTATATATACTTAATAGTTTAGAAGGAAAGATAATATATAATTAAAAATTATATAATCTAATCTTTAAATCTCTATGCTGAATATTACAAAGTAGGGATATTAATCTAGATATAAAAAAGTATAAGATTAGTAGATAATCTAACTATAATTAGATTTATAGAAATATACTATTACCTATAATAGGTAAGTAGTAATAATCTATTTATTTATAGTAGATTAACTATCTCCTTTATATAAATACTTCTAACTTAATAAATATAATTTCATTATTATAGTACTAGAATAATCTAAATATAGATAATAGAGAAGTATATAATAGTATTTATAATAGACTTTTAGTTTACCCTATAATTATATAGCCACTTTATTAAAATAAATCTAGACTAATAAATATTTCTTATCTCCCTATTTTATTTTCTTTTTCTTAGTTAACTTATCCTACTTCTTCCTCTATTTTATTTTATTTCACTACTCTTAGAAGACATCCTTTATATATCTAAACTTATTAATTAAAGTATAGTCCTTAGATAAGGGAAATTTAATAATATAGTTTTATTTAGTAGGCCCTAGTAGGGTTATAAGGCTGCCTAGAATAGATAGAGGACTAGATAGAGTAGGGTTAATAGGGGGATCTACTAAAGATAAGAAAATATTACTAAATAAAGACTGCTAGTGTAGAAGTAATATTAGAGATAAGAGATAATAAGAAGATAATCTTTTAGATAGACTTATCTTAGATATAAGAAATAATATATTTTAAAGTTAGAGAGTTAAGGGAATAGAGAAGTTAGTAATATTATAGAGTTATAACTTTATTAAAGATAAAAAGTATAAGGGTATAGCTAGAGATCTAGAATATAAAGTTTAAATTTAACTATAGTTAGTTTTAGAAATAACTAAGTTTAAATCTAACTATAGTTAGATTAGAGACTTACTAAACTATCTATTTATCCTAAAGGCTCTAACTATTAGTATCTAAAGAAAGGCTCTAATTATTAGTATCTAAAGTAGATAGAGTTTATATCTAATTATAATTAGTTTTAGAGATAACTAAATTTAAATTTAACTATAGTTAGATTAATAATTTACTAAACTATTTATCTATCCTAATAGCTCTAACTATTAGTATCTTAAGAAAAGCTCTAACTATTAGTGCCTATAGATTAGATAGAGTTTATATCTAACTATAGTTAGTTTTAGAGATAACTAAGTTTAAATCTAACTATAGTTAGATTAGAGACTTACTAAATCATCCTAATGCCTAGAGGCTCTAAATTATTAGTTACTATCTCTAGTATCTATAGTAATCTAAGTAGTAGTATCTATAGTAGTCTAAGTAGCAGTATCTATAGTAGCCTAAGTAGTAGTATCTATAATAGCTTAAGCAGCAGTATCTATAGCAGCCTAAGTAGTAATATCTATAGTAGCCTAAGTAGTAGTATCTATAATAGCCTAAATAGTAGTATCTATAGTAGTCTAAATAACAGTATCTATAGTAGCCTAAGTGATAGCTTAAGTAGTAGTATCTAGATCTATCTAATCTATCTAAGTAGTATTTAGATTATTAATATTAGGATTATTGCTATAGTCTACTTTAAGAGTTAGATTCTCCTTAAAATTAGCTATATAGTTATTACTAATTTAATATTAGGTATTTAGTTTATAGATCTTCTTAATAAGTTCTTATCTAGTAGCCCTATCATAATTTTCAACTGTAATTACTAATTTATTATAGAGCTTCTATAGCTATCTACTATATATATATTTATCTATATTACTTAAATATTTAATATTAATTAAGAGCTAATAGATAGTCTATAAATCTATATTCTTCTACTATTATTTAGTACTAGCTAATAACTAATTAGTAATCTTATTAATCTAACTATAGTTAGATTATAGAGCCTACCTTCTCTATACTTTTACTTCTTTATAGGCAGTTTCTTAAATAAGTTCTTAGTAATAGATTTTATTAGGTTATAGACTTATATATAAAGTTTATTCTTATCTATAATAAGATTTATAGAGTATTATATTAAAAACCCTTTCTATTAATAAGATGTAGATAAGGGCTTAGAATTATAATTATAGTAATTAAGGATAAATATATTAAGATTCTTAGTAGAGTTATTAATATTAGTTTTATAACTAAATTACTTAAGTATAACTATAAGCTCTTATAGAACCTCTACTACTATCTTATACTTATCCTATAATAATAGATAAGTATCTTACTATAGTTAGATTAGGATGGGCTCTGGGCTTACTAGATCTAGAATAATCTTAGAAGTGCCCCTCTTCTTCTTTATCTTATTAACTTTCTATCCCTAGTTAAGGGTATTTAATATTAGCTATTTTAATTTATAGTAGTGCTATAATATATTACTAATATTCTTTTCTAGCTCTAGTAAGGAATAGTTTATACTTATATTTAGTAATTTCACCTTCTATAGTATATAATTCTATATAAAGTTAGCTATTATAGTTATACTATCCTATAAGTAGTATAGTATCTAAATTTTTATCTATAGTAATAGTTAGTAATCTTACTATAGTTAGAATAGTTATAAGAAACCTATACTAGCTTATTATTATTATTAAACTTCTCTATAATATTAGTGAGATATTATCTAGTATATTTAGTGACTAATTTAATAATCTATTACTAATATAGAGCCTTAAAGTAATTAAGATAAATAATAGTCTTAGTACTAATCTCTAAGAGGTCTAGCTAAAAGCTTAACTATATTTTATTAGTTTTAATCTAACTATAGTTAGATTAAAACTTACCTATTTACTGATATAGGGATCTTACTAGAGATTTTTATTCTTAACTTCTACTTAAAGATCTAATAGAAGTCTCTCTATATTATCTATTAAATTAATATCCTTAAATAGGATATTCTTAATAGTGCTAATCTAGATAAAATTCTTAAATATATTATTAGTAGCCTGTAGATAGACCTATATTAGATCTATCTATATAATAATATACTTAAGTAGAGATTTAAGAGATATTACTATATTTCTATATAGGATGCCCTAATTAGACCTAGTTAAATATTAATATAAATCTAACTATAGTTAGATTTCTACTACTTACTATATTAGGCACTTAAGAGTGCGATTAGCCCTGAGATTTTTAAAAATTTAGATATACTCTTTATTATTAAGTATCTATAGGAAGCCTAATTACTAGTTAGTATATATATACTTATCTAGTTAGAATAGTAATCTAAGCTATAGAAGCTTAACTTACTACTAATATTCTATAAAAAGTAGCTAAGATATCTTCTTCTTTTATTTCCTATCCTAGTAGTCTTTACATTTAGAAAAGAATAAAATCTATAGTGTAACTATATAAGATTTAGATAGCTTTTCTTAATCTTAAGGATTTTTAATTAATTAAATAAGAACACAGCATACTTGTAATTACTAAAGATTTTTTTAGTAAAATTAAAAAATTTATTAAATTTACTAATCTAAATCTAACTATAGTTAGATTAGCTACTATACCTTATAAATACTAGTATAGGCTTTTACTTACTAAATCTAGTTTTATCTATATAATATAATCTATTAAAGTTTAGTTAAAAAATTTTTTACTATAGTATATTATACAATACTTATAAGTAAATAGATGGAATTACTTATATCTAAGTATAGTAAGAATTTATATAGAGTAGATAAGGTTAATACTAAAGATATTATTAATCTAATTTTCTATCTTAGTTAGTGATAGGGTTTTCTCCTATTCTTTAGATAAGAGGATTTAGAATTAGTTAATAAACTAGATAGTATTATATCCTTTTATATTTAGTTTCTAGATAGTTTATTAATTAGCTATTAGTGCCTATAGAATCTTTAGTAAAATAAGATCTTCTTTATATATATTAGCAGCCCAGCTATACATCTATTTATATTAGTAACTAAGTAATCTAACTATAGTAAGAATTTATATTATTAGTTAGAACTATAATAGGCTATTCTTGCTAATCTTTTATAGAATATCTAGTATTATTAGCCTACTTCTTAAGGAGACTAATAAGGGCTTTAATATAATATTACTTATTTATAATAATTAGGGGTTTAACTAAGGATGGAATTAATAGGATTATAACTAGCTAATCCTAGTATATATTAGCTACTAAATCTAACTATAATTAGAATTAATCTATACCTTTATACTAGTGCACTTAATAGTATAGAGTTTTATAGCTACTAATAACTTTTTATTAATAATCTTTTTAAAGTTAAGAGTCTTATCTAGATATTTAAGCTAAATAGTATACTATAATAGTATATTAAATTACTTAGAATCTATTAATATCCTTAGTCTATCTTTAATAAAGAATCTTTAAGTACCAGCTTTTAATCCTAATTTTAGTTTTTTAATTAGATTATTATTAAGGGCTTAGTTCTGTCCTATTTACTATTATAGACTTAGATTCTAAATATTAAAAATAATAGTCCTAAGATAACTCTATTCTAGTTCTTAATATATAGTATCATCCTTAATTATATCTATAGTAATAATATTATTTGCCTCTTTAGTCTTCTTTATCTTAGACTTACTCTTCTTATTTAGTATAGCTGCTATCTCACTACCAGCTATAGCATCTATAGATCTAACTATAGTTAGAATTTAAAATTAGAAAAATAAAGAGTAAAAGAGTATACTACTTACTATAGATAAATCTAACTATAGTTAGATTTACTTATAGTATATAAAGCAAATAGGCTTATCTAAGTATAAATAAAAATCTAGAGATACTTATTTAAATAGTGATATAGAAGCTCTGTTAATCTAACTATAGTGAGATTAAGTTTTATTAATTTTTAAAAAAGTAGGATATTTTTAAAATTTAAAGTTATTTTAAAAAAGAGGCCATTTTCAAAATTCTAGATATAAAAGAAGAGAATATTTAAAAATCTATATTCTAGATAGGAGATAAGTATTTATATTATAGTATAATATCTTATACTTATTTATATTTATTATTAAGTTACTATTCTTTGTTTAAATCTAGTGTTTATAACTTAAGAGATAGTAAATATTAAAGAATATAGTTTAGATCTAGATTTCTTTATTACTTAGGTATAATATATATAATTAGTTAGTTCTAATTATATAATCCTACTTAATTATTTACCTTTACTACATAGTTATATATTATATAGTTATATACTATATAGTTATATACTACATAGTTATATTTTTACATACTTAGTTATATTACCTAGTTAAATGTATTAAAGATATTTATATAATATCTATTTCTCTCTTAATCTAACTGCAGTTAGATTTAATACCTTATATTATATTTTTAGTATTTAGTTAGTTGCATAGTACTCAGTCAGTTATATAGTACTTAGTTAGTTATATAGTACTTAGTTAGTTATATAGTACTTAGTTAGTTATATAGTACTTAGTTAGTTATATAATACTTAGTTAGTTATATAGTTCTTAGATATATTCTTAGTTATATTTAATCTACTAAAGCTGTATATCCTTTCTTAATCTAACTATAGTTAGATTTAGTGTATTTAGATTATTAATGGATATAAGAGGGCTAATATAATATATTATAGTTACTATTATATATAAATACTTATAATATTTATATATATATTTATATATTTTATTATATTTCTATCTATAAACCATGAACTCGCCTAATATAGCTTAAATCTATTATTTATTAGATTAAAATGAAACCTCTATATCTTAACTCTTATATAAATAATATTTTAAATTAAAATAATTAGTAGATAAAGAGATATTATTATATCTTTTAAGCTTGAGATGTGCAGTTAAAAATAGTGGTTTATCTAATTTAAAACTAAACTAAATCTAATCATAGTTAGTTAGTATAGGCCTAGCTATGTCTAGCTGGGCCTAGCTGCAGTTTTTTATAATAAAACTATAATTAACCTGGATTAGATCTGGGTTGGCTCTAGGTTCTAAAATTTTGACTTGAATCCAATGTGATTTGGTGATGGTTTCTAAAAGCTGGACCTGAACTCGCACCAAATACAACTCTAATACTAATACTAATATCTATAAAATTAATAAGATAGATAATAGTTATTTACCCTACTCTAAGAATCTTATAGCTCTACTAAACTAGATATTTAAATATTATAAATTATAGCTAAAATCTAAGCAGTGTGCTAAGGGTGTAATAATGAGACAGGGAAAGAATGTTGCGGATATTGGCAAGGTAGGCTTATACAGCCTGCGGTTTTGAGGAAGAGAGCCATCTGACAGATATAGGAACTGGGTGTCAAGCACCTGATCTGAAGTAGCCTCCCGAACATTTCACAGAGTATCATCGTCTGCCCATGTCTCAAAGCATAGTCTGACAGAGATTACAGTCACGAACGGGAAACTCACTGCTGCCGTCCATTTTGACAGCAAAGCCCGCGTTGACGAGTACATTCGTGCCCTCGGGATCCCACACACCATCGTCCGGCTCGGCATCTACAACTCTTGGTTCCTAGAGTCTTTGGTCCCTGTATCAAGCGACCCGCCCTCGTACAAACTCGTCTTCCCAGAACCAGCCCATCTCAAGGCCGCAATGCCACTCCTTGATCCCCCCGCTGCCCTTGGGAGATTGATCAAGGCCATCCTCTTAAGTCCGGAGAGATCCTTGAATCGTCAATTCAACATCGCCGAGAGGTATTATACTTTGGAGGAGATGATAGCTTTGATGAAAAGTCTTGGATTGAATGTGGAGTTACAGGCTATCGATCAAAAGACCTTCAAGGCTAGTCTTGCAGCCAGAGGGTGGCCGGACTTCTTGCAGGAGGATCTGGTGCAGGTGATTCAGTATGCAACTGAGTATGGATACTTTCAAGGTGAAAGTATTGAACAAGCTCATGAGGTATGTTTTTAGTTGGTCCTTTTATAAGGGATTATGCTGATGTGTGGATGTATAGCTTGTTTCCCAGCCGCTGACTTCACTCGAAAAATCACTCATTGAAAGTCCAGACTTTGCTAGACTCATCAAGTAATGCATGTTTTTGAGACAGAGAGAATAATATTTAAGCTCAGTGGTGTACTATTTCAGTGTTTCTTCCATCTTCATACTGCCATAAGTGTATCTCCGGATTAGTAGTTGTTGCTAAGCAGCCAGTGACCGGTCCAATTACCTGCCCAAAACATCGAAACACATAACCAATGAGGGAAAACAAGCTGATATTAGGTCACACGCTAGAATTAGATATACGAGGTGGCGGCATGACAAGCAGGAACTTTTGTGCTGCAACATCCCACACTCAGCAGCTCACTAAACCTTCAAGCAACTTCACTTCTTCAACCACTCAATAAGGAACACAACGAACAGGATATTAGGTTGAAGAATCTGAGATAATCAATCATGGTAGGTTGCCTTGTATATTATCTGCCCGCTGCTAACGCTCTACAGAATCACGTCCAGCCTCTGTCCGTTCGCCTGATGTACGGCTCTGCCTTAGCAGTGCAGGGATTCGACGCTTTCGCCTTTCTGTTCATCTCGCCGATTGTCATACCCAAACGCAACAAGCTGGCTCATCCCTTGACTCGGTTCTGGATGCGGGTGACGGGTGTTTCCTTCTTCCCATATGTGCTCAGCTGTTGGCTGTTGCGAGACTACCATATCCGCCACTCCAAAGTCGGTCGGATTGTCGGCTCCTGCTTTGCATTTTACAATGCTGGTCTTGCTGCGCTGTACACATGGAGCGCGCTGCAGGAGAATGAATATACCATCCAGCCGTTTTGGTATGCCGCAGGATGGCGGGTCGTGTGGGCCACCTGGGCTGTCTGGGAGTTGCTAGCAGCACCATGATCAATGCCCCACCGTCAATCAAAGAGGATGATCAAATGTATGCCCTTGGTGGTAGCCTTGTTCTTCTAGTTGCCTGTGAGATCATTCCTTCATTTTGCTTATGAGGTGGCAAAAGCGGAGGACAAGTGTTCATTCGCATCACGCAAAGGAAGTTATGTACAGGGGCCATATAGGCTCCCTAGTTAATATCTCTATCTGCATCAAGCTTATCTATCAGTTCGCCATAAAATCGAGTGTCCAGCAAGTCAACAAACCAAACCGAGGCAAACGCAGTGGCGAAATCTTCCAAGCTAAGCTTCGAGATTTCGGCTGAAATACCCTTGATCGTGGCATTGCCCCTGGTCCACTGCTTTATTCCTTGTCAATTAGACAATTAGACTATTGCAGACCCTCTCAGGCGAACTATTGAAATGCCACAACAAAAACATGGTAAAATTCCCGACAGAGACAATTGAGATCAGGAATCTGGGAGATTAGCTGAAGTATAAAGGTATATCTAGATAACTTCCACACTAATTAGCATTTATTCTTTCTGGCAGTCACTCATTCATCTTACCTCTGTCTCTTTCTCCTCATCTGTGCCATGGCTCCCTCGATCTGGTGGCTCTCTATCGCCCTCTGTGCTCGGCTGGGACTAGCCGTTGCAGGAGTCACTTGCACAGAAATAACTAATGTCTTAACTAATCTCTTTGCAAATCTATCCTGGGAAGATGGCATCTTGCTGTAGACATACAGCTTTCTGGTGCAGAGGATGAACACATATACAACTAATAGCTCATATTCTCTGTATGGACGTCCTGACTGAACCTAGGAGGAATGGGAGTAGCTAAAGCAAAATGACTAACTAGGCTTCAGATCTCTTCCTAGACAGTATTCGTATTGGTACATTTATCAGACCGTGCAAAATCTCGTCCCCGGGACTATATACCAATTGTCCATTGACATCCTACCTTATGTCAACCCCGCATACTCAGTCTAGGAGACGTGCAATCTGTACCTTTACCATACTTCTCTCGCCACGACCAATCTAGTTCAATACAGGACTGGACAGGCGTATACTAAGAATACCAATCAGTGGATCACCTTAAGCGGCCTGTACACCGCAACAAGTAGCAGTGATCTGTTTGGTGTGTACATCAGCTGCGCGCCATACCATGTCAACACCATCTTCAACGCTTACTTGGACAACGCCAAATTGGTCACTACCACGACCACTCAAGTGTGCACCACAGTGAGTCCTACGCCAACACTGACACCATCAGACACTGTTACCAGTGTTGCTATATCATCTGTGCCTATGGTTTCCAGCTCAGCTGCATTGTCGTCCTCAAGTGAGCCAATCTCTAGCTCTCCTTCCGTCAGAGCATCATCAACCCCTACTCCAGCGCCATCACCATCAGACACTATTTCCAGTGTTGCTATGTCATCTATGCCTATGGTTTCAAGCTTAGCCGTATTATCAGCTTCAAGTCAGCCCATCATACGCAGCTCTCCTTGTATCAACCCATCATCAAGCCCAACGCTAATGCCATCAGCCTCATCCACAACCAATACCGTCACTTCCTCCTCTGTATCATCCGCCTCAAGTCAGCCCATCATACCTAATTCTCCTTCTGTCAACCCGTCAACAACTCTACTATCAAGCACCACCACGCCATCAAGCCCAGCGCTTCCATCCACTTCGCCAGTCTCAAGATCAACGAGCGTACCAGTCATCCCAAAATCCTCGGGCATACTGATCATTGCTTCCTCTTCCCCTGTGGCCGCCTCGGCACTCCCCTCCTCGGCAGCCATCACATCTGCGCATACAAGCTCACAGCCCACCATAATACCATCCTCAAGTCAAATGCCGCCCACTCATACTCCGTCCCCTTCGGTTGTGGAATTATCAGGTGCTTCTTTCCTGTCCAAGGCATCTTCTGGCTCTAGCACAACTGCCAGTGCAATGACCTCCAGCGGTGATGTTGCAATGACAACCTCTACCATCTACAGCACCCGCACATCCACTGTTACTGCCTGCCCCTCAACAGTTACAGATTGTCCAGCCTCTGCTAAAACCACTTATGTAAATAATGAGACAATCTATGTGACGACCACAGTTTATACGGTAACTGCAACTGAGTCTAGTGCATAAGCTACCACCACCGCAACAGAGGTACCAACCGGCTCTTCAGGACAGTCTGAGCCATACACTACTTCCACTATTTTCTCAACTCGCACGGCCACCATCACTGCGTGCCCATCCACTGTCACAAACTGCCCTTCCTCTGCCAAAACCACTTTCGTTACAACTGAAACTGTGCTTATCTCAACTACTATTTGCCCGATCACCGGATCCCCTTTTGCAACCGGCACAGCCAACCCGGAAAACCCATTCCGCTCCGTGTCACCAGTGTTCAGTACCCGGACCGCCACCCTCACATCCTGTCCTTCTGGCGTGTCGGATTGCCCCGCTACCGAGGTTGTTACCCAGGTCACAACAGACATGCTCCTCGTCGGCGAATCCATGTATACCTTGCCTGCAGCAACCTCAACATATTCTTTCCAGACTCTTTCACCCTTCTCCCATTCATCTCCTGCGTCGGGAATGAGCGAAAATGCCATTCCTACCAGTGCTGAATACCATGACAGCACCGCTATCATCAGCAAGACTACCCTTTCCAGTTCCTCTACACCACTTCCGTCCACTACACAAGCGGCCGCGCCTTTGTTTACCGGCGTCGGTTCCTTCTCGCATCGTACAAACTGGATTAAGGTCCTTGTTTCATTTGCCATGGCTGGTCTTGTCCTCTTCTGTTTCTAGATATTAACATTATTGGCAATCGATGGCGCGGAATTATATGTACAGGTTATCAAATCTAATAATAATATCAATCTAGACGCGCTGTCAAGCATTCTTAACTTAGCAGATATATAAGCTCTTGGTCACACAGAGTCAACATAAGGGGAGGGGAGGAGAAACCAGCCTTTCTGATCAGGTTTGATCCCATTTTGAGATCTCTTCTTCGCCTGATCGGTTCTTTCAGTTGGGAGTTGCCATCATGGTTAAAGCTAAGCAGCTCCTATTCTTATCACTAGCATGAACAGAATTCATTAACTAGGATAGAGTTCTACTGCTATAGAACTGATAGCTCTGAGATAATATTTACTTAAACGCACTATATATTCCACTCTTATATCCTGTCAAGCACATACGACCATAGGGTGTGGAAAACAGGGCTTCCCGTCCGCTCAGCTGTACTTAAGCCACACGCCGGCCGGTTAGTAGTTGGGTGGGTGACCACCAGCGAATCCCAGCTGTTGTATGTTTTTGCTTCTTTTTGCTATCTGCAGCTATTAGACTGCACTGAGTTGGCTGGCAGTTGAGATGCCGGCTGTTGAGCAGAGCAGGCTGACCTGCCTTTCGTAAGTGTGTGGATCTCAATTCGTTCCTTTTATGAGTACTGGACACTGCTTTGATTTATGTTTGGGCCTGTCGCACCTGAACCTAGGTTATTCTTCCTCCCTGCTGAATTGTTGTCTTTGAACTTCTACTAGATGAGCTAGATATACTGAGTCGCTAGTCACTACAGCGGCTCTATCAGACTTGTAAAAGGGCCATATCGCTAGTAGCTTGCGAAAACAGTGTTGAGTACATATGGAATAAGGTGATTGACATCTCCTTGGACCTTGGAAGACATAGAGTTGTATAACTGAACTGCTGAAATTGAATCCAACCCTCACATGTACGCTGTCATGACTGAAAGATCTATATACATAGTACATGGGATGGGACCAAGGCTTGGAAATATGTATAGATGACATGCCCTGAGTGTTAGCCATGATTCGGCTGTCTTACTCCATACACATGATACACCACAGTCATGGTCAGTGATAATATTCCTAAACTTATGGTTCTCATTAACATGGAGTCATGGACAATGCGCAGCCCTCTATTGTTAATCTCCTTTCTAAAATTATAAAATATGGCATAGCTTATGTAAAGTAGGCATATAGGGATTAGGGACTAGGTCTAGACCTAATCTACAGGGGTGCTGCATCAGCCCTACTAGCGCTTACAGTACGACGTGTACAAGTACAACTCAAAGGAATCTGCCTTGGCCCTCGATCTGCCTTGGAACATACCGTACGCTCGTGTGATTCAAGCCCTGGGGTAGTACGACAGCCTGGGACTATTTTACTTTGAATGTGCGCGTGTTTTCGGGCTACGTCCAGTGGTCGTATAACGAGATACTAATATTGGACTAGCCCAGGTCAACGTGGCAGGTGTCCCCAAAAAAGAAACGAAAAGGGGGGGAAAAACAGACATACTGAACCAACCGATGGAGCAAGACTCTTCGAAACACGTCATTATCGTCGGGGATGCTCCCGTCCAACTGTTCCTATTCCCGTCTACGGCCGATTCCAGTCGGAAGTCTCGTATGCACAATGCATACTGGTTCCAGGTCGGGTCCAATCTTGTGGCCAGCCTGTTGGAGGACGGATTGGAGAGTGCTGAGCCTCGTATCCATATTCACAGGCCCAGTCTCGTGAGCCCTCAACAGGACACCATCCATTCCATCGTCAATCTCGAAAGGCATGACTTCAAGGCCCCAAGCCCGGATTGTCCAGAGCATCGCCGCTTGACCTTCAAGCTCCAACGCATGCAGGAGATCGTGACGGCGAGACGGTGGTACGCGCCATCTCCCTTTCCCGCCGCGGCAAACGATCCCTCAGCGCTCTCGATTGCCATCTTCCAAGAAACTAGAACCGAAACCGCCACTGATGAGATCGACACTGCCGCTGCAATTTCAACCTTCCAGCAATGTCGCCCTCGCTTCCTCATTTACCACATTGCAAGGCCCCTGTGTCATGGCAGCGTCTGGGAAACGGTCCGGCGAGGTCCATTGACAGGCCCCGAGACCGGCTCGCCAGACCGCGAGCGGCTCATCGTCGTGGTCGACGCCAATGATCTGCGCTCCGAAGGCATAAACCTCTCGCGCGGGCTATCATGGGAGAAGACCTGCGAGGACTTCGTCGAGCGGCTTGGCTCTGTCGGAAAGCTGGTGCCCCTGGCAACCTGTGCGCATCTGATCGTCCTCTTTGGGTGCGACGGAGCCATCTACCACCGGGGGTCGCGGGTGGCGAAGCCGGTGCTCCTGTTTGACCCGCTCTCATCGGAAGGCGAGTTCCTGCAGAAGAATCTGGGAGAGACGCCCGGTCTTTCGGAGGCATTTGTCGCTGGTCTTACATATGGGCTGATCCAAAGCCCGGAGTTGAGCGTCGAGAATGGAATTGACTTTGGTTTGCGGGCTGCGAGAAGGCTTGCTGTCGCTGGGTTGGCTGATCCTGGCAACGAGGTGCCTGCTTTGTCAACGATCTATCGAGCCACAGAGGTGATGGGGGATGGGAAGACGACCATGACCAAGAGGGACGATCTGGTTCGCTTTGTAATCCCATCCGATGACATTGCCCGCGGCAGCTGCGGCGAGAACTGGTCTCTGCTCGACCATACCATCGGCGACCCTGCAGAAGTAGCACGCCAGATTGTGCGACAGGGGCCGCTCCCGCCCGCAAGTCAAGTGCCGTTGGCTCAATTCAACAAACTCGTCCTCTTTGACCGCCGCGAGATTGAATCGTGCCGAACCATCTTCAGCTTTTTGCGCGAGTATCTCGCCTCACTGATGAACCGGCCGCTGAGCATTGCCCTCTTCGGCCCCAGAGGGTCTGGCAAGGCGTTTACCGCGATGCAGGTCGCTGAAGCAGCGGCAAAGGGCCAGAAGGCGTCGAACCTCCGGTTCGACCTGTCGCAGTTCACCAGCGCCGACGACCTGGTGGCGGCCTTGCACTCCATCCGTGACTGTTCCCTCAAGGGCTTTGTCCCGCTGGTCTATTTCCGAGGCTTCGACTCCGACTTGGCCGGCTCGCCTCTGGGCTGGCTGCCGCATCTACTTCACGTCATGTTGTCTGGCTCCTTTCTTGACCACAACGTCGTCAGGCCGATCGGCACCGCCGTCTTCTTCTTCGGCTCAACCTCGTTTACAACATACGAAGCCCTACAGCGCGAATCCGCATCAACCTCCAGATTTCCACCCAATCGAGCCAAGGACTTCCTCGCCTGCCTCCACGCTTTCGTCAACATACTAGGCCCTGACAGGGTCACGCGCACCACCGGCGGTAGCGAAGACCGACTCTACCCCGTGCGCCGCGCTGTCATCCTCCGCTCGCTTCTAGAAAAGCGGGAAACCAACCTCACCTCGTCCGGACAAACCAACATCGACGACAGTGTCCTCAATGCCCTCCTCCTTGTCCCCACCTATAGACATGGAATCCGGTCGCTGGAATCCATCATCGACATGAGCCACCTGAACGGACGCTACTACTTCGACCGCTCCGCTTTGCCCCCGCAAATGCAACTCGATCTACATGTCGACTACAAAACCTTCATCCAGTACCTCAACGGAATTCCACTCCCGGAACAGCTCCGAGAGCGACTCGCCCAGGAGATCCACGCTGTCTACCTGGGTGTCCGCGCCACAACAGCAACGGAGTCGGAAATAGCCGAGCTGAGGCCCTGGCATGAGGCTGACGAGGAACTACGGGAATCCTCCCGCGCCCACGCCGACATGATCCCCTCCAAGCTCCGTGAGATCGGGTGTTTCCTTGCTGAGAGGCAGGAGCATCGCGAGCCCGTGCGGGCCTTTACGGCGAGGCAGATCGAGCGTCTTGGGGAGATCGAGCATGATCGGTGGAATACGGAGCGGCTGCAGAACCAGTGGAGGTGCGGGGAGGAGCGCAACATCACCAAGCGCAGCAGTCCGTTTCTGGTGCCTTGGTCCGATCTTGAGCAGAAGTGGCGAGACATCGACTGCGCGATTGTGGCGAGTTATCCTCAAATTTTGCCCGAGACATATGCGATATACCCGTTAGGACCGAAGGAGACAAGGTCCGATTGATTGAATGAAAGAAAGGTATGTATTCTACACTATACTATTTTATCGGCCCACATCCTCTTCCGCTTGCGTTCCTCGCACTTGGAGACTGCCTTCCAAACAAAGACCACGATGAGCGTTGACGCCACCGATAGGGCAAAGTACAGCCAGATCCACTGGGATACGATGGCAGATCTGCCGCTGTCCAGACCAGCGTTCCAGTTGAAGAAGGTCATGCTGAAGAAAGTCTATTGCCGGTCCGTGTTAGGTAGTTTCAAACTTAGAAGATGGAAAGACAAGACAAAACATACTGCTAGGAATGTTGCAGGGAGGAATATTAGCGTCAGAATGGCAATTATCCTCATAGACACGCGGTCGCGGTATTCCATCTACGTTCAGGTATTCAGTCATTAGCATGATCGATGGAGGGATCACACATACCACAGCCTTGCTTTGGTCGTCCACCTGCCGTCTCGTCAGTTAATGTATCCTATCCTGAGCGATACCAAGGCTTTCTCACCAGCTTCTGCTGTGACTCAATTCTCGATGCCGTAGTATCAATATCATGGACAACACTCTTCAGAATCGCCTTCTGATTCAAGACCTTCTCCGTCAGCGTAGGCGAGTAACTCCCCTGAGCCCCGACCATCTCATGAGTGCCCGAACCTGCACCTGGACCTGCACCCAAGAAGTACCGCTTCTCCAATACCCCAAACGTAAGAAGCAAATTGCCCGCCAACTCCTGCGCAAAATCCCACCGGCGCCTCAGAAACAGATTCTTCTGCCACAGTCGAAATAGCTCGTCCCTGGCCCTCCGCAGCTCTTCCACGGCCACAGCCTCCCCGACCAACAATGCTTTGTACTGTGTCATCAGCGCCCGCTTGATCTCGTTCACTTCCGTCATGATCTGCTCTACCTGCCACCGCAGCAGCACCACGGGAAGGACCATGAGATCAGCGGGGATCGGGGCGGGAGAGTCATGTGGGAATGGGTCGGCGCAGAGCAGAGGTTCTGCGAAGCCGCACCAGAGACTACTGGGCCGGACAAGCAGGAAACACTCCCAGTCGATGCCGTAGGAGTGGGATTCCTGCGGTCGGTGGTTGAGCGACAAGGCGAAGAACGGGTAGCCGTCATCTTGTGGGGTTTGAGCGATGAAGGTGATGCCTGTGGTGGGATCTCCGAGGGTCGCGGAACCCGCGGTGTCGTTTTTGAGAAAGTAGTCGAAGCGTTCGGTGATGTAGCCACTTGCCTTTGCGGCAGAGATGACTGAGCTTAGTCGGTTGGGGGCGGTGGTAGTTGCTCCTGCATCGGGGGACTCGACTAGGCTGGCTGGACTGAGTATTGCATTCCATGGTGATCAGTGAAGAGGGTCGTCCGGGCTCTTACAGAATTCTGAACCGGTGGTTTTGGAGTAGCTTGCGCTTATCCCTCTGTGTGTGTCGTTCATTAGCACCTCTTATCATGACGATTCATCATGTCATACTCATACCAGAGACGGCTCCTTCAAGAAACCAATGGTCCCTTCCACGGACTGGTTTATCCACCCGATGGGCCATTGAATTCGCCATCCTGTTCTCTACAGGTTGACCAGTCCGATGATCAGCTCGCATCGGTTGGCATCAACAACAAGCTACATGGCCTACCTCGATGATCGCGACACTCGTTTCGTATGTCTTGAAATCAACTGCAGGCCCTCCAATATTGTCGCTACTGGCATCCAAAGGAATAGACGACTGCGTGGATATCATCATGAGCACACACAATCGACTGTATGCATGCAGTCCGTACAGTTGTGCTACTCATAACTGCCTGCGTGGCGGGATGGGAGGGAGTCCCCGTCCGCTCTACTTTACGCTAAATTAATAGTGGTATAAGTATTACTGTGGAAGACACCTCAAAATGGCCTATCGTACGGATAATGTAACTATGAATGAACTGCTTACAGAGGCATGCAACTACTCCCGACTAGGTAGCTCAGTGAGCGATCTCGACGGCAGCGGGGTTTAACTTAGCAAGGGTTTGAAGCAGAATTTAGATCAAGAGGAGAACATCCCCTCTTTTCCTCTGTCTTCGTTTTCTTTGTTTCATTTGTTTATACGTTCTTTTTCCTCAGTCCCCAGGTACTACGCTACACACCACCGAACCCTCGGTTCTGGGGGGTTCCTGAGAATAGATAGACGGCACAGGCAATATCCACGAATGACGCTCTAGTCGCACAGCAGTCTAGTAATAGTCGGGGGCAGTATGCCTTCGTTCTCAGCGAGTGGTATACCGACCCTATCGAGTATCCCTCAGGGATCATTCACAGCGGGGACCGGGGACCTGAATTTGGCCGGCGCATGTCCCATGCATAACTGACTCGCTTCCGTGCAGACGAGGCTACCCCGTCAGACTAAAGCGAGGCGCTGATCCGTGATCACCCTACTGCTAAGTAGTTCCAACGTCCAACCGATCAAGCACCTTCAAATTAACCCGTGCCCCGTAACCCATCAATTCTGGCAGCTGGCACAGTAATGATTTCCATTTCAGCCGCATTGCCGTGTCCAGTCGACGTGGCTACCTCTGATTGGGATTCTCAAACATGAGAACCTTACGGGGTCGTGGACCTGACTCGAGACAGCTGCATGGAGCCTCTTCTGGCAGCTTGGCAAGTTCAGCCTGGCGCAGTCTCATTTCATTTTGTAGTTTAGTACGTTAGTTCAGGTGCGATCGCAATCATCGTATTCCATTCGAAGCAAACCAGCATCACCGCTCGGTTTAGTACATCTCGGTACATCTCACAATTCGGCCAAGTAGATAGATAGACACATGGGTAGAAAGCAATAGCATCGCACTTACCGGCAAGGTCTTATAGTCATCTCCTTCCAGATGACCTATCTGAGGCTATCATTACCATTACTCTATCTACGCTACCCGTACAATTATCCAAAATCAACTCCATCACGATGCCAGCCCCTAAACCCCTCTACGGTATCCTAGCCGCCCTAATCACCCCCTTTACCCCCGACAAATCCAGTATCGACGCTTCCGCCCTGCATGCCCACATCAACACGCTCATCACCGCCGGCATTCACGGCCTCGTTCCCGCCGGCAGCACGGGCGAATTCACCACCCTCTCCCGCCCCGAACGCAAAGAGCTCCTCGATCTTTGCATCCAATTTGCAGCGGGTCGCGTCCCCGTCATCGCGGGGATAGGGAGTACCTCCACCGATGAGGCGGCCGAACTGGCAGCGCATGCAGGGCAAGCCAGGGCAGCAGCGATCATGGTCGTACCGCCGTTCTACGACCCATTGAACTATACGCAGTTAAGGGAGTTCTTGGCTGCGATCTATGAGGCTTCTGGCTCTTCTTCCCCTTCGTCTCGGCTGCCGATTATCTACTACCATATCCCCTCCGTGAGCGGGGTCACGCTTTCCCCCAGCCAGATTGCCGGGCTGTCGGATGTCGGCGTGAAATATGTCAAGGATACCTCTGGGAACGCGCCCGCGTATACCGAGTTGATATTCGGACTTTCGGACAAGGTGACTACTTTCAACGGATGGGATACGCTGATGTTCTATGGGCTTGCCGCGGGGGCGGCGGGGGCTGTGTGGGGTGCTGCCAACTTCATCCCCGAGCTGGCGGTAGAGCTTTGGGAGGTTGTTGCCGTGGAGAAGAATCTGGAGAAGGGAAGAGCACTATGGTCGAAGATATGGCCGATTTGTAAGTTTCTGGAGGCTCATAACTATGCGGCGGCTGTTAAGACGGGGGTTGAGTTGAGGGGTCTGCGGACGGGGGGGTTAAGGAGGCCGTTTGCGTTGTTGGAGGGGGAGTTAATGGAGGAGTTGGCTGTATTGATGGAGGACGCCGGGGTGAGTGTTGTTAGGCAAGCCTAGTAGTAGTGGGAGATTGTATCAACCTATAGCTATGGAGAATGCTACGGAGTTCAGATCGGTTTCTTCCAGCTATACCGCAGCTATTCTCTAAGATACGACCAGTCCAGAGTAATGATCGGTCCTCATACCATCTAGAAAATCACGAAACGCCTTCAATCCGCCATAGTAGAACTTGACTGAAGGCCTTGCCTCCGGTATGTTCTTCCCTGTGATCCAAGAGTCGACCCGATCAAACAGTGTCTCAGAAGCAGCCAGCTGCTCACAGACGCCCACCCACTTGGCCTCAGCCTCTTTGGTACACTCAATCACGCTGTCCTCCCCCTCCCGGCCATGCAGATCCCTGAGCATCCCGGTCAGAAAATCCACTTGCGCCTCGATCAGCGTCGGCGCATTGCTGAAAGGGCCCTGCGGTCCGGTAACCATGAACAGGTTCGGGAAAGACGAGAGGAACATGCTGGCGTAGGTTCTGATGCCAGATCTCTTCCAATGATCGCCCAGTATTATGCCGCCGCGTCCTCGGATACCCTCCTTGACGGTCGTATAGCTGCCATCGGCGCTGTGGAAACCTGTGGCGAGCACGAGGACATCCAGCTCGTGAAGCTTCCCGTCGCTTGTCCGGATACCGTTCCGCTCGATTGCCGCGATAGGGGTTTTCAGGATGTCAATGGCAAAGACATTCTCCTGGTTGAACTTTTCGTAAAATCCCCGATCGCAGGGCGGGCGGCGCGCAAACAACTCACGTGGAGTGAGGGCATCAGCCTTGGAGGGATCCTTGACGAGGGATCGGATTTTTGCGCGTAGGAACTTGCATGCCTCCTCATTTGCCACGGCATCGGAGCAGAGGTCTCCAAAGCCGCCGTACATAAATCGAAAGCCGTTGCCCTGGCGCCAGAGACTTTCAAACACCCGCTCACGTTCCTCGGGAGTGACACTCATGGTCTCCGTTATCGGCTCTTCGAACCCAAAGGCGGTTTTCGAGTGTAGCTGCGCGGCCCAGATATCGTCGTAACTGGAGTTGATCTGTGTGCGCTGAGCAGCTGTGATGGGCTGCAGTCGCAGCGGCACACTGAACTGTGCGTGACGGATGAAGCAGTGCAGCTCTGCGACCTTGGATGCAAGTGCGTCGGAGACCTGAATGCCGCTTGACCCGCAGCCGATAACTCCCACGCGTCTACCACTGACCTCAATGCGATGGTCCCAAGCTGCAGTGTGCATAACGGGACCCTGGAAGCTCTCCATGCCTGGGAAACTAGGAATGTTCACGGTGCTTTGGATCCCAACAGCAGTGAAGAGATATCTTGCGATAAAATCGCCGGAAGTTGTATGAATATGCCATTTGCGTTGCGACTCATCCCATGTCGCGGACAGCATCTCCGTCGAGAACTGGAACCTGTCGCGCAGACTGTGTTTGTCGACGATGTGGTTGAGATAGGTCACAATCTCATCTCGTGTCAGGTAATTGTTTGGCCATGGGTAGGTCTGCAGGTCCTCCTTATCCCACGAGTAGCGGTATAGGAAACTCTCGGTGTCACTCATTGCCCCTGGGTAGTTGTTCCAGTACCATACGCCACCGACTCCTTCAGCTTTTTCAATGGCTTTGACGTTAAGACCTATTTTTTGCAGGGAGTAGAGCTGGTATATGCCGCCAAAGCCGGCACCGACCACGAGGGCGTCAACGGACTCGATTGCGGTGGAGGACATGGTAACGAGATAGTTACAAAGAATGGAGTTGAACGTAGGCAGTCGATAGAATTACCAGTTGGGTTCTTCCGCCTCACATATACTTGTACCTTTGGTGTGAGTGGGCCTATGCGATGATGAGGGTGTAAGCACACTCAGGGAAGACGCACATGCTTGTAGCCAGCCCCCAGGAGTACCTCTTTTGCTTTGAAGGACAGAGTATACTATGTTCCACAACTCTTTCTTGGCATGAATGCATCTATCCGGTCTGACAGTTGCTTCATCTCATGCAGGTGGCTTGTTTACGTCTGCCACGTCATCTCTCTTTCAGTTCTGATACCTCACGCTAACCTTTAGTATGTATGTATTGAAGCGGCTCGCAGGCTAACGCGCAGCACATAAAAATTGAGCAACATGCATGGTCAGCGCGGGGTACTGGTTGGATTTATCGAGTGGAATCCCATTCCCACTGGATCCCGAATACCTGTGCAACGGCCGATCCTGATACTGACCTTTCCTGTCTCGCATAGCCCTCCCTTTTGCAGCTATGGAGCAATATCAATACGACAGTCTACCTTCCAGTGATCATATCCGGGTTGCAACCATTCATCAAGGACGTTTCGGCGACGACATAGTCATCGACCTGAACCATGTCACGCTGCAATCTCCCGTGAAATACGAGGCTCTCTCCTACAAATGGGAACGAACAGAGAATTTGCGCCCCATCTACGTCGGCGCAGACAAAGCCTCGGTTATAAGTGTTCGCCAAAACCTGACCACGGCGCTCGCCCATCTCCGGTATCCCGATAAGCCGCGAGTTATGTGGGTAGACGTCCTCTGCATCGATCAGTCCAACGACATCGAGAAGGGCCCGCAGGTAGCCCTCATGGGCAAGATCTACCGACACTCCACAGGCGTCATTGCGTGGCTAGGTCCAGAAAAGGACGATAGCACACGCGCACTGAACACGATGAGTTGGATCGGCGTTCAGATTGAGGCGGACTACTCGCGGTGGCTCGTTGACCCGTCAGAGAACTGCATCCACCCCAGCTTCCTCGATATGGACGCTGACATCCCCCTTCGTCCCGAAGAGACGCGGGCTATCTTTCATCTACTTAGCAGACAGTGGTTTGAACGACTCTGGATCAGACAGGAAATTCTTGCCTCGGAGCAGAAAGGTGTCATCCAGTGTGGCTTCTACCAGGTTGCTTGGCCGCTCTTTCGGCGTGCCTTGCTCTGTCTCTACATGAAGCGGCGGCCTTGGTCGGCATACGAAGCCCAGCTGTATGATCGATTGATCTCCCTCCGTGGCCTAATCGGTCAGCCACCGACTGTTGAGCTTGGCTTCATCCGCGTGGTCTTTGGTCAGTCCGGCTGCGCTGACCCGCGCGATCGGGTTTATGCGGTTCTAGAATTCCTCCCAGAAGCCGATAGGGCTATTGTGGGTGTGCCGGACTACACAAGGAACGCTGCGGTGATCTTCCGAGACATTTTTCGGCGATGGGTAACGCATTCTGGTTCTCTCAACCTCCTCAGCCAAAGCGAGCCTTGTGCCGATGACTACCTCTCGTCTCTGTCCGAGCCAACCTGGATTCCAGATTGGTCCAAAAAGGAAGTCATCTTCGGGCGCAACTATTGGCGCGGCTTTGCCTCTTCGCAGTTTGCAGCAGCTACCTCATTCTCCTCGGACGGTCGTGTCCTGAAAACTCCGGGAATCAAAGCAATTGAGATTCGCCATCTTCAGGCCATTCCCGTCATGAGAGATCGGCACGTCACGGAAGTCGAGAATGCGCTTGTCCATCTGCTCTCTCGCACTAATGGGCTTGAGGGTACTTACATCACAGGCGTAAGCATGCTCGAGGCATACACCCGGACCTTCCTCGCCAATGCCCTGGCCGAGAACGCAGAGCCCTGGCGAGGCGAAGACCCAACCATCCAAGAAGCAATGGACATTATCTCTCAATTGAACAATGCCAACAACGACTCCCAGCCTCACCACTCACGAGCTCTAGGTCCCTCGGACGCATTTTTCAAAATAGCCCGCGCAATGGTCGGAGGCCGGCAGCTGATGTTCGATTCCGATGGCTACATCGGCATCGTGCCCCGTTTAGCGCGGGAAGGCGACATCATCTGTATACTCTTAGGCTGCCACTCTCCGATGGTCCTACGGCCGGCAGATGCCGTCAATAATAACGGCAGCGGCAGCGGCATGTTCCACTTGGTTGGCGAGTGTTACGTGCTTGGGCTATCCGAGGGAGAATGCCTGCTCGGTCCACTGCCAGCGAACACGGAAAGAAAGTTCGGCTCGAGTGCAGACTGGGGAGTGCACTCCTACTTCGAAAACGCTCTCACAGGGCGTAAATCCTTCGATGATCCCCGGCTCTCTTCATCTCTCCCTCCAGCTGACTTGGCCGAGTTCCGCGATAGGTTGCGCGTGAATCCGAACGCTAGGCTCCGGCTGGGCCCGGACATCCTGGGGGAAATGCTTCCTCAGATGCGGAGTTTTGAGCTGGTCTAGTATCTCGGAATTACATCAAAAGATCTTATATTGATCATGACCTCTAAATAATGTTACAAAATGACCGATTACTTGCAGTAGGTGGGGATAGTAGAGATACCTAAAGGGACAAGGATGTCTTGGGAATGAAGAAAGTTACTTAGCTCTAAATGATGCCTAAATCAAATCAAAAGTCTGGCTGAATTGGCATGCTCAAATCCCACGATCTGATTGGCAAGCGCGAATTCGCATACGCATTCGACAGGGGATATTCAGAAACAGTCAGATGGATGCCTGCTGGTTGATAGGACTAGGAGGTTATATATCAGTGAAGAACGCCAACATTAGCGCCCTTAGCACATCCATGGTTCACTGATATATAAACTCATGATGACAATGCTTGCAGCGCAAGAGCGAGCCTATTTTGAAACAACCCGACGTCTGCTTGCTGAGATCATCAATGAAGGGTTGGCATCTGCTACAGTCACTGTTTGTCAGTCCACAGAGCAGCAGTGTCTCATCCTAACCAACAATTTTGAGAGTCGAGCAAATCCTGAAAACTGGGTTAAGGTCAGCCTATTGCCCAATACGTACCTTGGGCTCAAAGACGGCAAAGTGATCTCGCTTGTACGACCAGCGAGCCTTCAACCACCGGTAACGATAGAAAGCAACTCAAAGGAGAGAGAGTCGTTGGACCCCGTGGAGATTTTTGACCACATATGTCCCTGGCTCTCGCGTGAAGCCGACATAGCTCTACTAAAAGAGATTGGGAGAGAATTGAAAAATTCCCGGGACAATCAAGGTTTAATATCCACCTAACCGACCCTGAGAAGATGCTAATGTAGAGTAAACTAGAAAAATGGCTGGAAATCGGTGAACCTCAAAGCCTTCCAGGCTTCAATTCACCATCTGTGAACTGGGAGAGAACGCTCATCTTTGGACATCCGACTCATCCAGTAGGAAGCTGTACCCATCTATGAGATATCAACATCAATGCATTGTGCTAACTGTCACATCTCGACTAGTACCACCGGCTCTGCTTTGCGCAGGCACCATTGAAGCCTTACAGTCCTGAAGATCTGCCTGGAATGCTCAGTCCATCACTGGCTTTTGTTTCGGTTCCTCGCACTGACATGCATGTCTCGGGTGCGTTTGAAGAAACTCTCGAACCGCTTCTCATAAAGCTTCAAGTCCCAAGGACTAGTCCCGACAGGTTGATTGTTCCGTGCCTTGCGCAGCAGCTACCGGCGGTTAAGCAGTATTTTCCTAGCGCTGTTGTCGTTAAAATCGTGCAACAATGCGCTGACGCACAGGCATCTCTGCGTACATTGACTCTACGGCCTGAGCTGAACTTCCCATATCACCTCAAGCTATCGCTAGCATGTAACATCACCTCAGCACTTCGCACAATAACACCATGGACGACAATTGGAGGGCCTGTTTACACAGAATTACTGGAGAGATTCCTGCCTTCCGACCTGTGGGTATTCAGGGAAGTCGCAGCCATAACTGGGAATCAGGCAGATTTCAATAAAGCCAAGCATCTGTCCTGTATCCTTCGAAGTGATCTTGAAGCAAGGGCAAAAACGAATAACGAGAGGTTGATCCTGGCTGCTGCACTGGCGCATCATCCCCCGGATGCCAATCAGCCCTATGCTCAGATATTATATAATCTAGAAAGTCGGAAAGACAGACAACATTGGTTCAGAAGGTACTTACTACTCGGCGAATCTGGAAAAAGGAAAAGCACACGACTAACCATCCCAACCCAGTTATATCGCCTGCTTGTTCAAGCTCGTTCTTCCACCCCTACTTGACTATGGAATCGGTCTAGAAGCACACGGCCAAAACATGGTTGCCCGCATCTGTCTCCGAACAGGATCAATCAACGGGTTTGCCGTGCGCGATTTCGGTGGTATCCGATTACACGTCCCCACGTTACAGCAGCATGGGGTAAATCTCGATTCGGTGCCCTCCGGCAGCGCGACGCTGACGCACAATTTACATGACGTGTGGTCTAAGGTTCACCACTCAATGCTGCAGAACCACGTGGGCTTCTTACTGAGTTCCCTGGGACTTGAAGATGACGGTGGATGGACTATTGTAAGGGAGGAGCTCTCGGCCGTGTTACGGCCGGATCGAAGCTCCCTGGGCCAGAGACTGTACGACTTTTTCTTGGCGGACACCATGCCCTTCAAGTGCTTCTTGAGGATGCGGATGGAGGGGAAGTACCGTGATGTGAGTGACACGTCTCCTGGCAAGGACTTGCGGTAATTAACTTTCGGTGCCTGGGATAGTATGTGGAAAGAGAGGTCCCAAACGTAGTGCTTACAGATTCACCGCGATGGGAGGATGCCCTAGCCACATACAAGCCATCGTTGCATCGTTCTTAGTTCCCATATTTGTCGGAAGCGAACCGCGGAAATGGTTCGCGTGGTTAGTCAGGATTTATGGCATGTAAGCTGGCCACAGCTCTTGAACTTTGGCGAGTTGCTTTTCCATTAGACTCGCAGTGCACGGGATTGTCAGTGGTGCTGAAGCCGTTGCTGCAGTCTACACTGGGAGGCGAAACTGGTGTCGGGGTCTCATACTCTCTCTCATTCTTTCATAAACCCAACGAAGAAACGAGCTAATGTAGTGATGGAGATTCTTCTCTTTTCAATGTCTCTGACCCAAAGTTGCATATGTATTAAGTGAGCTATGCTAAATAGTCTGGAGGGAGACTGGGGAGAATGAGAAGAAAGCTCACAGCTAGAACATGATCCAGCTTAATATGAGATAATGT
Source organism: Aspergillus quadricinctus (assembly GCA_022814375.1). Lineage (NCBI taxonomy): Eukaryota > Fungi > Ascomycota > Eurotiomycetes > Eurotiales > Aspergillaceae > Aspergillus > Aspergillus quadricinctus. Next base: position 116,426 of record JAKLNT010000065.1, on the reverse strand, counting down.
GCAACAGCAGCAAGTATAGCTGTCACAACCCAATAGACAAGTAAACCACGCGTTCCTTCACTTGCAGCGTCTCTCGTGCACCCCATCCCACCCAAATCAAATCAGCAATGGTGCTTGATGAGTGAGAGCACCACAGTCTCCGCACTGGTAATAATTCGTCCCATTGCAGTTGGCACAGAGAACACAGGTGGAGTCGCAATTATGGCAGCCGCTTAGCTATAGTATCAGGGCTACTGACTTTTGGAAACAGGCATAGAGCCGCAACGTACTATCTCTGTAGTTGAAACTGAAGGGTGCAACTAAGGCATGTGTGCCAGTACCATGCCATGGTAGCTGCTGATTGTAATTAGCAATATAATATTAAGGCAAGAGGGAGAGAGGAGGAAAAGTGGTACCTACAAGGTGTGTCTTACAGATATATGTTAACACAAGGTATTCAGGGGCGTGTGGGAGATTTTGTCCTATTATGAAGATTAAATGACTCTGGTAATAGTGGCTCTTATCATTTCTCCTTCGAAGCCGAGCCTCGTCGACTAAAGTTTACGTTCACCCTCTTCTGGCGACGGACAGTCCTCTCAGCCTTGCGCTGCACTTGGGCCAACGCATCATTCATCGCGTGCTGGGTTCTCTTGAGTATACTCGTATTGACAGGCGGAGCCTACTCTCTCTATTTGTTGCCTCACAATACCAAGTTTCTTGATCGACAAGAGATGTGAGTAGCACCGGCTTGTTAGGGCGTTGATGTGATAGAACCTACAGACTGAGCCTTTAGAAAACAAAACTGAAAATTATTGGACTCTTGGAAAGTGGGATTTTATTTCTGGTCAGTCTCCTGCCATTGGGAACTGTAGGAGCATACTCAAATTGGTGGAAAATATGTTGCATAATCAGACAACCTGTCTTTCTCCTATAAAAATCATCAGGTGCGCCAAAGGCTGTTAGGTAAAGAAGCCCAGTTACGGAGTAACATGGTATGAAACTGAAGGCATGGCAATCAAGCATCAAGCACGGATGAAAACTGGACATTAACAAAATATTCGGAGTAGTCAAAAACGCTATTGGGGGAAGTGGCCATAATATGGCACATAAGCACATTATCATGTCCCATTCTAATCGGACCTTCTTCGCCTCGCCAACATGGCAAGCTGCAAGCAAATGATAATAGATCTGCTTGAGGGGGAAAGAAAAGAGTTTGAGAACAGTAACTACTACCCATAATAGTCTAATCCATGTTTAGGCGGAATTCCCCAGAATTCCCTTATTCGAGGCTGAACAGCTGGGGCGAAACGATATGAAGGGAACACTACCACGCAGTTATTGCGGGTGTTATTTTCATATAAACGATATGTCAAATTAGTCCCCCGGGCATGGCAAGACAGTGGAGAAGGCGCCGAATATAATAAGCACTAGACTGACTTGAACCTAACAACTAGACGACACATCCTGCTGGTGGACACAATGATTCGCTGGGAGATGCGCCCTGACTCGCCACGACGAGCATAGCCCATACAAACGACCTCTTTCCTTTTTCTATTCAGAATTTTGGATTGAACTGTATCAGCCTCGGGCATTGGCCCCTTGTATAAGTGTGTTGACAGTGCTGTCTGTAGGCAGGGCCAATGAACATAAACTGAAAAGCGGTGCTAAGATTGAGAGCTTAGAGGCAGAGTGCCCATGGGTATGTATTTAGATCAGCATCATAACAACATTCATGATAAGGGTGAGTGTCGCACGATTCTGATCTCCTGCTACTCACCCACTCACCGGCACGAGTAGTCTTTGCTTGGGAGGGATTCTTTCCCTATCAAGAAAATCTCCTTGCCTTTGTTCCTACCTGTTTTGCTGGATTATTTCTCTTGGTGTCATTGGTCTCGTATGGCAAACGAGGCTGAAATCCTTCTTCCTTCGTTCGCTCGAAAGGTGGCGGATTCCCAGGCGCCAACTGACGGCGGTGAGGATTTCAAATAAGGAGTTCTAGGTCTCTGGTTATCCAAGGATAACTGATCTTCTCATTTATTTTCCTCCCTTGAGGCCATGATATCCACTAGGGCTGGGGATTATGTCCCTCTGGCCACTCTAAACAGTGCGACGTATGGCGACACCGAAGAGACCCTGAACGAATGGCCAAAACCTCCTGCAGAACAAAAGAGAAGAAACGCATTCGAGCGCATTGGCACCCTCAGCGTTTTAATCTCGTTGCTGGGTTCCAGTTTCCTATTCATCCCATGGGTTCTATTAGGGCTGATATGGAGAGAATCAATGACGGCGATATCAGGAGGAGTGCCAAATACTTTTTGGACCCGGATAGTGCATGCGAATTGGACCTCGAGGCTCGTCACAGTTTGTACAGCAGTTACAAGGGCAATATTGACTCTCCAGGCTAGTCTGATTACTGCGATGGTTAGCAGTATTATCCTGGAGGGGATTGGGACACCATTATTCTATGCGCCATTTTACTCGATTACTAGGGCTGTTAGTGTCAGTCCGACGAGTCTTTTGCTTACAAAGGGCATACTAGCACAGCCGAAGCGGTTTTTCTCGCTCTAGATTTCGATGCTTTTCATTGTTGAGGTTTTGGTGACTGTCGCTTCCCAGTTTCTCTCTACGATTCTCATCTCGGACTTTATGGACAGCAGCTTCTTTAACAGCAATAACTTGACTGATGTTGGCATCTTCAGTCCCCTTGGCTCTGTAGAGGCTGCTTGGTGGAGGGTTCCTCCAGCATCAGGTTGGACATTTGGCGAGCTCGCCGAGTCTTTCTCGCAGGGACCTAATTTCCATGATACAGGGCATACCTATCGAGCTTTTATTCCCTTCGAAGATGAGGCACAGCGAACAAGTCTCCGAAGCTTCCAAGGGCCAGCGGAGGTTATGGATCAGCGAGTGGTCTGCGTTTCCCCATCATTCGTTGATTTGCGCCTAAATTCGACATTTCCTCCGCGTCTGTTTGGGCAGATGATCCTGGCAAATGAATCATATCCAATGCTGCAAAATATGGAGACGCAAAGGCCTATCAAATTCACTTGCGCTCTGCCATACCCGCCTGAAAACACAACATACGGCATGTCAAGTCTTTGCTAGTTGTCTCGGAGGATATGCTTCCGGTTTTGGATCAAGCGTGGGAGGAGAAGGATGGGGAGGTAGAGAAACGTTGGGGAAAGGACCAGCTAGCACATCACAGTGCCCTTCGATATTGGCCGAATGGGCGCGTAGCTATTGGAGTCGAGGGGAAAGAGAGAGTTGAGTAATACTAATAATATACAGGGTTATAAAGGTAGCAGGTATAGATGCTACTTAAGATCTACCTTGCCATTCACGCGATCCTGATAAAGTTTGATGGGAAATTCATCTAGAAGGCAACCATAATCCTATTACGGAAAGTCGACCTCTCGAGCTTTCATAACCCTAGCAACATACTATGCAAGCTCCATAACAGTTCTTATCACCACCTAGTGGCGGCGAACCATATGAGTGCTTCGGTAAAAGCTTCCCACTAGATATATTCCATAGTAGTGTATTGCCCCTACAAAGTCTTTGATTTGTGACGGGACAAACTTTCGCTTGCGAGAACGCAATAGCCTTTCAATACTTGGCATGTCTCCTACAATGTAATGGGGCGTGCGTGGCACATTGCGCCAGGTGTATCCGATTGAATCGACTCTGCTGCTAATGACATGCTATGATTTCTTACAAATTCCCCGCTAATTAGGCTGTGATGATCCTCTCCGGCTCGATGTTGAATCTCGATTGCCTACCCCCCTTCATAGTCGCCCTGGAGATAGGGGGAACGTCGTCATGAGAACCTCGTAGGGGTTTGGCCCACCAATCCGGCTCCCTCGACAACGGACTATGCTTATACTGGGAATGTGGAGACATCCATGGTGTTCTCCGCTGTGTTGAAGACTAGCCGGAGTCCTGGATTTACCTTGGCCTCGTTGTGAGAGAACATTTTAAACACTAGCAAAGAGTACGTCAGTAGGGCCATGCATGGCACGACACACCATGAAAGGGAAATGGAAAAGAGAAAACCTACCGTTATTGGCCCCTTGAACTCCGATGGTACACTCGGCACCTTTGTCCACGGCATCATAGTACTGATAAGTGACAATATTCGGGTGCGCTTCGTCAATACGCAGGTTGAAGTGGAAGTATTGATCTTCCTTTGACCACCGTGTCACATACCACTCCACGGTGAGAGATCTCGACCCTGGCTGTCCGACAGTCTCATAATAGATCCCGTGCGGTTTGCCCTCACAGATCTTCAAATCGGTCCAGTAGGGAAACATTGAGTATGCGGGGATCTGATCGTAGAAGGGAAGAACCTGTCCTGTTCGCTGTTCCTTTGCTGTTCCGCCGGCCGAATCCAAACTGAGGATGCCATTGTCCGTCACGAAGACCTTGTTGCTGGAATGATTGAAGAGGCTGATAGCAAATGGAAGCTCAAGTGGGTACCAGACGTCATCAATGTTCTCAACTGCGCCCCGTAAACTGCCCATAATCGCGATTGGGTTCCTTAGTGTCTATATGGAGACTCTGTTAGTAAAGTGGAAAGACATCAACAAGCTGAAATGAACTGTCCATACCACTTTATTATCGAGAATCGGTTGTGCATCTTCTTCAGCTTGTACTTCCCTTTCCCTGGCTCTCGCCTGAAGTTCTTCAAGGAGCTTCTTTTGCGTCGCCAGCATATCATCGAGATGAACTTTTACCATGATGCTGTGGGCCCCTTCTTTTATCTGGAGAAGGGAATTCTCAGCCTCGCGAAGAGCATTCAATCCGTCCTGGATGGCCGCCACAGAAGAAGCAGCGTCGACGATTTCGCCTTGTTCGGCAAGCGTGGTCACCTTGTCAGTGAGCTGCTGAACCTTCATGAATTCATCTTCTGCCTTCGACCGGCTGACCAATATGTCCTTGGTGAGGTCTGTAAGATCCTTTCCAGCTTGGACAGCACTCTCTACATTCTGCGCTAACAGGTTGAACGCGTCGGGTGCCCGGTCAAAGACTTCGGTAATTTGGGTCTGGACCAGATAGATTTCCTTTACCACCTGCAACACCCGCCCCTCGTACTCAGAGGCTGCTGTGGCATAATCCTGACTGCGATCAAGGGCTATTTTAGCCTGGCCCCTGAGTTCGCTCATCTCTGCAGTGACCTTCCGGACGTATTGGCGGTACTTCAACAGAATAAGCTGCCACGATATCAAGCCAAGAATGGCGAGCAAGGAAACTGGGACAGGGAAGAAGAAAAGGCTGATTAGGACAAGGGTGATAGTGTGTCCGCCGGCCATGCCGTCGAGCCAAGTAGCGAGAGACTGCCATTCCAGGTATGCAAATCGTAGCTGCCAGGAGACATTTGTAGATTGACTGGCTGCAACGAGCAGGGCCATTGCCACGAACAACGGCCCATAGAACAAAGCCTGAGCGGAAGAAGTTTCCGAGCCTTTCCAACCCCAGCTGACGCCGAATACAGGGTGTGCCAGAGCCAGAATAACCAAAGCGGCGACTGGAAGCGTATTATAATCAGTAGAACGACTTGACTGTACACTGGGAATACTTACCCTTGTGTTTCTCCACAAACCGAAGAATCTTCTCCAAGGCTCCGAGCGTCTCCACAAGTGATGCTCTTGTGTCTGGTTCAATCGCATTGTTACTGGGTGGATTGGTCGCCATAGTGGGCAAGCTGATTCTGTAGCAACAGATTTCCACGTCTTGACTTAAGCAAACAAACCTTTGTTGAAAGGGCTAGAATGAACTATTATCTGGTAGCAATGAGGGTGGTCGGGCCTTATAAGTAGACGCAAGGCAAAATAATCACTAGTTGTGGACTCAGATAACCCGTCTTTAGTTCAGTCTGATTCTCATCTAGTGATTCTAGTCTCCTGGTTTAGGTGCATAAGAGAGGGAATCATAGTCTTCCGTGCTCCTACTCTTGGCTTAGTACATGGTGACCTGCAAGTGCTGGACGGGATACGCGGTAACAAGACCAGCTCGACACTACTGGCTCCCCTGGCTTCAGGTTGCTATGCATGACTTCCCAATTAGTTGCTGAATATCCGAGGTCGGCTTGGAACCCGGATGGTCCGATGAGATTATTAGGACGGAAGCAAACATTTTTGATACTATAATGTGCACTAGTTCAGCCACTATAGTATCATCAAACTAAAATGTTCAGCCAGCCACCTAAGGCCATAAGGAAAATTGGGCTAGGCATAGGATCAGGCCTTCCGAACAGGGGGAGATGCATATGACAGTCACAAAGTGGGCTTATCTGCAAGATTGGTTGCATGGACCACTGAGCTTTCGATTTCTTCTGCTGAACCCTTCAGTATAATTATTCTACCGTTGGTAATAGAGGTCACTTCCTCATAAAGAATCCCTTGCCGATCCGCTCGCCCTTCGCCCAGCTTTCGATTGGAAAAAGTCTCGGACATGAATGGAGACGGGCAGTGTCAATATGTAGGGCAGGCTTGGACTTCCTGAATACGAGCGGAGCAAACGCTTTAGATCCCTGCTGTAGGTTTGACAAACCGCATTATTACTTATACCTTGTTCAGCTGAACTTGCATACATACAGCAGCCACTGATGGTGACGGTATTCCCCTGGACATTACCTACTGCCGTTCTGACTAACAGGCGGCTGTCGAGCTATTCCCCGACATCCAAGCCTATCCTATCCGCAGCATTTCCGGAGTGGCCGCCGAGTCGAGGGATGAGGGATGATGTTTGTCTAGCATATGACAGGAGACACGTGTCAACTAGATACACATAAGGTAAGATGCACATAAGAGAATGTGTCTCAGCTGATGCTAGAAGACACACACCATGATGAAAGAAGCTGAACTAGAGCGATTAAAATCCTATCTAATCTTCAGCCAGCCACCCTATTATTGGCATCCTTGTATCTAATGCCAATCAAAGTTTGCCAGTTCGTTACTGCGTATCCTATGTAGAGATAGATCCTAATATTCTCAATTGAAGGTTCATTTATTTAAGAGATATCAAATATCAAAGCCATCTTAATTGACTCCATTCTTATTCTGCGCTGCATTGTCCGTCTACTTTCAATCCTCAACCACACTCATTTCACTTCATAACCTCCCGCCCCGACTATTCTGACTTGATCTTCAATCCGACACCATGGCGATTGACCAAGGCCAGAAGAAGACTGATCCTAGTCCTTATGACCAAGTCATTGTTATGAGCCAGAGGTTCATCAATGCCTCCTTTGCGAGAATGTGGCAGGAGGCTCCGTACAATGATCCTCTCAAGCTGTTCGAACGTACCGGTCCTCGCACACAAGACATGGTCAAAGTTACCTTTGAGCCCCCTCAGATCTTCATTCCTGCCCCTAACCGGGATTACCCTGGTCAGGTATATCTCCGGATGAAAGTTTTGCGCGGCAGGATCTATCTCTATTCAAATTTGACAAACAAATACCCGGACCCTTACGACATGGATGGATGGGACCTATATTTCAAGATGAGAATCAGTAAGCATCATATCCTCAGTAGTCACGCAATCAGAACTTTGATCTCTAATGAGCGAGCTAGGGCACAAGGATAGCGATCGCAACGACCCCAAATATAGAGCCTACCAAAATCAATCAGGGTTTACGGGTGCTATCTTCGAACTCATTCAGCTATATATGGGTTTGTCTGGTGAGTGGTACACCATTTTACGATATGTTTTCTACACTACCGGCGGATCCCAACCTGGACCACCTACACTGAACCAAGTTGATCGGAGTAACCGTGAACAACAGATCCCTCAAATCCGGACGAGGCATTCGACGACAGGAGGAGCACCTATGCGGCCACGAGCCTGACTTCTGATGCCAGAAAAAATCTCAGAACGGTCATGGCGGACTGGGTGAGGAGTGCTCAGCTCGAGAGACCAAGGGTGAATATCCTCGGATACGTCTTTACAAGCCAACAGCCCCAGACTTGTGAGTTCCGTTCCAGACGATCCCTGAATTGAGTGCACTTGTTAATCTGTCTTTTGACAGTGCGCGGGGCGGAAAGCTCGCTTGTTCCAAAGATAATAGACTACAATGTCTATCCCTGGAGAGGGCCTGACGGCTCCTACGGAGAAAGAGATGGAATTGACGAGAATGCTTTGTGCATACTAGTCACGACAGGATCCCATCAGCCCCCGTATCCCCCTGGAATCAACTACTCCGGTCCATTTGCTGAGAGAGGAGCAACTCTCTGTGTCAATGCGAACTGCTTCTGGGAAGACTGGATCCTACGGGACATCCAGGGGGTTGCCAGAGACACTGAAATTATTGTCGACAGGCCACCACTGTCCATGGGAGTACCCGGTAAATGGAACATTGGTGTGAAATATCATTTTGGATCCAAAGAGAGCCCAAGCAGCTTCCACTTTCAACGCCACGTTAAAAATGGAAGGACCAGCTGGGCATGGGGAGGAAAATTGCATAAAGCCCGGAGCAACACTGTGAATCTTAAACTTGGGGGCGGGAAGCTATACCCTATGGTTATTGACGAAACTTGTGAGTTCCATACCCTAGTTTTGTTTCCAAGAATTGGACATGCATACTAACATGACTACTTGAATTATCAAAGCACAATCGTGGATTACCATTGAGCCTGACAGCGGAGATGAGCGCATGTTTTCAATCAAGGGACGACACGTCTTCTACCATGCACTGCTCTGGAACAAGGACAAGAAATATTCGTAAGTGCAGACATTTCTCCCTCGCTTTTTTCTTCGATGCAAGAAAAGCACTCTCCGAGGATTCTACTGACTGGGCGAATGTACAGGCAGTGGGTTACGCTCATTGCAGACTGGCATATCAATTTCAAACTCCAGGCCATTAACGACGGGGGCCTAGAAATCGCCCCCCAGTTGAGAGACAGATCCTGGCTCACCATACAAACCAAGAAAGGGACCATTATCCGTACCAATGAAGGTTACCTGAAGAACAAGGCCGCAACAATGGAGAACGAGTTGCGCAAGCGTCTCGAAAACGCAGTATCCCGGATTTCTAGGAAGCTCAACCAGGCTTTCCAGGTGCAACACAAGTTCATCATGCCGGCATCAGGAGTGTTCGCAATGAGGCACCCCAAGTTCAACAACCGCGGAGATCTGCTGGTTGAACTCGAATATCTCAAGTGAGTCTGCCACAATTGCACAAGATGCTATCTGATGTGCCCATCATCAAAGCGTCCATCGCTAAATTCTCTACAGCTTCAGCGCTCCTAACTCGAGAGCTGTCGACCCCACAGAACATGTTGTTGATAATACAACAGAATCCGATCACTTTCCTTTCCACAAGATTCCGTGCATCTCTCAGGATTATCCTTCCCGACAGCCAGTTGACCAGCATGATCACCATCTGACCGGAGAGCCTTGTCATGATGATGTATACCACGAGTATCATGTTGACGAGGATGACTTCCACAAGGATCACCACTACCATCCAGACGAGCATGACGATGAACATGAGGATCACCGACCTGATCACTTCAAACATACTGAACGTACCTGGCCTGAACCAGGCGACTCTCCTTTTCATTCTGACAATGAGCCCGACGATAATAACCCAGATGATCGTGCTCATCCGGATGATCATTCTAGGCCACACCGTCGCCCACAACCAGGCCGTACCGATCATAAGGATTATGCAGGCGATGATGACGACTATTATTAATCTCTTATAACTACCCAACGGAAATAGCCAGGAGCTACGGTGACTAGTAAGTCCTGACTTTTGACGCCGTTGGAACTTCACGTGTAATGCAAGAGCAGGGAACCCATAGCAGCTTATTATACTCTGATTTTGTCTTCCATCACGCGCTCTTCTGGGTAAATCTGGGTAAGACAGCTTCTATGATAAGTATGGGCTGTCTGTTTTGCCATATTACATTTCTCATAGTGCTCTTGAAAGGTAATCTACAGTGAATGAAGAGTGTGAGTGCATGGATTATCTCTGTGTATGAAGGTCCCATGATCCATGACTTGAGTGATCTGCTTCTTTTCAGTGCTTGATATATATTGATGAGATAGTTGAGGACAATGTGTCATGGAAAAGCGTAGATTAAAAACAAGCAAGCAACAAGTTATGAGGAGATCAACATATGGCAGCGCAACAGGCAATGAAATCAGGCGGGCCCCTATTATTTATATAGTTGCACACTGAACACATTTGCAGGAAACGCAATAGATATAGAACTAGGTAGGATATGACTAGACAGTCACAAAGCCTGCCAACTAGTAGAATGTTGTGGCCGTGGGCATACCCAGTACATTTTCAAACCACTGCTCATCTCCAAGGTCCATCGACTGCATCCAGACCATCTGATCTACATCTGGGATATTGTGATCGTGACCAGTTGTGTCAGGGTTGGCACTCCCGCATTGCCTGCTCTCCCCGTCCTGGATCTGCGCAGTCATGTTCCACCAAGCTTCAGCCCACAAGCGACATCTGGTTAAAAGCTTGGATAAAAAGATGAGTAGATGGTCGTTGCACTGAAGCTCCGGCTCCTTGCTGCTCAGATCGAGCTTCTGCAGCATACAGTCCATCGTCGATATCAGCTGAACTGTGTTCCGCACCGCTTGGCAGTCCCATTCGGGGTCTTCAAGTGTTGATAGATATTTCAAAAGTGTGACCGTCAGAATCATCTGGGACCAGAAATGAAAGGGCTGGCCGAGCAGTTTCGAGCAAGGGATTCGGTAGAAGTTGTCCAGCCACGACTTGATGTTCTCAACAGACTGCCACAAACACTCCAGGCGTTGGAATCCCAGTAGTCCAGATAGATTGAGAGGAAGCGAGTCTTGACTGATGGAATACGCGAGCTGATTTATGTATAATTCAACGTATTGGGCGTGTGTATTGAGAATGTCTGCATCCGGAGGTGAATGTATCAGCCATCCTGCACTGGAGATAGTCTGCCGCGTTATTCGCTTGCAAAGCTACTTACCTAACTGGGGAAGATCCGGGGGAAATAAAGATCTTAGCTCATGCAGCTCCCTTCGTAAAGACTTGAGATACAATAACCGAGGAGCCGAAACCGCCGCAGCAGCTGTTCCGGTGCGAGCCTCGTCTTGTTGTCGGACGTCATCCGCTCTTTGCTTTAGTAACTGCAAGCGGACTTGAGAGACAAATAACCTATCCGCAGGGCATGACTCGCTTATTGTGAGTACTCGAAGCGCCCCTTCCATCTGAGATGTCCACCGTAGAGTGTCCTGACGCCCAAGGTGTGACGCAATACTACATAGTCATACATTAGTAAGTTTGATGGAGTACCAGAAGGCGTGCGCACTTGGAGCTCAAAATGAAACACGCGAGTAGTGCCCGCTGCCTTTCCAATAAGCCGGAGGGCATTTCATCGTCATGGCTCTGATTATCGTCTTCCGCCCGCCCCTGGGTAATAGCCATCATGAGTTGCACGTCTGGTGAGGATGATTTGAACAACCGCAGATCATATACGAGCGAAATGGCGAGCATCATGAGACGAGAGACGAGGTCAGCTCTGCCAAGAAAAGGGTCAGTAGTCCATGCTAGATATGTTAGTAATCCAAGCAGCAGGTCGATATTTGACTGGACTTTGAGCAAAGCAGATGTGAACAGGAGACGCTTCAGCTCCTCAACTTGAGTCAGTCTTTCCTCGGTCGAGAATGTGGTCACGGTGTGGATGGCTTGAAGCAAGAAGGGCCTGTTCTGCTTCAGATACGCGCTTGTCATGTCTGGGGTAAGGTCTATGAAAGGGAAAGATGGTAGCATTCTGGACCGGAAGAAATCGAGATGTTCATCTGCTTGATTTGGCGATGGAGCGGGAGTAGACAGAGAAAAATGACGAGACGGGAATGTCGGACTTGGATTCGGTGATGCTGCGGCAATCGCGTCCGCCGCGAAGTTCGGTCCCTCACTGAAGCCCAGAGTAGTGCTCGCAGGGGTTACTAGAGTGGATGGTAAAATGCCGTCTCCGCGGAGAGGTTGAACGACGTTGACAGGAGACCCCGAAGCCGCCGGGGAACCGATGACAGATTTTATAGCGGATAGCAAGGTCTCCATCTTGTCCTCCAGCCGAGCAATCCGCCTATCAGACTCTTTGGCCGTCTGACTCTGAGCATTCTGACCACTCCGCCGGCGAACCGACTCTGATGGCTCACACCTTTTCTTGAGACGGAGACATCTGGGAAAGAATCAGCCGAAAATGTCATGTCATGTATTACAGGTTTGGGTCACTATGACCTTTCACAAGTATCGCCATTTAGAGCACGCACACACCGGCACTTGGCCTTGTAACACTGCGTGCAAGCTTGGCCATAGGTGCAGGATTGGCCAAGGGCTGGTTTCGATCTCGATCTCTCCATAGTATTCCAGAAGGTCCTGATAGCTCAGCCGACACGTAGGAGATACCTGTCAGAGATATCGAACGGAGGGAATTTAGGGATCTCCTTGCGCGGAGATTATTACTTAAATCCAGCCGTGTCATGCCGACGGATTTGGGCCTCCGAAGTCCGGTTATATACAAGGCGTCCATTAACAGTCAGATCTAGCCGCCGCCAAGAAGAAGAGAGGGAGATGGCGGGGTTACATGTTACTAAGAAGTGAATTACACTCAGTAATGACTCTAGGAATTCATAGGTATATTGGTTATTTGATCTACTTATGGTTTGGAAGCAGACATTTAGAGACTTATCCAGAACGGGACGGACTTTAGGGTCTGCACATAATCCCCGCCAGGCTGTAAGTATCCTGTAGCTCGTCGAAGGAAGTGCTGGACACCATCGCTGCCAGCCTGTGGTTGAAGAGAGACATAGGGTCACTGTCGACGGCTGGTAAAGAACTCGAACTGACAGTGCCTCGACCGGAGGTCAGTCCTCTGAATGCCGTACAAAGTCCGTCCCTGGTATAAAAGCCCCTGAGCTGCTTTGAGCTTGTCATTAATATCATGTCCATATAACCGCGCTCGTTCTGCCGCTTTCATCTTTGTTTAGCTTTACTTCACATAATCCATTGCCCCCTGAGTGGTACAGACTCATCCTATTGCAATGGCTCCGAAGAATCAGGCGGCCTGGATCCCGGCCAAAACGGTACAGCCGTTGAAGGTTGGCGACGCGCCCTACACACCCCCCGGCCCGGGCCAGGTTGTGGTCAAGAACACCGCCGTGGCCATCAACCCGTTTGACTGGGTGCTGCAGTTCATTGGGCCGACGCTCGCGGGCTATATCAAGTACCCCTTCATCTTTGGCAGCGACGTTGCAGGCGAAGTGGTCGAGGTCGGCCCCGATGTCGAGCGTTTCCGCGTGGGCGACCGAGTCTTCGGAAGCGCCACAGCCCTGGCCAAGGAGGTCAACAGCCCGGCTGAGGGAGGGTTCCAGCTTTACACGGTGATGCGACAGCACATGCTGGCGCCCACTCCTTCCCACGTCACCGACGAACAAGCCTGTGTCTTGGGGCTGGGCCTCAGGACCGCAGCGTACGGCCTCTTCCACCCGGACTACCTGGGCCTCGACATGCCTGAGATCCCGGCGCCCACAGACGTCGTGGGCAAGTCCAGCCTGCCGCGCACCGTCATCATCACTGGCGGCGCATCGAGTGTTGGGAGCAACGCCGTGCAGCTGGCTGTGTCCGCTGGCTATGAAGTCCTGTCCACCTCGTCTCCCAAAAACTTTGACTATGTCAAGGGTCTCGGTGCCACACATGTCTTCGACTACAGGAGCAAAACGTTGGTCAAGGACCTTCTCGGCGCTCTCCAGGGCCGCGAGCTGGTTGGTGCCTATGCCATTGGCAGCGGTGCCGTCGAGGCATGCACCGCCGTTATGAGGAATCGTGATGCCAGCCTCACTAGGAAGCGCATCGCCGTGGCCGGTGCCATAATACCGGCCGAAAAGCTCACGACCTTTGTCGGCAAGGGTACGTACCTGATGGGCATGGTGGGCGGCATGATCAAGTGGACTTGGAGCCGCCTTACGACCGGGGTCGAAGCTAAATTCATCCTCCTCGACGACCTAGTCGACCCCAGGGGCGTGGTAGCTCGCATCTACATGGATTTCCTGCCGCAGGCGCTTGAGAAGCGCCAGTTTGTGCCAGCACCTCCTCCGCACGTGGTGGGCAGGGGGCTGAACAAGATCCAAGAGGCTCTGGATCTCCAGAGAAAGGGTGTCTCGGGAAAGAAGCTTGTCGTGACGCTGTAGAATAAGCTTTGAATAGGGTGGGCGCGATATCAGGGCAGGAGGTACTTTAGGGATCTCCTTGCGCGGAGATTACTTAAATCCACCCATGTCATGCCAACAGATTTAGGCGTCTGAAGTCCGGTTATACATAAGGGTCGTCCATTAACAGTCAGACCTAACCACTGCCAAGAAGACAAGAGGGAGACAGCGGGGTTATATGTTAGTAAGAAGTGAATGAGAGTCAGTAATCTTAGTTATAACTTATGTATCTCACTACTACCAGGATGGCTGCAAGCCACGTCAACCAGTCGACAAAGGAGGCATCTCCGAGGCCTTCCCTTTTTCAGCCCTTCCCCTCCCTGATTGTCCTTAGATTTTCCGCTTATATCGCGATGACACCAGTCTTCTGAACATCCCCCTCGTTCAGACAGCGCTTATGCTCTTCACCCTCATAGTTGGTCTTCTAGTCATCATCACCTTTGCACTCACCATGAGTGCCATTTGGGATATGATTCGCGTCGTTCTATTGGATTCCCTAACTAGGGGGGCCTCACTGTGCAGGAGAAAAGGGGCTGACTAGGCTGGGTCAAGTGACCCTACAACATAGCCTACTGTATCTCATCAGATAAAAAGAGCCATATAACTATATCTTGCAACCTCTGCTGCGGCGTTCTGACCGAGGTCGGCTACAGGCGGATACAGTTGCCTCATCGGGTTCTGTTCCGGACTTCCCTATCTCCCCGTCCAAAGGTAATCTCCCAGTATATGTACTACATGATATGGTCTTCAGGCATAGCGTTCAATGATCCAGACCAGAGAGGCGAAATGTCAAATATCAAGATCGTGCATGTGTCCCACCTTGGGGGTATTGATGCGGCCTATCGGATGCCAATGCCTTATGATCCTTCCAAGCCAACACTGGTGCTCATCAATGCGTTCACCACAACCTCTGAGTTATTCACTGAGCAATTCGGCAACACTCAACTCACCAGCAACATGAACCTCCTCGCTATTGAATTACTTGGACACGGTCAGACACGCACTGCCCGCGAGCATTGGACCTACTGGGACAGCGCGGAGATGAATCTTCAAGTATTGGATATGCTTGGTATTGAGAAGGCTTTCGTCTTAGGAACCAGCCAAGGGGGTTGGGTTGCAGTTCAAATGGCACTGATGTGCCCAGATAAGGTATCGAAGTTTGACCAAGGCTTATAAAGAACACAAACTAAGGAGCGCAGGTCCTGGGTATCATTCCAATCGGAACATCTCTGGATGCAGAGTCAGAGCGCAGTCGCCAGTTACACTGCTGGGAAGGTCCCGATATCTTAAAACCCTTCATTGAACAATGGACCAGTACCCGCATCACTCCTGAATTCGAACCAGATACTGCTTATTGTGATGCACTGATTGATATCGGATTCAACGAATGCTCCACAGAGACACGTGAGTTCTGGCGTGAGATCATCCGATCAAGTTACCTTGGCGATGATGGCCGCAGAAGAATTCGTATGGCTGGAATCAATCTTGTGGAGCGCGGCGGGCTCTACTGGCGATTATCAGATGTGCAGTGTCCAGTTATGTGGTTACACGTAAGTTCTTTTTCCCTTGCCAATGGAACCACACTGACAAGTACAGGGTACCAAGGATGCAGTTTTTTCCGTGGCAAATGCCATGGAGGCGATCAGACGGTTTACTAGCTCACCCGATGCCCAATTGATAGCTCTTGAAGGGGGTGCTCATTTTCTGAATTGTTCGAACGCGAGCGAGGTGGACGAAGCAGTGTTGGAATTTGTGACCAAGCATAAAGACTATCTGTTGCCATGACCTCACCTGCCGTCAAAATTGCATGTCAAATAGGAGAGCTCTTGAGCGTTAGGCCATGCATTTCTGTTCGTTAGGGTCGCTGCAAGCCCCCTCATATCTGCTTTTCCAGCGTCCTCTTTTAGACGCAGGACCTATAAACGTAAAGAACTATAGTATTATCTAGGACCCGGTATATCGGCAGGTCTACTTGGCCATGCGATAGGTACTGTATGAAACTGCAGGAAATATCCTACAACCTGCGTTTACATTTCGCATTAATAAGAGCCTGCCATATTCCGACGGCCACCAAAAAACAGACACCTTGAGCCGAAAGAGGATCGTTACCAGGGGGAGTTGTCCCCCGTCTTCCCCATCTTCCCCGGCTTGCCCCGCCGTCCAGCAAATAGCGTGTTCGCTTGGACAGGGCTATTGAAAAGGCAGAACCGGAGCCACATATGGAAACAACGGAGAGGACAAGCACACTTATTGTGTTCAATCTATTTGCGGTAGAGATACAAACAACAGTAGTAAAGCTTCAAGTCTAGCCCGTCATCACCTTGAGGAATACTGCTCGATATCGCGCATCTCACAGTCGAGCCTGCGACATGCTTTCCGGAAGACTAGTGAACCAACCCACGTACTTCTTTTCGACACTTGGGACGATGCCAGTAACGGGGTGCGTGACGTCTTTACGGTTGTTAAGGTATCGGGCCAGAGCCTCTTCGGCGTGAGCTTCCGCGTCGTACCCATACACCTCCAGAACCGTTTGGGGATCACCATAAAGATTGCTGCTGCGAACAAGGTATTTCCCTTCCAGCTCAGGGGCCATCGCCGCGTCGCGTGCTTGCTGCTTAGGCCCGTCCGGCAGGTGCCATATGGCTCCGTTGAGGAAGGAGACCTGCTGTTTCATAAACGCCTTGGGCATCCGCTCCTGCTCGTAAAGGCTGATGGCGTCAGGGAGGGAGAGGCTCCCTTGGGCAACGGCCCCGATACACTTTGCGAGGAATGCCCCATCTTCCATTGCGGTTGCGGCGCCTTGTGCCATATGATTAACCATAGAGTGTGCTGCATCACCCATCAAAACGACATTTTTTCGGGGCGAAGACCATGACTCTAGAGGCCCTGTTACCATCAGAGGCCATCGGGACTGTGTGTGGGCGAAAGTCAGCAAAAGCCCAAACCCGAACTTTCTTGCGAATCGATAATCTCTCACAGTATCAGGAATCATATCCACGATGCGCTTAATCCTAGGGTCAAAATCCTTGTATTCAGACCGCAGCTCCTCAATTGGCACGTTGGGCTGCGTTGCGCGGACCTTCTCTGAAGGATGATGGGAGAGCACTAGGTTGAAAATCTTGCCTCCACTGATAGGATAGGTGATTATGTACGCATTGTGGCCCATCCAAACCTCAATTGTCTGCTTCTCCACCAGCTCCCTTGCGATCGGATCCTGGCGAATGCGGTCATAGGGCACAGTAGCACGGTATGCAGAGTTCGTGGTGGGTGGTTCGGGCTGAACGTTGGGGAACAGCATTTTGCGAACAACGCTGTTCAACCCGTCGGCACCAACACACAGGTCAAATATATAGGTGCCCCCCTTCTCGGTTACAACCTTGACCTTGTCACTGTCCCTGTACTCCACTACAACCACGCGGCTGTCAATATGGACTGTGGCCCCTAGGTCCTTGGCCACCGCGGCAAGACCGTCATGAAGGTGAGCCCGATGGACAAGCCACCAGGGCCTTCCCAACGCGGCCTCAATGGTCGGGATCTTAGTGTGGCCCACCAGCGTACCATCTTTGCGCCGCATGTTGAGTTCTTCGATCCGGACCAGATTCTCTCCGATCACGTCGGAAACTCCCCATCTCTGGAGGAGAACTGACACATTGGGCGTCATTTGAATACCGGCACCAATCTGCTTGCTTATGAGAATCTGAACGACTGACGATCCATGCAGGCGATGGGGATATGGTTTACTTCACGAAGTTCCTCAGCCGCTTCAAGCACGGTAACATCCACACCTGCTCGGCGAAAGGCAACAGCCGCTGCTAAGCCACCGATGCCTGCGCCAACAATTCCGACATGGATATTTTGAAGACCCTAATCATATGAGCATTTGGTTGACCACTCGGCAACACACTTACCATTTTAGCGTTTAGATCCAAAGCTCTCTGAGCAACGTGCTTGGTGACTTAATGAACTGACTCCTGTGGCCCTTGCACTGGTTGCTCATAGGTGAACAGCCATAAACTATGTTATATATTGTCCTTCGGCATGTAGAACAAGGACATGGATGGGTCGGAAATAGGCCGGGGATTTAGGCCCTATGTTCGGCACATCTCTACCACTGCTTGCCAGCTGCATGGGTCAGCTCTTCTCCATCAATTCTCATCGCTGTCTTTTTGCGGGTGGTCTCCGGCTAGGTTTTCGTTGAGGATGCAAATTATGCATTTAGCCGGTCTATCACGTTTGTAACCGGCCCACACTCATTCGGGGACTTAGGAATCGCGGGAGCAGGCAAGGTTGCTCAACAGCAACGGAACTTTCTACTGGTAGACTAGAGTGCCTGCCTGTCTCTGATTCTCATCGGGGAGATTGGGGAAGAGTATATCGAACGCTTCCATATCTACCTCCCTCAGAACTGGCGTAGATTGGAATACACCAGCATTTCGTCAAGACAGAACAAAGTCCTAAGTCTAACCATGGGCCACATCGTTCCTAAGGTATGTTTTAGTCCTCGACCCTAAAAGCATCACATAATTCAATTACCGTCTGGATAGCTTAACGACGATACTCTCTATATCGAACGAGCCTTTGTCAATGGAGAATGGGTGTCAGCAACCTCGGGAGGCACGTTCCCTGTGTATGGTCAGTGGCGCTGTCACCACACACCCTAGTAAAGCTTCAAGCAGATTCTTACCGAATCCTCTGTAGATCCTGCTACCATGACCTTGATAGGAAAATGCCCCGAATTTTCCGCGGAAGATACAGTCTCAGCCGTTTACGCGGCAAACCAAGCGCTTCCTGGTTTCCGCAAAACCCTCGCTCGAGAACGTGCACGAATGCTCCGCCGTTGGTATGAGTTGGTATTAGAGAATGCCGAAGATCTGGCCACCCTTGTCACCTGGGAGAATGGGAAGCCACTGGCGGATGCCAGGGATGAGATTAATTATGCCGCCAGCTTTCTTGAATGGTTTAGCGAAGAGGCCCCTCGGGTGTATGGGGATACCATTCCTTCGGCGATCCCCGGACAGCGCATCATAACTGTTCGAGAACCCGTGGGAATTTGTGCTCTGATAACGCCCTGGAACTTTCCAGCGGCAATGATAACAAGGAAAATTGGCGCAGCTCTTGCTGCAGGCTGCACCGTCATCGTCAAGGCACCTGCCGAAACCCCATTCACAGCCAACGCGATTGTGAAACTGGCACAGAGAGCGGGTATTCCAAAAGGAGTGATCAATATTGTTACAGGGCTCAAAAACACAGCGGCTATTGGGGAAGTGTTGACGACCCACCCCTATATTCGCAAATTGTCCTTCACTGGCTCGACAAATGTTGGGAGGCTCTTGATGGAACAGGCAGCATCGACAATCAAGAGGGTTTCATTGGAACTTGGGGGGAACTCGCCGTTCATTGTTTTCGAGGACGTGCGGGACATTGAGCACGCCGTTACCGCTGCCATCAAGGCAAAATTCCGCAGTTCCGGCCAGACATGCGTTTGCGCGAACCGTATATACGTCCATCGAGCAATTTTCGATCAGTTTGCCGAGCTTTTCACCCAGGAAGTTCGGAAATTCAAGCTCGGGCCTGGGTTTAACGAAGATACCACTCATGGCCCTCTGATACACCAGAGAGCTATCGACAAAGTGGACGAACATGTTCGTGATGCTGTCTTGAAAGGTGCAAAAGTGGTGACTGGAGGTAGAAGGGCTCCAGAGGTTGGCGTGAACTTCTACGAACCAACGGTATTGATTGGCATGACCGAGGATATGTTGCTTGCGAAGGAGGAGACTTTTGGCCCCGTAGCGGCATTGTTTTCCTTTGAGACAGAGGAGGAAGTAGTTGGATTAGCAAACAACTCCGAGGTTGGACTGGCTGGTTATTTCTTCTGCGCCGATATTCAGCGAGCTATACGTGTGGCCGGCGCCCTTGAGGTTGGGATGGTTGGGCTCAACACCGGTTCGATCAGCGACGCAGCTCTGCCGTATGTGTCTGTCTACTTTACTTTTATCACTCGACGTACTGACATTGCTTTCGATCTAGATTCGGTGGGATGAAACAGAGTGGTTTTGGACGCGAGGGAAGCAAGTATGGGATTGAAGAATATCTGGAGGTGAAAGCAATCACTTTAGGGGGCAGCACTTGATCATTCCATAGCCTGCACTCTTCATTCCGCGGCTACATTGAAGATCCTTCCGAGAAAATCCAGATCTTGATCAATCATGAATTCTCCCAAGTCGATATGAGGTAATGGATCGTTCTTTTCACTAATGAAAAGGTCGCCCGCGTTTCCCGAAAACAAATTTGAAACCGGGGTATCGTTGAAATTCGACCGATCCAGATCTGTATCCAGAAGTCATTAGTTCTAGAGCCGGATGTAACACACTCTGGCAGGCCGAAAGATATTTGCAACTTACTCAAGGCATTGAAGACCAGGGATAGTTGTGAAAGATACTCAACGCAGCGTACTATCACACGATTTCCGGAATCAAGTCGATGCAACGCTTCAATTGCCTTGTCGATATAGGCTCGAGATTCATCGACCTCACTCCATGCCAAGGGGTTACTATCTTTCTCTCTAGAAGCCACCACAAGGGCGCCGAAAATTACCAGGGCGGCATTGAATGCTCAAAATTTCATCAGCAATCTGTTACCCCTAAACTTTTTTCCATAATACTTCTGATCATTTACTCACTGTAGTATAATGAATAGTACCACGCGCCCAAAAGTTCGCGATGCCAGGTTGTAGATGTCGTGATACTGTGGACCATAGAGATGATCGAAACAGCGGATTCAACACAATTCTGCACGCTTCCGAAATCCATCTGCCTGAGGATCCTTCTCTCTTGATCAGATACACCATCATCGTGCTGAAATGATCCAAGAAGGCTCTCCAGACGCGGGCGATGCAGTAGAATCCGTAGATTATGGTAACGGACGGAGAGGACAATATTAAACCGAAGGCGAATGATCGAATGTGGCTCCATCGTTTTGACGTCTTCCGGCGTCATCAAAGTCTTCCAGATTTGCAGTCCCAGAGAGGGAAGGAGGTGAGCCTGCCATTGATTTAGCCGGCGCTGGCCCTCAAGAATGCGGGATATGGAATCTGCAGTGCTCAGTGCACTTTGAAGCCCAAGGTTCTGTCCATAACAGGAATCCAACACTTGGTACAATATCACGTACAGCTGTCTGCATGATCATTTAGCATATGGAAAGTAACATTACTGGACAACTTACATTGCAGCAGTAAAGAAAGCAGCATCCAACTGAGAAGACGCACCACTTTCAGGACTAGAGCTTAACATTTTAATGTTTGTTGAAGGCCCATCCAACTGTATGTACGCCTCGGGAATGAAGCACGGGCGACCAAAGGTCATACCAAGAGTCCTGCGTCTGCATTAATACCTAATTCTTCACGTGGTTGCAAAATCTGATTTGGTCTCACCGATCCAAGAGTACACAACCAAACCAAGTGCGTTTGCGGATCTCACGTTCCAAAGGAGAATACCCCTGATTTGCGTCGGGCGAATGCAGACCGAGTTGATACGCCGCAGAAATGGCTAAGCCATGGGTGGTCCACGCTTGAACCGATTTCTGGGTCCCCTGGAGGTACTGCCCTAGTATCAGAAGATATTGTACTAGGATTGCTGGGTAAGTACGTGGTGATGCAGTAGAATAACAAATTGCGGGCCCAGTCTCAGTCTCATACGTACCCATTTCAAGACTCGCATAACGTTTGGAATCTCTGTCACAAAGGCCATTCGCCCTCTGGTAGTAAATGTCAGACTCTCGGATGCGATCTTGTGATGAGATATCATCCTTCGCTGAGAGGCTTGCGGAAATAGCCAGCACTATGTTAAGCAGTCCGAGCCAAGTGCGGCTAATTTTGCTGAATCCATCCCGTCGCATCCGAAGATATGTCTCACGGAAGGATTCTTCATGGATGAAAGGGAGTAGCTGGCCGGTCTTCTGAAAGTATTGCTCAATCAGGTTCTCCGCACGGTCTTC
Source organism: Aspergillus quadricinctus (assembly GCA_022814375.1). NCBI lineage: Eukaryota > Fungi > Ascomycota > Eurotiomycetes > Eurotiales > Aspergillaceae > Aspergillus > Aspergillus quadricinctus. The sequence continues at coordinate 94,253 of JAKLNT010000065.1, read as the reverse complement.
TGATGGTAAAGCGTAAATATTCACATGCATCGCAGCGGCAGCGTCCTTTCCTGCGCCTGCTTGGCTAATGGACGGAGCCCGAGATCGGGTGACGCTCACCATACCACCAGGCCTTTGCACTGGTGGCGATATCGCGGAAAAGGAATTATTATCCGGTTTCGCCTTCGCCATCGCTCTAGATATGTATCGCATAAAGGCGATGTTGGATGAAGGACCTTCTCGGGTTTTAGCACGCCAAATGCAGTGTCAAGGTTTGAGTCGGGAAGCGATACCGAAAAAGCCACACTCTTCCTCATCGGTGAACCTCATTGCACCCATTCCGTCTATAGAATTCTCCGAATGGTCGACTTCTCCTAGCTCGGAGATACTGTCGGTTCTCTGGCCGGGTGTGTTGAGATCACGCCGCTGCTCCTGCGACGGGGCTTCATTTGGCGACTGGTGTCCTGCAGCAGTTGAAGGGTCCAGATGATGTGCTCGTTGGAGCTGTTGAAGTCTCCTTTCGACATCATCCAGTCTCTGTTCTAGCCGTACAAGGTGCCTGAGTTGCTTAGTATGCGGTTTGTTAAAGGTCGAGATAAACTACCTCTTGCCCACTGTAAGGTTGTTCGGAGACCCATCCTCCAGATACACGCACTCGATCTGATGTTCCTTGCACAAAGCGCAAGGATTGTCACCACTGCACTTTAGTCCTTCTCAGCCTCTGCAGGGGTAGACGGGAATGCGGTAGAATATCGATTTGCCATAGGGCGATACTTACTCGTGACTTCCGTTGACGGCATGAAATGCACGCCGAGGTAACCCTCCGTCGCTTCGATCTTGGTGGAGGGGAGGTCATTTTCATAATGAGACCCCTGTGGTGCCAATATCGGGTGAATTACGCGAGGCCAGACCAACAACTTCGAACACTGGGAGGGTGGAACGAGAATCCTGGGGTTGGTCGGAAGAAAGAAGCTTCGATATAGGGTTATTTACCCCACTAATTTGTTACCCCACTAATATCTCAATTCTCAGTATCTCATTCTCAATCTCGGCTATCAGGCACCAACCCCTCTCCAGTATGTATATAGCACACAGTTCTGTACCTAGTTTTCTAGTTCTATCCCTTGGAGTCAACTCTCACTTCGTTCATTTGCTCTTGCTCATATGGAATCTTAACACTCATGACCAGTCCCACGATTACGTCGTCGACATGACTGCAGAACGGAAACGGTCGTGGCTGAAGATTCGGTGATCGAATCCAGTCGCAAAACCATGAATACGTTTCAAGTATTGGCTAGATATAAGCTTATGATAAAAACAATACTTTGCTGTCGAGCAGGTGAATCCTCCTGCCCCAGGTTAACTCCACAGCCCGATTACCTCGGCCCGTCCCTATCTCCCCGGAACCCGTAGCACGGCTGCACGGGTCTGCGGGAGTTTCGGATAAATAGGCGCCGTCTCAATGCCACTTCAGACTCATCCTAGATCCCTTTCATTCCCCAGGTGTCTGAAATATAGGTCTGATATCCTCATTGCGAGAAATAAGCAGCAAAAAGAAGATACTGCACGCAAATACGCATTATATAGTAGTAAGACCACAAAAGGTTATTGGTATCAGGACCTAAATAATGCTCACAAGTAGAGGTGCACAACCTGCCATGTTAGTAAGCATGGTAAGAAGAAGCACTGAGAGAAGAAGGAGACTGAGGCCTTGGGTCAACCCATGTAAAGGGATATAAGCACTAGAAACTGTGCTAATAAGCTTAAGAAGGCTAAGCAATGCGCGTATTGCTGTAAAGCTCTTAGGATAAAGGTCTAGATTATAGCTCTTAATGCTGTGGTAAGCCTTGGCCCTTGTACTAGACTAGTTAAGATATAAGGTTAATTACTAGTAACCCTAAACCAGATTAAAGACCTAGAGATGAGATGTGAATACTGCGGAAACCTGTATTCTAAAGACTAGAAAATATAAAAAGATGGTGATTTATACCATCTAAGCTGCTGTCTGTATAGCAGTTATTATACCCTAGGCCTAGGATCTGTTAAAGATATCTAAAGAAGGTATAATCAGTAATATAGAGATAAGCAGTTAACCTAATAAGAAGAATAGTTCACAAAGGGGAGGAACTTAGTAATAACTGAGATGTATATTTCCTTGTTGCTCTAATATAGAATTAATAATTTAGTTATAGGTGCATGAAAACAGGATGAAGTGGTTATACTGTTATATAGTTATGTCTAATATAAGGTTTAAATGATGGTTAAAACAGCAGAGATATAATCTTAGCTAGTATTAGATTAGGTCAATAAAAAGTGATTGCTCACCCATGTGTAGGCGTTGCCATGTCAGGGGCTTAAGTTCAAAGGTACACACTCTTCTGATTCAGATCCGATTTAGATCCGGATTTAGATAGCAAGAATCATAAGGCGCAGACTGACAGAGAGCCATGTCAGTGTTACTATCATCCGGCCCCTTTGACTCAATCACAGAAGAAGGCACAGGCGCCTCACAGCGTGTCTCCTGTCAAGCCTTCCCGTGAGGATGATGAGTTCCTCAATGCCTCTATCAGACGGTGTTTCAGGTCGAGTCCATTCGTTGCAATGAGTGCCCCGATGCCATGACCGACCTTCTGCACTCGGTCATGCAGATTGTCTAGGCTGTCACGGACTTTGCGAAGCACCGCGATCATCAAAACAGCATCAGGGAGCAGTACACCTGGATTGTAAGTCAGTGTAAGGTGACTATCTTTAGATCTCTAACATGTTGAGCTCCACTAGTTTCTCCTTTATGCTCTCCTAGCAGCAGGTTGTCGTTGCAACCGAGCTCCATCGCTGTACAGTGTCCAGGGTGCCACTACCATGTTCCGTCCCTCGGTCCAGAATCATCCGTGATCTGAGCGTGCTTGTCTCTTGGTTCGAAACTGCTAAGCCACCGACTGATGTTACACATCAGGCGTGTGTGGAGGTTATCAAAGTCATAATCAAGCTCTTAACGTATCGTCCATCAGGCTGGCAGATGGTAGATCGGCCACAACGCGATGCTCTTGAAAGGAGTGAGGATTTTTTAAACTGGCTGAATGAGTTAGGGTTGGACATGAGCGTTCCTGAGTTTTTTGGGTGCCAATAGTATGCATTGACCATCATCGAGTTCGTTTGGGCTCTCTACAACAAGATACATCCTCTTCTGGCACCGACAACGGCGATGCTCATCTTTAAGGTGAAATCTTTCCTTCCGTTAGTTCAATTTTAACTCTATGCAAATGTTTTGCATAACATTGCTTGTGAATGTGCAGACCAACAGCTATAGAATATTGAAAGACTTAGAATTGTAATGCCTAACCAGGTAGATTTCCCACACTCGCCGCATGGTATCAGGCTGCCCCTATTTTTCACCCCATATCCCTCGGACACTGGTCAAGACAACTCACTGGTCACTAGAAAAGCTATGCAACGAAAAGTCCGCAGGCATGGCGTGAGGCCTTTGATAGTGTCCCCTGTTGAGCAGATTCCCTAGGTTGGATGCGTCGTTGTTGTTGTTGTACAGATTGCCGGGGATGAACAAGTTCGGTCTGTTATTGATTCCACCATCGTCGATATTTTGCATGGTCTCCTCAATCATTCGTGAGCTAGGTACCTCAGAGCCTGTCGGATGATCAGGCTGAACGGACGGCTGAGGGTTTGGTGGCTGCTGACGAGAGCTCTCCGGATACTCCCAGTTGTCTTGCCCAGGGTACGGATAGGCAAGCGGGTCATCCACATGTCTCTCGTAGAGTTCAGCTATCGATTTTGGCTTTTCCATCCCGGGCACTTCCTCTAGTCGTACATGTTTGTCAGTGCACAAGAAGACCACTTCAGATCAATGAAATATGTAACTCACTCCATTCGCGTTGCTCCTCTGCGTCCCATTCGTACCGCATCTCAATCCAGTCTTCGGCATGCCACTCACATCTAACCTCATCTCGATACCAGTCTCGTCCAAACCGGAGCCGGGTCGCAGAGTCTTGCTTGGCCTGATAGAAGATGCGGACGTTGGCGAGATCCGCGCCTGACCACCGGTGTAGGTGGACAGATCGCTCGCGTAGCCAGTCCGTCACAAATACATCATTACTATATTGAGACTTGCGATCCTTGCCGTGACCAGCGCCATCCAGAATCTCCTTGACACGCTGCTCCATCTCCTCCTGCAGTGCGGTCTTTGGCCCGACTCCTCCTTCCTCCCACAGAGACTCCTTCTGTTCTTTGGTGAGTTTAGCTACTAGAAGAGCGTCAGTGAGATCTCACGATACCCGGAGAGAACAACGGCAGCGGGCAATCTATACCTGCATTTTTCTCCTCGATAAATGTCTCAATTGCTCTTGCGCGATGATTATCTTTCGGAAAGTTGGCCTGGTTGGTCATGAAGATCAGTCGCGGTCGTGGCCTCTGTTGACTCTCTGTCAGTTACAATGGTTCGACTACATGCAAACGTCAAGTGGTATGGTATACCTGATTAATATGGTCCTTTATACTCGTGTCTTTGTCCTGATGGTAAACTCGGGGTGGTCGTGCTGGACCATCCTCCTGAAGAATCGTCGCAATGATGGTCTCCAGCGTCTCTGGATCAGGATGACCGTGTGGTGTAGCTGAGCCGCTCATCAGATAGACCGAGGCAGAGATGTAGCGATAGAATGCGGCGCCTGTGGTCCTCGAAGACCCATGATGAGGAGCCTTTAGCACATCAACCCGCAAAGAGACCAACAGCCTCTGATTCCAAAGCCAACTGAGAATGTTGCCATCGGGTCGGTGTGCCTCGACTTGCTCGACATATGCTGCCATCGGGAGCTTGGTGGCTTCTAAGTCGTATCTGCGGTCTTTTGTGTACGCCGTTTCGCCACTACCTACTTCAAAGGCATCGCCGGTAAATAACATGTTGAATTGACCAGTCCCAGCCCGACGATGAGGGCTTCCGGACTTCCCAGTTGTATCCTCGCAGTAGACAAAGTGAGTGATAATGGAGGCTCGATTCGCAAATTCCGACCACTTACCATGCTGCTCCTGGTCAAGAGCTAACGCCCATAGCACTTCATTCACCTGGCTGGTTTTCAGCTCACGAAGATCGATATTTGGATCAACGTGAGGAATGGTAGGGACGGCCGGCAACGCCGTTGGGTCCTGCTTGTCTCCGGGGTTATCCTGCACGTCTATGTCGTCCTTGTCCCCTTGGCTGCCCTGGCTGCTTTGGGTCACTTTGCCTGCTTTGCCACCTCGGCCACCCCTGCCTCTACCCCCTCTGCCACCTCTGGTTGCACTTCCACCCTGAGGGTTAGTACCACCAGTCTGCTGCTTCTTCCTGGGCATCTTCGAAAGGAGAATCATATGCGCAAAATCTCGGACATAATTCGCCCCAGCACATCCCAGCCGAGAGAAGGAATAGTGGCCATAAGTCTCTTCCTCAAAAAATTCATCATGCCGTATTGGAGGAAACAAAAGCTCCTGGACCTTATCTATAAAGCCAACCACATGGAATTCGGGCGTAAACGTGTCTGTTACCCTAGGTGCATGCACCTTGGACCTTATTACCTTGAATAATTTACGCTGCTGGGTAGAGTTGACCTGGAAATTCTGAACAATGCTGACTTCCTTTTTCTCCTCTATGATCATCACTTCATCCGCTGTAGCATCGGCCGCAGCATCGGCCGCGGAGATCAAGTCGTGGACAGTTGGCGGTTCAGGGTCGGGCTTGAGTTTCTTCAAGTTGCCATCCTCAAGGTCTTCGTCCTTCGGGGAAGACAGTTGCGCGAGGATATTGGCAATCGGGATGCCAACCCGCAACCAGCGACCGGTGAGGTTCTCGTCTGGGAAATAAGCCGAGAAGGTGCGCTTGATCGTGACGACTTTGGGCACCAGGCCAACCTCAATGAGGATCGTCTGATCTTTGTAGTCTGGGCTCTGAAGGTGCGCAACAACGTCATCTGGCACCGTTTCCTGGCCCAGAGACTTCAGACTGCGGAAGGACTTGTTGATAAAGCCTTCCTCGATGTTCTTTACGACATTGTTCTCTTTGATTCGCTCCGTGGCAACCATGGTGAATACCTCCGTCGGCTCAACCTGATTGCTGATGTGGCCGACGTAGTTGAAGCGATACACCATCCTGTAACCCGCCTGGTCCACGAGCTCCTTGAGATTCGCCCAGGTCTTCTCGAGCGATAGATCGGTCGCCCTGCGCTTACGCATAGCAACATGGAGCTCTATGTCCTTGACCGTTCTCTCGACCCAGGTGACATTAGCACGGATCTCGCAAAAGTCGGTCAGGAATCCCCAGTCCTGGTCTCACAAATTTGCATGTTAGCTAGTGCATCCCCCGGTAGAGGGATATGTGGGAGGCTGTGCAGGTACCTTTCCAATGGCAGACTTGACGATAATCTGTTTTGTCCACTGCCACATCGGGGACAGGAATATGGGCAGCGGGCGGTTTTCAACTGTATTGCGTGGGATTTTCTGCATCGTCAGTGCGTCGAGTTTCTTGAGAATCCTGGACGCAGCGCCACAGTGATCACTATCCGAATGGGTCAGGATCACCCCGCCGAGAGTCGGTATATCGTTCCCTTTGAATGGGCTGTCAGGTACCGAAGGTGACTCGACCCAGGGACCACCGAGCTTGATCGCTCGTCCATCGTGGGGTGCCTTCGCCCCGTCATACTCGCTGAATAGGGCTGTGGCAATTGCATCTTCTCGTTGGGGCATGGCCCTGTCAGCACCAGCGTCAATCAAGTAGCGATTCCAACTGCGCGGATCGGTCGTCTTGGGGCCATGTTTCAAGTCGACGACGTACGAGTCTCCTTCCTTTACATCAATCATGGTCACGCAGGCGTAGTGCTGCCGGCCACATTAGCTCACCAACTTCGTCTACCGTACAACAGGACCCAAGAAAGAACACATCCTACCACTGTGAGTCCAGTTTTCTCTGATGTCGCCGTATTTGCGTTGGGCATCTTGGTGTTCTCGTCTACAATTGCCGGTGGCATGATGCGCGCGTGTGGGCTTCCTTGCGACGAAGAAAATCCAAAGAGCAAGACTTTTAAAAAAAGTCCTGGGAATCCGCTGAGGGAATCTAGATCCTATTTCAATTGGTTGTCGCTGACTCCTCGCCACGACTTTCCCATTGCTCCAGTTCGCAACTTGCTCCTACATTGGCGTCCCCGGAGTCTCCGAGTCATCTCCACTTGTTCAGCTGTCCTCAAAAATAAGCTAGCTTATGCTTGATGAACATGGGCAAAGTACACGAGGAACTGCGTAGCCCCTGAGTTACGTCCCACATGAGGGGATGGGAGGGGGAAGCCTACTGCTGCAGTCCTCGCCTCAGGTTGCCCTAATCGCCGTGGTGGCGTTGCACTATTCCAGCGCTGATGGCTGTGACCATTCAGCCAGCCAATGGGCAGCTACAGACCCGGAACAGTCGTAAATCATTCCAAGATAGGCCCATAGAGTAAATGTGACGGGCTGGGACTGTCTACAATTATAGCGTGGGAAGCGACAGTGTTACTGACCTTGTAAGTTCTGTGTGGATATAATAACTGCATGCCAACCTATGCACTTGCCCACGCCATTCCGTACCATGTAGGTTTTGGTCGCGCAGCAACCTCAAATTTCATAGAGCGAGGTCCTTCTGTCTCTCTCTAAAGGATACGGAAACGATGCCTGCTTCGCACAACGATGAGGATGAGAACGCGACAGGCTTCGGCGCGATCACTCGCGGTTGCGACGATCTCGTGGCCTCTGCGGAGCGCCAGGTCAACTCAGCCAAGGGAGACGGGGATCAGCATGGTATTCAATTAGAGTATAATCTCAGTCTCCAGCTCATTGCTCGGCTCCATACAAACTGGACAGTAGTCGACGGCTTCGAGTTGAGCAGCATTACATTGCGGCTGGCGGCTGAGCTGGCCAGCGAAGAGGATCGTACGTGAACTAGAGACCTTTCCATTTGATCATATCGAATATGCTAACAGCGTGTCTATAACAGCAAGCTTTGCAATAAAGCTGAGTGCCAATGGTAAGATTGGGAACCTCCGCTTTGAGGTTTCTGCAGAGGTGAGCATTTTCGACCGAACCTTACATTTGATCACTGCTAACCAGACGTCTAGATCCCTCACCTGGATAACAAAGTACCAATAAAGATTATATTTCAACTCAAACTGCGAAGCACTACAACAGCAGATGATCTGTGGAAGAGCGTGCAGGGCATCTCCAAGGGTGACAGCCAGACTATGCGTACGTTAGATGACTTGATTATCTATCCCAACGTATAAAGAATACGCATTGTCAACTAACCAGACTACCTAACACAGCATCGCAAATGGTGGATGAGTCCCTACGGTCCACTGTTGGCGCACAGCTTAGAGAGGCAGACCTCACACTCACAGCTGTTAAGCCCGTGGGCAAGCCATTCTTCCTCTCCTACTGTCACTTCAAGATCGGTGGCGATATCAACTACCGACCTAAGATCGACTACCCGAAGCTTGAGATTGTCAGAGGCTCGTTATCCTTCCTGTTAGTCCGCCAGACTGATGTCGATGGTGGAGCGAAATACCGGGCTCTTGCAGAGCTGCATGGCTGCGTTCTCATTGCCAACAAGATAGTGTTCATCACGGCAACCTTTGCTCTCGTCAACGGAGGTCTTACTGTCTATCTACGCGCGTGGAACTCTCCAGCAACAAAAGCCTCCTACACCCAGCGAATCAGCGCCGACACTTTCTACAAGAACCTATTACCGGTTGGCGATGGCAAAGGCCCCGAATCTGTGTCCGGGATGGTATCTTTGCCATCAACGGGGAGCCTAGACCTGCTACGCCATGACCTCACAGTCCCCGGCGGCGTTCAATTCATGTTGTACATTGAGTTTGGTAGCGCTGGCTTAGGGGAGATTCTTTTCCAGATTCACGCACGACAGCTCTGTTCGATTGAGGCCGACTTCCTCAAAGGATGCGTGATCCGCGACCTGGTCGTCAATGTGGACTTGAGATCCCGCGAGAAGGCACGGTCATGCATGATTGCTGGGATCCTTGAGATCGACACATGGTGGTTTCAGGCGGCATTGCAATATCAAAAGCTCAAAGAGAGACGTGTGATCCACTTACAAGCCGCGTTGGAACGCGCGCAGACCGGTGGCGACTGCTCTATTGTCGCGCTTGCCCAAGATACCATGTTCAATGCGGATTCAGTGGAAGAGACTACGACTCAAGTCCAGGGAGGAGGAGCAGAGCCACAAGACACGTCCACCTTAGAGCAGTACGTGAAAGAGAATTCTGTCCCTGAGGGGTCTGGATTGAGTCTTAAACATGCGAACATGACAGCGCTACCGGCCGATATATCATTCGAAATGATACTCAGCAAAGGTCCCTCCAAGCAATCGCATTCTGGCGAGGAACATTCCGGACAAGGGAAGGAAGATAGTCAAGTGAGCGACCCATCGTCTAGAGGGACAGTCGGGGCCAAAGAAGGATCAGGGAAGGAGAGTGAATTGTCTGGCTACCAGCTAGAGATGGTTCAGTTCCAAGCACACTTTGGCCTCTCCTGGACTCTCATCCCCGGACACATTGTAATGGAGCGGATGGGCCTCGCCTTTAGCGTGGTCGACCCAACTACAAGCAAGAGACAAATTGCTGGTTATCTCTACGGCGAATGGACCATCGAGAAGTACACACTCTGGACGTATATTCTCGGAGAACAGACGGTAGACGCCTCTTCCATTACAATTGGCCTTAATATCAAGGACAAGCTGGAATCAGCGTCAGGCTCGTCACTTGCATCAGTTCTTGCGGACAAGAGACTCGCAAACGCCGTTGGCATGCCAGAGTTGGAGCTCCATCCGGACATCAAGACGTCACCACAGAACCAGGAGTTGGAGACAGGGCTGGCGCTTGACGGGCATCTTCGAATTAAACTAGCCAAACTGAAAGCAGCAGAAGGTCAAAAGGAAAAGGCTAGTTGGGAACTTAAACAGCTCCTTGTCCGTCTGGATCTCGAGGCGAGCTTTACGCTGTTTGATAGCCATGCCCTCGCCATGGGATACATTGATCTTCGCATTAACGACCCGCTGGGAAGTAACAAGACAGTTGACTGTGCTCTTGTTGGATACCTACAAGTTGGACAGCTCCAGATCCTTATATCATCGCTAATCAAGGTCAAGACTGGGACCCAGAAACAAATTGACTACTCATCGGATCGATCCAAAGCTATCAAGGATGCCAAGGCTGATGTTTCTGACAAAAAGAAACCCAAGGCAGCTGAAGACAAGGAAGACTTGCGTTTCCGAGCTCAGGTGCGCTATGTCAAGGGCCATACCAAGGAAACGAAACCGGAGGATGTCCTGCGCGAACTCTCGCCATCCAGTGCTGTGACAGCAGGAGACAATAGCTTCATTCCACCAGCCCTAGGCATCAACGCCGAAGGTTTCGCGGGCTCCCTAGATTTCTATTTGGATATGCACGTTGGCAAGAAGACCGCACAAGACAAACGGTCGATCAAATCTCTTGTTCTGACGGTCGCTGCTAAAGGGCAGTGGGACATTATTGATCAGGTTCTCAGCGTCAGGGATGCTGGACTCCAGTTAATCATTGTTGAGCAAGATGGAGATCGCCCAAAGCGCAGGACGTTTGTTGTCTACGGAGTCGTGAGCCTTTTCGACGCCACGGCTATTGTACCTGCTGCCCTCTGGTATGAGAACGGCACACTGTCATTTGGCGTCGTCGTCATAATATCGTTGACCAAGCTGCTCCAAGGTCTCTCTGGGCACAGTAGCAGCACTGTCCCCCAGTTACTGAAAGATCAAGAGAAAGCCGCGGAGTCGGGTGTTGTGGCATCGGTCACGGCCGGTGTCAAAGATCGAAAGTTTGACTTCTTCGATGTCCAAATCCGCCAGATGGGAGAGATATCCATTGCGGAGACTTTCACCATAGATCAGTGCCTTCTCGCTTATAGCAAATCCGCAGGCTCCGAAGATAGGACACTGAAGCTGTCAGGACGTCTAAACTGGGGTCAGCCTGGGAAAAGAAACAGTCTGTCCGCTTCGGTAAGCTTCACCGGGGAGACAAAGATTGTTGTTCAGTTCTCTCTGAATAAGTCCCCCGGTAAAATGTTAGACGACTTTCTCGGTGACAAGGCACCGTCTAAAGATCAGCGCCCTGAGCTTCCCGGCGCCGTAGGCTTTGCTGACTGGGACAGCGATTCATACACCGCTGGGGACAAGACGACAATGATGAGCGAATTGGTATTTGAGCAGCTCGATAGGTCCCAGGGGCGCCAGTTCAAGAGCATTGCCTTCGTGCTCAAGGCCGCCAACGACTGGAAGTGGGAGCTCATTGAAGGGTGGTTTTGGTTCACGGATTTGCAATTCAAACTGCTCTACACCGTCCCTGTTAAGGCACTGTCACTGCAGCTAGTAGTCACAGTGGGCTTCATGCGCCGTGTATCGTCCGGAGACAAGGAGGGCCAGAAGGGACCCAGCTATAAGGACTCGGTCGAAGTTACGATGACCGCGACCAAAGAAGCGCTCACATTGGCCTTTCCCACATCCAAGATTGAGGGCTGTAACTCGACGGACCTGATATACTGTCTCACCGCAGGTCATATAGATGTACCACACTGGCTTGGAATCCCTATGTTCCCTCGTGTGGTTGCGACGCTGGACTGGAAGCAGCGCGTAGCAACCATTGCCGGGCACTTGACCAAGGAGGCCCAGCACTGGGAGTTTAATAAAATGATGGGCAGCATTCTGCGCATGGAAAATCCCCGGCTGGAAGCGACGGTTCCATATCAAGGCGGCAACGGGACGACATGTGCATCTATCAAGGGCGAGGCTGTTTTGATCTCCATGATCAAGCTAAGGATTGAATACGTCCTGCCGAAAGGGCCACTGAAGGTGGAGGATTGCGATATCGACCAGATCGTCGACATGATCAAGAGGATTTGGGACATTGCGAAGAAACTCTGGAACGCAGGAAAGACTCTGTTCCAGATCGCAGAGGCAATTGGCTCATTCATCGCCTCTGCGGCCATCGCGGCTGAGGCGTTCATTGAGGGATTGTTTGTGGTCGGTGGCCTCCTGGCTGGCTGGGCGTGGGGTCTGATCAAAAACAAGTTAATCGATGCATTCAAAGCGCTGTTCTCGGATGATGATGACAAGAAGGAGGCAGAGTCTGGTTTGCGACAGGGCATGAAGAAGCACGAGCACGAGGACGTCAGCCGCAGCGACCCTAAGGACAAGCACGATGACCCCGGCAAGCCTGTTGGAGCAGATGACCCTGAAGATCCCTCAACCACAGGCCATGGCAATAGGGATGGCCTTGAAATCCACGGCACTGGCTCTTCTAGTGGCGTGTGCAGTGAGGCCGTCGAGCTGTTCGTGGTTGCGTATCCAAAAACCCCCAGTGCTCCGGATTCAGTGGAGGAAGTCTCGTTCGATGTCTCGGTGTCGATGGGCGGCGAACTCATATCTATGAAGCAGGTTCGCGCGGGTTATCCCATTCGCTTTGCCTACAGACGTCCGGCCACTGAGGGTGAATATCGCATCAGGGTATCAGCAAAGAGCAGTGCCAATGAGGGATTCGTCAAGGAGCTCCTCCTGTCAGCACGCAAGCATCGCGAGGAATGCATTTCAGAGCCCCAATGTAGGGTATTGTTGCCGGCCAGTATCACCGCTGGAGTGCCCTTTTCGGCAACCTTGGTGCTGAAAGACATTCACGGAAATGTCATTGACGGCTACGACGACCGGAAGCTGCTGGTGCTCAACCTTGATGCCAATAAGAAGGGCCCCGAGATGTTTGTCAGACGTAACGGGTATATCTTGCATTTCCCAGCCCTTGCAAAGGGTAAACACAGCTTCATTGCCATGGTCGATAACCGCCAGATCAATACCTTCGAGATTGAGGCCGTGGCCCGGTTCGATGCCAGCACGGCATCTCTTTGTGGAAATGGCGCCTGCAGCGGCATGATGGGCCAAGAAGGAGATATTTTAGTCAAATGTCTCGATTTTACTGGCGAGGTGCTAGAGGATGCGGCCGTATCCATTGTAATGACTTCCCAGGGGATCGCATCCATGATTGAATCAAGATTTTACAAGGAGCAGGGAGTGTACCAGGCCACCGTACAACGGCCTACTACCTACGGAGAGTACCAGCTGGCAATCACAGTCAACGGGCAGTCGGTCGGCGGATCACACTTGACACTCAAGGCACACGACTTGATCGATATCCAGCGGACCAGAATATCCGTCGTCGACAGCGAGCCAACTCAGAAGTCACAGACTGCCGTAGTCGAGACATTTGACTTTGTTGGTACTCGCTGGCGGCTCGCCAGTGCAACCTTTACTGGTGCAAGGCTGATATGTACGGACGAAGCGACTGGAGAGCAGGTTGTCTATACTGGACTGCAGGACATGCAAGACGGGACATATCACATTGACGTCGAGCTCCAGCGAGACCATGCCCTTCTACTGAGCTTGGCGTTGCCAGATGGACGCAAGTCGTCGGGGCAGGCTATCTCAATCCCTGATCGAACACTGGCTACAACGTTCTTTGCATCCGGACACGGCTTACAGTCCGGCCATGAAGGCACAGTCGCCGTGGTTGATCTCTTTGGATTCAATGCTCTTGGCCAGCCGTCGGTCCTCAAGGAGCGGCTAATTACGGCAACTGTGGTGCAGATGAATCCAGACGGAACAGCCAGTCCTATTCATGCCGACATCCAGGCGTCCAGGATCGTATACACCCGACCAAAATCTCTCGCGACCGATGACGGAGACAAGCTGATCCAGGGCGCTGCTGCAGAGGTGTATGTGCGTATATTCTACGGCAATCTTGAGGCGTATGGATCCCCATTCCGCGTCCTGTCAGTGCCGTATTTTGTAGACATTGTTCCTCTCCGGTGGGAGATGGTACATATTCCACGCTCTAACCACACGGATGATCCGGCAGGGCCACAGACCACCGGCCTTATCCTGATCGACAATCATGAGAGGATGATGACGAGGAAAATGGACATCGTGTTGAGGAAAGTCGACGGACAACGCTTGAACCTGCGCTTCCTTCCCAGTGGCATTTACGAACCCGAGTCCCAGCCTGCACCTGACTCCAGTTCCTGGATAGCAACTTTCCAGGGAAATGACCTGGCTGGGCCCCAGGCGTCGTCTTCTTCCGGTATCTCGTTTTCTTTAGCGTCAAGCAGACGCGACGTATTCGACGACCGTCTGACTGTACAGTTCCAGGCCTCCGGTTCTGAGGGACTCAACCCTTCAGATTTCGAATGTATCATGTACCCAGTTGCCGTCAAGGAAGAAGGTATCCAGCCAGACTATTTCCGACTGCAGCCACCGCAGATTGACGCTGCCACCCGGATTGTCACTTTTGCCGGTATACTTAATGCGCCGTTGCCGGCATCATTACACTGTGAGTTTATATATTCAATCATTGATGTGGTCAAATATCACATGCTGACTTGGGTGATTTTGTTTCTCCTACAGCGAAATGGTATGCCCTGTCTGCTAAATATCGACATTTACCACTGCAGCCCTCTGCAGACTCAGGGTCTCTGGGAATGATGCGCAGCTTGCCGGGGGCATCGCCAGATCCTCCGCCGTCGGTAACAATTGCGCTGGGAGACGAAAAGGAAACAGAAAATAACGGAGAAGAGGGACAAGTCAGCAATGCCCATGAGGACATTGTCGATCCAAGTGGTTCTTCTTCTTCACCGTCTGTGGATCAAACTTGAAGCACTACATTTGCTTAGTTTCCGGTGAATGAATGCTTCCAGTTCCAGCTTCTTAGTGTTCATCACTGGGAGAACATACAGCAAGCAGACATCCTCATTACTTGCATGGTATATAGATATGTATGTAGCGTTGTAGAACAGTGTCCTGAATGTTTATTACCATAGGCAGGTTAGCAACCGGGCAAGATACTATGAGCATTGAGATTGTCAGTTACTGAATGTGTCTTAAACCTAAACCTCTAGGGTAAGGCTAATCGACGTGACTACCATACAGTAATATTTGATATCTGTTAGCGAATCGAATGAAAAGACCAACCCCGTCTTCGCCAAGTATTCCATCTTTTTGCGGCGTCCGGCCTAAAGATATTTAGGAAAGTGAAAAACGACCCGCATAGCTAGAGAAGCAACGGCTGCGAAACAGCTCTTCAAGACTCTCTAGCTACGACGAAGCTCGTAGCAACCAAACCGGTTCCCTTCAGGGTCACGGAAGTTCATAAACCACCCATGAGAACTCTCAGGTGTCTTGACTAGACAGGTGCTACCACCGCGTTCGTGAATTCTCTTCTCCATCTGATATAATCAGCATGCGGATCTTCTGGAAAAGGTACTAATTCCTGGACTGACCATGTCAAGGGAATCGACCGAGTAGTACACGGTCATCCCACTGCCCATCATCTGCTCTGTTGGAGCGCAAGCCTCCGGCATCTGGACTATGCCCCCCGTCAATCCTAGACGGAAGACCCGTTCAGCGATCTTGATAAGCTGTGCATCAAGGTTGGCTTACCCTTCGGTTCAGTGAAACTAAAGAGCTGCACTTTGCTTTGGTTTTCGGCGGACTCAGCTGGCCTCCATTCCCAAGACGGAAAGATGGCACTGTAAAATGCCTACCCGGAGATCATTGTCAGCGGGATCCACTACCCTGCTACCACAACAGACGAAAATGATGACCGCGAATCGACCTTTAGTCTTTCGGTATCCCGTGCAGGGATCTCCACCCAACATGGAGAGCCTCCTGGAGGAGGCTTGTATGTCTGCTCGGCCTTAGTTGCGTCACTGGTTTCGGTAGACATCGTAGGCTGATATGATAGGGCCTGAACAAGTTCAGCGCGTGAACAAAATGTTCCGACAGGGAGGGTGAAGGAGCATAATAAATATACTCCGTCTTATACTGCCCACAGGAGGCAGTGAAAGATAAAGCATGCTTCGTGTACGTCATCGGCAACATGATCATGGAAAGCAGGTGGCCTCGACTTTGAGTAGAGTTTAAGCCATGTAGCTATCTATTCCTTAGCGATGGACTAGAGACCCAGATAGATGCAGCCACTTCGTATAAATACTTGGGTCAAGGAGAGTACCACAGCGAATGAAGACTCCGTGATTTGAGTTGGGATACGAGGAACCTCGTGACAACGCGCCTCAACCGCATCATCGACTGTGCTCCATGACGCGTGTTTCCTTTCCTTTTTTGCTCCGTTTCACGCGATATAAGTCTTGTCTGCTGATTGGTAAGCTGTAAATCGTCCTTCCAAAGAGTAGATCCCTTTTCGACCTCCGCCACCTGTGGAGCAGGGATACTTCTTTCGTCGCTGTGGCTACCGCGCCCTTTGTCTGAAGTTACCGCCTACAGGGATCGGATGGGCTGGAAGTTTCCCTTCTATAGCTCTGCGAAAACGCACGAAAAGTGGGCCGAAGTCGAGGCACAGGGAGAGATTATCACCTGGAAGCCCGGCAACGGCTATTTTGGACTATGTTCGTTCTTCCGGGAAGGTGACGATGTATTTCACACCTATGATACCTCGGCTCGGGGCCTGGAGATCATCCTGTCCACGTATCACCTGCTGGATATGACCCTGATGGTCGGCAGGAGGCGGGAAATGGAATGAACAACTTCCGCTGTCACGATGAATACTAAATTGGCAATAATAGGAGTAACTGTGGTCTACCTTGCATCGAGTTTAAACCTTGGTAGTGGCCTAACTTAAGAGTAGCCTTCCCCATATACTTCGTAGATAGTTACTCATCCACACGCTAGGAACTGAGTATAGAGTAATAAGCAAAGATATCGAGGCTCCCTATCGTTAGGATAAGTGCCATATCTATTAAGCATGACGCTGTGAGAAATGACGCAAAAGTGGCATCGGAATACCAGAAATATGCTTGTCACCCAAGAAATACATGAACTTGGACTGATATCACCTCCCAATGATTACTACATAGGGCTGAAATGACCAACCCCCCCGATCATTCTTCTGATCAGCAGTGGTCTCAGTCAGCTTTTGGAAATCAAAAAGAATCCGAGGCAGGTGCGCCATTCAACTTGAAATACCCCGGCTGCAGCCTCTGATAGACCCGCTTGGGATCATACTTGGCAGCAACGCTCTGCAGTTTGGCCTTATTGGCCGCCCCATAACCCGCAACGACATCTTGATACTGACTCGCGTAGTTCATGTAAACATACTCATGGAACACACCATCGCTCTTCGCTTTGGCGCTAACTGTATCCCAGAAATTCTTAGCCCACGCAACTATCGTTTCGTCGTCCTCCGCGTTCTCCCACCAGATCGACATTAGCAGTAGGTGCAGTGGACCCTCTGAGGCGTCCAGACCCAGTGCATTTCCCCCGTTGCGCGTCATGTTCTTGAGCATGGGGATGGTAATGCCTTGGTTGACGAGGGCGGGGTTGATACCCGGAATGCTCCATACCTGCGGAAGAACAGAGTAGAAGTACTCGGTAACCCAGTTGGCAAAGGCCTCGTCCAAGCGGACAGTTAACGTCCAGTACATTTCCCGCAGTCCGTCGGGATTGACCTCCTGGACGGTGTCACAGTACTCCACCAAGGTCTTGGAAGCCGTGGTATCCTCAATTGCGAGGATAGCGCGGTAGGGAGCAAAGATGGCCGGCTCAGTAACATTCTTGACATATGTGAGCTCGACGGCAGCGAGGTTCTGTCCCTGAGTATGGATGAACGCGACCCAGTGCTGCGCGTTGCCGTCATTGGGGGCGTCGTTGACGACGCTGATGAAGGCGCTGATCACCTTGCTGAATTGATCCTCGGCAAAGACTCGGGTTCCGCCTCGCATTTCGGGGCTGGGGATAGTATAGAGGTTGAACTTGGTGACGATGCCAAAGTTATTCCCACCGCCTCGGAGAGCCCAGTAGAGGTCGGGATAGGAGTGTGCACTAGCTATGATGACAGCACCGCTCGCAATAACGACCTCCATCTCAGTGAGCTTCTGAAAAAAATGTGCAATCCATGCTTTCATACCTCGAAGCTCTCGACGTTATCGCACGCCCAGCCGTATAGATTGGAGTAGTACGAGATCCCACCTCCGGTCGTAAGACCTCCCACGCCAATAGAGGAAACCCGGCCGCCGATGGCAGCCAAGCCATAGGGCTCTAATGCCGCGTATATTTGCACCCACACATTGCCCGGACCAACTGACACAACGGACCTATCCTCATTCAGAGTGATGGCACTCATGTCTTTCAGTGAGACCGTAATACCACCCTGGATGCTCGATGCACCTGCAAAGGCCGCATGGCCACCACTCTTGATGGCAAAGGGACAGCCAGTGTACCTTGACAGAAGTACGAGTATAGAAACATCGGTGTTTACCGATGGCTTGAAGATGCAGTACGGACGAACCTCTTCCTGCTGGACGGACCAGTACGATCCTGTAGCATTGGCGTACGCGGTGGTATTCTGCGCGAAGGCTCTACTTGGGCCGTAGAGAGAGCCCAGGGCACTGCACTGTAAACTGTCAGGTCTTTACATGCATTTCCTGGATTCATGACCCGACTTGGTACTCACAGCTGCACTACAAGCGGACTCAGTTGACCGCGACTGCAGCGAACTCAGGGCAGGGATTGCAGAAACATCAACCCCAAGATTATAAAGCGCCGCATTTACATCAAAATTATCTGGTTCAAAGACATTGGGTGTAGTCTTGCCTGTTTGTGCGAGAGCACCGGCGCAGACGGCGCTCAAGAAAACTGAAACCCGCAACATGCTGCACCGCAAACCTGGTACGAGGAGGTGAGGGGTTTGAGACGAAAAAGAAAAATCTTTGTCCCTGGCAAGGACACAAATGGTCCGATTTCCGTGTCGAATATAAGCCTGACACGCAGAAGTCCTGCCACTAATGCACGCCACACATACCAAGAAAACGTCTACCCTATGAGCATTGATAATGCGAAGCTAGTGCTTACCAGAATGCTACATCAATCTCACATGTTTCACTAAGCATTCCAATTGCGTCTTGCTGCCTGGCACATACAGGCGATTCCGAGAAAAGTCGCGGACCGGATCTCAAACGGGCGTTGCTAAGATTCTGCTATCCAAATCACTTCAATTGCGTGAAAGGGACTGGTTTCCGAGAAATTATGGAATCATGATATTTAACCAGAAACTCAGACATAGGCTTCTGATCTTCGCTAGCAGGCATCTTTCTTAATGCGGGTTGAGTGTTGAGATGTAAAAACAATTTGGTAGCTGGATCGGGTCTTTTACACGAACTGTAGTAGAGCAATTCACAAGCAAGACAGCTATGGATGTTCCTTCAGAAACGTGACCAGTAACTGTGCAAGCTTTTCTGGTTGATCCTCTGGAGAAAAGTGCCCGCTGTCCTCAAGAATCTCCAACTCCGACCCGGGAATAGATTCATGCAGTTTATGCGCCCAATCGGTGACCTGCCACCCGTCATCGGCACCCCAGATCAGCTTAACCGACAATTTTCAGCGTATGTTTGGGATCATAGAACCGCACCTGATGCTGGTAGAGACTCGCCTGCCCGACGGGATCAGAAATATACCCGAGGAAGGTATCGAGGCTCGACCTCTCGAATTGCTCCCGTTTCTGCACAGCAGACAGCAACCAATCCCGATAATGCTCGCGATTTTTTGCGTCAGGCGCCCGAATAAGCGACTCCAGCCCGTCCTCCATCTGCTTCTTTGTCCTCTCGGACGGATAACTGTCGAAACTGACCACATCCACAAGCACCAGGGATCGAATCCGCTACGGATAGAAAATAGCAAAGCGCTGTGCAATCCCTCCGCCTATATCATGGGCTACGAGATGGGTTGATTCCAGACCCCAGTGTGCCAGTAGGTCTTCCAGGATCGGCACCTGGCCGGAAATCAAGGTATCGATGGATGGATCACAGGGTCGTTCGGAGAGCCCGTATCCGAGCCAGTCGAAGACGTGGACTCTGTAGTGGGCGCTGGTCAGATGAGGCAGGACATTTCGCCAGATGAGCGAGCTGGATGGTGTCCTGTGTAGTAAGACGACGGGTTGGCCGGTTGATTCCCCGTAGATGCCATAGGCGATTCGTGTGCCGCGGATGAGCACGTGCTCGTTTACTAGAGGTTGCATATTCTCTCCTAAGCTTGGAATAATTGATATGTAGAGAGGCAAGTTGCATAGGTGAGACATAGGCTGCACATCTCCTATTTATGTGTCCCATGAGATGATGTCATTCATTGTATAACTTGCACATCCATGCCCATCCAGAGTCACATAGCTCAAAGGTACTATGTGACCAAGGATTTTTCACTGTATGCATACTCTTTCCATTCATCCATGAAATTTATGTCTATTCTCTCTCCAAAGGCCTCCTCGTAGTTCACTATTGCCCCTTCTAATGGTTAATCTTGTCTAAACTAAAGGCAGTAAGACAGATTAAAGGCCGCACTATGCACGACTGAATGTGACAAAGTCTAACGCACACGAGTGAGGAAGAAGTTGAGCCCCTGCTGATCTGGTGGCATCCATTCAGTATCCTCCGCTTCCATCCCCCATTCCTTCAAGTCGGCCACCGTCGCTTCCACCTCCCACTCGGTGTTAGTCTCGTCGGAGATCTCCCGCCACATCTGCAGGAAGCTCTCAAGATTATGGTAGAACATCGTCCCCCATGGATGAATAACCTCCCGGGCATGGCAATATGACTGCTGATATCCAATAAAGACCGTTCCAACCTTGGACAGGGCCACGATGCGCTTGCCCGCCTGCTTTTGTCCCTCCCAGGAGAAGAGATGAAGGAACTGCCCGGAGATCATGATATCTACCTTCCCATACAGCTTCTGCAGACCGAGACAGTCGTCCTCATGTAGAAAGTTGCCCTGAATAAACGTTGCCAACAATCGATCCCGATCCCGATACAGCTCGTACCCCAACTGCCACAACTCCGGACTCAGATCGAGCGCCCACATCCTATCAGAAGGAACACCACTAGCCGCCAGGAGTCGAAGGTTCTGGCCAAGGCCGCACCCGAGGTCTAGGACGGTGCCTCCATTGCGAGCCAACTCAACCACTCGCTCGAATTGTGGAAACGCGGCTATCCCCGGCAGGAGAAACATCCAGAGGCCGATACAGGGGTATTCGCCGTATTTCCATGCTTTGTCGCGCTGAGGATGTTTCAGATTTAGTTCGCCAAGGCGCCACAAGGAGAGCAACTCACCACTGCGTGAAGGTGATCCTGTAGCTCGTCGCTGGGAATTTTGCTCCATTCTTCGAAGATCTGGCGCATGTAGGAGAGCCGTTGCCCAATATCTTTTCTGTACCAAACGGACGTGTCGATCGTCATCTTCAGCTGCTTGAGTCTTGAGCCCTACAGAAGATATCCAAACTCTATCACGATTGAGTGAAGAGATCGATCATGAGAGACGAGTGAAAGGAGGGACCGCGGGGTAATGTAGAGATGGTAGAGATGAGCAAGATGTGTAAAGGTCAGGTAAGGTGTAGTGGAAATAATTGATAAGGAGGGAAGGAAATATATTGGGGAATGCGTTCTAGTGTGAATGAAAGGAGTGTCTTCCTATCTTTTCATTTGTTTGCTAGTTTTTATCTTAACATAAATCACCCTAACAGGCCATCAGACGCTAGTCATTGAATAACATGAGCAGGCAACAGATTTCCATCCTTTCAACTAGTTTATGTTCAGTGGTATTGATCAGTGAATATCAATACATTAGCTGGAAGTGGTGACAGCAGTTCTGACAGGCTCCTTGACCTCAAGCTTAAGTTGCATAGATCTTATATTACGCACATTCCAGCTGGTGCCCCTAGTACTTGGCATCTTTAAGTGGAATATAATTTGTGGCCTGGGCTTCTTCATTATGAAAAAGAGGGCAAACAACCCAGCTAATATCTTGAGAGCGCGCAGGTCAGTCTAATATGGGTTCCTCTTCCTACCAAGTCCCATTAAAGGAAATAAACCTTGGCCCCCAGTTACGCACAGCTTGATGGTCACTAGTCTCCCAAAAGCCCTTAAGACTCGGTTGTATAGAACAGCTTGGTAGCTAGATCATAGTGGATTATCTTTGTTGTTTGGCTAATGAAACGCCAAAAGTTCGGGTTAACATGATGAAATGACAGTGAAAGTATACAAAGCACGAGGTGCAAAGCAGGGGATACATCCCATCTCTGTAGTATCGAAACAGATCCTTCTGGCCTACAAGATGGCACATATCCATAATTCACTCTAAGGAGAGAATGGGTCAATATAGCCAGGACAAGAGCTATTTGTGGGAACAAAAAAGCCCGTCGTGTCCGCATGGGCGTTACCAGCAGGTCGGTTATAGTCAGTGACGCCCGACCACGAAAGCCACCATTGGCCCACATGAAAGTAAAGGGGACAAGCTCTCCGACGCCTACTTGGACGGTAACGGAGCCACCATGTGGATTAAGCCAGTTGATGTTGCCATCCAGTTCAGTAAAGGTAGCCGCCAGGTAGTCATAGTTGTCTTTCTGGTAGTCACTGTACGCCTTTGTCCCGTGCCAGACATAGAAGACATTGTCGATCGCGGAGCTGGTGGACAATGTCTAGTTGCCAGGCCCCTCCTTTGCCCAAAGGTACCCTTGGATGACGAAGCAGACAAACTCACATGGCTCGCCAGGCGGTAGGTTAGATGTGTAGTTTGAGCTGGGGTAGTTCGTCCTGGTATAGCTGCTGAAGTTATAGTTAGGGCTGTTGAATGCTTGAGGATTGGCGTGATCGTCTAGCCAGGCCAGTAGTATTGAGAACTGTAGTAATAGTACCAGTTCAAGCCGAGCTGAGTGTTCGTCGGGACTGGTGCAACGGTAAATAAAAGTGAGCTAATCAATATGTCTGAAAGTGCACTCTGTGCAGATGAAAGATGAATCAAGACTAATAATGTCTGAGACAATGTGATAGAACACGCATGGTTGCATTATGTTCTTCTTCATACATTTGTAGCTAAACGATGGCTCCCCCTCAAGGCGTAGGACCTCCGCGGACAACAACAAGCCTTACGAAGGTTCGATAGAAATGTATACCATGACAAGATTCTGATCCGACATCCACTACTGACAAATAGGACCACGGATTGGAGTTTCGCTCAAGAATTGCATTGCGACAACCTAAATGTAAATGTCATGAACTCTGCATTGCAAACAAACTGAAAAGGTCCATGTGCTCCCCCAATATGCTGAACAGACTAAGGAGTACATTCGCATATTCAGGTCTCCGCGTCTGGACTCTGAATTGAAGATCAGCTGTTTTGATAGGATCCTCGAGCTCAAGTTGGACAAGATATCTTCGTTTACAAATCATATCCCTATATTCTAGCTGGTGCCCCCTTTCCTCTCCACAATTGGCATGTTCGAGTGGATTATAGTTTGTGGCATGCAGCCTTTGTTATGATTGAGGGAAACAGTATAGCTGCACAATCGAAAGCACATAGTGAAATGTAATATGTACAAGGCGTTCCTCTTCCCACTCAGCCCCAGTAAAGAAAATGAACATTAGCACCCCACCTTGACAGTCTTTAGTATCCCAGAAAACCAGAAGGCTCTATGTGGACGCTGCTTGAAAACCGCTGTGAGCAATTCACTCATGAATTAAACCACACAACCGGAAAAGCTGCATATCGGTCAAAGTTTACAAACATCATCTTCCCAACTAAGAAGACAACCACACCCATCACGAAGGCTCTGGTTTGTACCGACCAAAAACGGGCACGAGAAGCCCCATGAAAGCTCTTCCACGCATCCAGAATTCCCAGTGGAGCATTCTCTCTCACCTTGGGATCTAAAGGCACCACAGGCTCATCATCGTCAGGCAGCATTGAGGCCGCCATGCGAATAAACGCTGCCCGGGCCGGAAGCGCCACTAAAGACTCCATGAGCTTGGGAAATATGCATATGATGCCTATCCTAAGTCCGAGTTCTGCTTCCTCTTTAAGATGGATTCCGCCTGGTTTAAATGGGTCTTGTTCGATATCTGTAATCCCAGTGGCTGTAAGGAGTTCCCCTTGGAGTGAAACAGCAGAGGAGAAAACCAACCAGCATGCGAGAACCTCTATGAAGGGGATCGGGGCGACTCGAATCCAGTCCGAGAATTTTGGCAGTCTCTGATAGAAATACTTGGACGAGGGCTTGGTAAAGGCTATATGCACCCAAACAATCTGTAGATTTGACAGGATAGCTGCGTAGATTGCGGAGCGGAGCTTATCTTCCCATGGTGTTTTGCTGTTTATAGGAAGTAGGAAAGGTAGGATGACGTCCTTCATCATGTCATGGAGTAGGAAGACCATAAATCCCCGTAAGTAAAACCAGCGGCCAATGTGAGTGCGCAGACACTGTATAGTAGCGCATAGCGAGTCGGTGGCTCTGGATTCTAGCGTAGGGTCTCCGAGGACGGTGATGGTGCCGATGACCATGCCATAAGTATATTGGATCTGCAGTTTGGTAAGTATTCTCAATATAGAGAGGTGAATGTGAATAGTACCAGCCACGATAGTATAACTAGAGATATTTCTAATAGCACCAGGGTGGGTCTCAGTCGGAAGGACATTTTGAAAAGTTGGAATGTGCTGCCTTGAAGGAGGGAGGGCACATTAGCTAATTTATATTGATGCCAGGCTAAATTATGCGCTGTCTAATCGACTAAGTACTGCTAAGATTTTAGTAGCATTCATTCATTCCCAAAACAATTCCTATTGGCCATTCTGAAACATCATTCCATCGCTACTCCACAAGCTTTGCAGTCCCTGAAACTAGGTAATCCCCTCACTGGCAGAGCGCACATTCGCCACAGCTGTTGGGGTTTCTCCCTCCCATCGGACGTAACCGGATGCCAACTTCAAATTGCCTTCCCTCATCATCTTCCACCACAAAAACCGCGTTGGTGAGACCTTCGGTCGACACTCCGTTCACCAAATCCTTGAGCAGCCCGCCTGTCGTCTTGTCAGTATCACACTTTGTATTCTGCGTCCCATAGGTCGTCAGGGAGGTAATGATAGTGAGTCCGTTGGCGGTGTGGCCCACGACGACATCGACAGTTTGCCAAAATCTTCTGAACGGCGTGCTACCGGCGAAGTTGGCTAGTGCTTGTGCTACCTGACTGTTGCTGATTCTAAAGCCCAAGTCGACTGCCCCTAGGCAAATAGCGTGCCAGTCACAATAGGCCCATTCAAACTGCCTCTCGCTCAAGACATGAAGTGATGTCGCGTTCGCAGAGTCGTAGGGGGCCATTTCAAGAGGAGCGGACCAGAGCTCATGAACCGCAGCCAGATTTCCCTCGGGAAGGGGGAGGAAAAGGCCAAAGGCCTCATCCAGGTATGTCCCATCGTCTGAATGGTTGGACTTTTTGATCGTTCGGAAGCCGCCATGCATGATGGGAACCTTCATCTTCTCCTCAGTCTCCTCAGGAAGGTTGTATTGGAAGTCGGTCAC
Source organism: Aspergillus quadricinctus (assembly GCA_022814375.1). Taxonomy (NCBI): domain Eukaryota; kingdom Fungi; phylum Ascomycota; class Eurotiomycetes; order Eurotiales; family Aspergillaceae; genus Aspergillus; species Aspergillus quadricinctus. The sequence goes on along the minus strand of JAKLNT010000065.1, from coordinate 68,838 downwards.
GAAACCCTTGTTGGGGGAGACAGAGGTATCGCGCTTCTTGGATACAGGGACAACCTGGACAGCTTTGCCGACTGTGTTGTGGAAAGCGTACAGATCGAGGCAGCCGTTGATGTTGGCAACGCTGCCGACGATACCCCCGGTACAATCTTCGTTTTCATAGACGTTGACCGTGTAGAGGTCGTCGTGGATGTTATCGATCTTGACTAGGACAGAGGAGGCGACTCCCTCGTTCAATTTGGTACAGGCACTTGGCCCAGCAAGGCGGAGGATGCCCACTTCCGCGCCTGTACAGCGCTCACTAGTGTACTCGAACAGGCGGTACGCCTGAGCGGACGCAACGAGTGCGGCTAGGATCAGAGACAGGAGCATTTTGTAGCAAAGGAAGATACACGAGATGGTACTGGGAGTGGCAGAGTGAGGTGAGAAGGCAGAGGATGATGCTGGATGTCTCTACAGATGAACGACTGGATCACGACAGGTATTTATAGGCGCTGGCATCACGGTCTCTCCGTGATGTCTCCAAAAGGACCCCGTTTGCGAGCAGGATAATTCGTATTTGACAAGCCAATCCTGATTGTCACTTCTCACAACAATTACCAGCAGAATCCAGGCCCTAGCACGCTCGCAAGGATCTGGACTTTGCATCCTTGCTTTTGCTGTAGACGATTAGGTAGAAGGTTCCCACCGCATGCTGTAGGGAATACGCTTTGCTGGCAATGACAATAGTACTGCGCCTTTCTGTATACCCAACTCACAATAGCTGCCTTGGCCAATCCAACTCCTGGAATGTTTAGAATATAGTGTGGATCTCGTTACATCGCGTCTTTTAATCGCCCACTTTGGTCTGATCGCGGCCAAGTTCCGTTGGTGTTTCTTGTGGGGACAGCTAAGACATACATATTAGGGGTCTTTTCGGTCCTCCAGGCGAGCGCTGTAGCCTGTACGTAACCTAGGTGTTTGAAAGACGGGGTACACTAATAATTGTGATGTGGTCTCTTTTATGTTTAGATCAAATCTCAACATAAAAGGATGCTGCCGCTGCTTGCTAAGCAATCATGTATAGCAACATCGAATAGAATATATCGCAAGCAGATAATATTGACTTGTTGCTATAAATGAGACATCTTCTGCTCTCTGTATACAGAATGATTTTGAATGTTGGAAAGGGCACGTAGGAGTCATGCAACCTGACCATAAGCATTTCACATCTACATCATGCATTCATGCTGCGTATTTATTATCCTGGTTCAGCGAGCATGGGCTCTAGTTCAAGTGATTTGGCTAGGACAAACCGGCTAACAGAACCACCTTAACAGATGTCCTTTTATACCAACTAGAATGGGACCCTGGTTTAGACTGTCTAGCCTCATAACTACTGGACGCTGAATCACACTATTGGAGCTATATTAGCGACTACAACCTCATAGACCAACAAGGCAAGTATAACGAAGAGACTTCCACCTGGCAGACATATCACTAGTTAAGAGGCCTAGGTTGTTGATTGTATAGAAGCAGTAGACTTATGTTCGGAGTTTTTCCATATAAGTTTAACCGGTGCGAATTTCAAGGCGAATACAAGAATACAACATACTTATCGTCTAAAACCATACGCAGAGTAAATTAAAAGTCATCTTTAGGCTATAATATCAAGGCAGATGAGCAGGGGCTTTGTTCTAAGAATATGGATTTCTCCAGGATTGATCTATGTTAGCTTCGATCTCTTAGTTTGCCTCGAGTCCAGCAGCCCCTGCTTTGACCGTCAGGTTGGCTTCAAAGAATAGCTATATATCATCTCGCATATGGATAATTTCAACTGAACATGGCGCATTCTATGCGTGAGTTTCCAAAACAGTGTCCACCACTATCCATTTGCTATCATTCATGTTACAGCCATGAAGAGTACAGCGACCTGAGCGAAAAGGGTTCAACACGTATACCACACTGTTCCTAGTCTAATTACTTAAAACTGTCAGTAAACACAAATGTAAGGATAGGCCAGTCAGAGTAAGCCATCCGTATGCATAATCCGTGGCAACAAAAGAAAACCGCTTACCTCGCACAATACCACAATCGGATTGCATGGAGAGTTCAGCCCGCTCCACTGGAACTATGAACGAACAAGGTTACAAGAAATGCCTGAGAATTGGATCATCGACAAAATCTGATTGTCTCAATTGATGACGGCATAGGGCCAGCCGGAGCCAATTATAGGGCTGATCTAGGGTTTCGGGCGGAGTTCTCGGCATGCCGAAGCAAATGTAGTAGTACGTTAGTGGGAACTGGGAATAGATTTTATTTTCATCTTTTGTTTCTTCTCATTCTCTATTCATAGGTGCATCTTCTTCCCTATACCGTCTGAGGTTTACAGGTCTTTTGAATGTGAATTGACTTCATGGCTGAACCGGAGATGCGCAATGGGCCATCGTCCCAGCCCATCAATGACGCAATGCCCGCAGATTCTGCGATCAACACCCAACTGCCAAAAAGAAGTCTCATAGATAGGTCGGTGTGATGTAATTGACAATGTGTTGAGATACTGACTATCTCCAGAGTCAAAGGATATCTCGGTTTTGGGGACATCAGTGGGGAGATTCGGGATACCGCAGATATCGAGATTCATGATTGGGACGGGCCTGATGATCCTGACAATCCGTAAGTGACAGGGCGAATCAAGTAATCTCAGCTAAGAGGCTGTAGGTTCAATTGGAGTACCAAGTACAAATGGCTTCTTACATTGACTGTCTGCTTTATGTGAGTTCGCAACCGTGCTCAATTCCATAGGGCAGGCGAGACGCTGACTGTATAGTTCCATCCTGACCGGTCTCCCTGCCGGAACTTATGGATCCGGAAATAACTGGATGGAAAAAGAATGGCATGTCCAGAACTCTCCCTTTCCCAACCTCTATTGGGCTACTACCTCCTGGAACATGGGTGCGGCGTTCTGGCCTTTGATCTTCGTACCTCTCACCGAATCCTCTGGTCGCATGCCTGGCTACTTTGTCTCGTATATTATCCTCGTCGCTACGCTATTCGGATCAGCATTCGCCCAGAACTTTGCTACAATCGTAGTAACTCGCTTCTTTGGCGGTGGTGCGTCGTCCGTCTCGATCAATATCGTCGGAGGGAGTATCAGTGATGTGTGGAAGGGCGGCAAAGCTCGTAGTCTCCCCATGTCTCTGTTCGGATTTACCAGTGTGATCGGAATTGCTCTGGGGCCATTTATAGGCTCTTCGATTGTGCAAATTCGGAAGAATGATCCATGGAGATGGTAAGACAGTACACGTCCTTGGACTAAACCGTCTAATATATATGGCCAGGATCTTCTACATCCAGATCATCTACAACGCCGCCCTCATCCCCGTCTTCTGGCTCATCCTCCGCGAGACCCGTCCAGACGTGATTCTCAAACGCCGAGCCCGCAAAATCCGCAAGGAGACCGGCCGGCACGTCTACGCAGCGTCCGAGCTGAACGCGCCGAGTACCCTGCGTCTCCTCAGAATCTCCTTCGGCCGACCAGCGCGAATGTTGATCTCCGAGCCGGTCGTCCAGTTCTTCACCCTGTGGATCAGTTTCGCCTGGGGGATCTTGTACCTGTTCTTCTCCAGCGTGGTCCAAACCTACAGCACCAACTATGGCTGGGGCGTAATGGCCACCGGGTTGGTCCAGCTAGCCATCTCAGTAGGCGCCGTCATCGCCACAGTCATCAATCCCTTCCAGGACTGGCTCTACCTGCGTTCCGCGAAGCGGAATACCGAACGGCCTGGCCGGCCAATCCCCGAAGCAAGACTTTACACTTCCATACCCGGTAGTCTCCTGTTTACCACCGGGTTGTTCTGGTACGGCTGGGCCAGCCAGCCCGACGTGCACTGGATTGTGCCCACGATCGGAATCACAGCGACTGGTATCGGTATCTATGCGATTTACATGGGAGTCGTGAACTATCTGACTGATGCGTATGAGAAATACGCTGCGTCGGCATTGTCGGCTGCGTCGTTGGGTCGGAACTCGTTCGGAGCGTTCCTCCCGCTTGCTTCGCCGCAGTTGTTTGGTAATCTCGGGTTTGGATGGGCTGGTTCGTTGTTGGGGTTTATTGGGGCTGCGTTATCGCTTGTTCCTGTCGTCCTGGTGCTCAAGGGGCCGCAGATTCGGAGGAGGAGTCCGTTTATGCGTGAGTCGACGTGGGATCCGGAGGAGACGAGTGAGAGGGATGAGGCGGGAGCTGAGAAGGTGGATGTTTGATTCTGGATAGATTGCGATCAATTTAACTAGTTAGATGGTGTATAAAGAGCCGGGGGGGAGTGATGATCATGGTATGGATATCTGGGATGCCCCACCATTACCCAAAAGTCGAGCAGAGGGGGAGTGGAAAGGACACCTGATGATTTCACGACTAGTATAGGCCCTGATAGATATATTCATGACGGGGTATCTGCCTTAGAACAGCTATGTACATATTTGAGATAGTCTTTATGTCTATGTATCGTTCTATGCATATGAGGACTGCACCTACTGGACAACCCGCTTCTCCTTTCCCAAATGCAGCCTCCTCTTCCACTTCGCCCTACTCTTTCGCATCGCCCTCTGCGTCCTCGACCAGCTATAATTGATAGGGCTTTCGCCGCCTGTGAAGATCATGAAATCATACAGGAACGCTCCAAAAAGTGACCCAGTCAAGGACCCCGCCCACGGACCATAGAACCAATACGGATTCGTAAACAGCTCACTCCCATACCCAAGCGCCAACAGAGCCAACCGCGGCCCAAAGTCCCTGCTCGGATTGAGTGCCGCGCCAGTCTGATACGAGAACGTCATGCTGAGACACATGACTACGAAGCCGATGATCAGCGAGTTCATGCCTGCTCCGGGAGGAGCGTTCTGGTCGTCTCCCAGTGCCAGCACAGTTACGGTCAGACACAGCGTGCCGACGAATTCATTGAAGAAGGCAGTCGCAGGAGTGATCCAGGATTCGCGCTGGCTAGTGACGAAGCTGTTAATGATGTCGGTTGGTGTGTTCGTGGATAAGTAATGCTGGATGGACTGGTAGTACAGCCCGTACACCGACAGCGCGGCGATGAAGGCGCCGAGGTACTGCGCCGCGAAGTAAGCCGGCATCTTCCGCTTGGGGAAGCCGCGGTAGAACCACAGCATCACTGTGATTGTGGGATTGAGATGCGCACCGGACACACCACCGGAAATGTAAATGGCCATCATGGCGGCGAATCCCCACGCCCAGGCAGTGGTGTTGGGATTGCCTGCGCCGGTCAGTGTCACGGACAGATCTGCTGACAGACCGACGGTTAGCTGGACGAAGACCGCCAGTGCCTCGGCGAGCTCCTCGCGGTGGTGCGTCCGGATGACGGACCAGGTCGTGTGATTATTGTGCACCTCCTCCTCGACGAGCTCCTGGACGAGGGGGTGCAGGTCGTCGGGATACGCCGCATGGTCAAGCGTAGGAAAATCGGTAATTTCATCCTTGTCCTCGTCCTCGTCCTCGTGATCGTGATCGTGCTGGTACTCGTGCTCGTCTAGATGATGCTCGAGCTCCTCGGGGACAGGCTGCAGAGGTTCAGCGCCGAGCTCCTGCTGCGTCAGGGGAGACGTCGGCAGGCCCGGGCTCACAGGCTGCGTCTGCGCCGGATGCTCACCTTCCTCTACGATAGCCTCCACGTTCGACGGGCGCCGCATACGCGCAGACGAAGTACGCGATAACCGCCGCGTCGACACCGCATCCCCAGTCAGTATCTTATTAACAAAGTTATTCTCCCGCTGCACGCGCGCATCCTCCACCTGCGCAGCCATCTTGCGCGGATCCACGCTCTTCTCAATCTGCCCCGCCTCAAGATCATTCGGATCAACCTCCAGCCCCAACTTCTGCGAGTTCTCCGCCGGCAACTGCGCGTTCGCGCGCGCCTCCAGTAACTCCTCCTTGGTGGGGACCATGCCCGGCCGCACCACTCGCGGCAGGGGCTTCGCTAAACTCCATACCGGCTTTGCGTTGGCGGGCTGCTCGTAGGCGGGGTTGAGCTCGGTGTATCCGGGATGCACGAAGGGTTCGTGAGCGAGTCTAAGCTGGGGTGTTTCGTCTGGACCGGCTAGGGTGAATCTTCCTTGTGTTCGCTGCGCGAGGGTCGTGCGGGATGTCAGGCTGGGTACTCCGCTGCGTCGGGACGCTGCTGTGCTTCGTCGTCGGAGGCCGGAATTGGCTGTCCCTGATGCTTCGGGGGCTTCTAGGGTAGAGGCTCGTCTTGTGGGTGAGATGATATCCGCGCGACCGGCGGCTGGGGTACTCCTGGTGGGTGATGCGGCTGCTTCTGCTGGATCTCTTAGTCGTCTTGTTGCTTCGGACTATCAACTGTAAGTATCTGGTGTGCTTCAATGAGTCTCGTTTGGTTTACGTACCTTTGCCCGCGGGCGTCTGGGAGGTCGTTCGTCCATATTGCTTTACTCCCTAATCATCCCAGTTGATGCCAATCTGAGTGTCAATCTAAATAGTGAAAAGATGTAAACAGACAACATATCGACTGAGTGAAGGAATTGACTTTTCCCACCCACTGGAACCTCGGTTAACAACACAGCATCCGGATGACAGGCAACTTGCGCAATCCATCGATTCCGGCTACTGGGCACCTCAGAAGGAAAAATCGTCCCCTCTCTTGTTTGGCGTTGAATTGCGGACCATGGCGTAATGAGTGGGCCTTATCTGGGTCTTCCGCAGCAGATCAGTCAATTAGCAGTCGATATAGGGGATTCTCCTGGCGTGTCAATCCAATTGGTAAACTATCAATAGAGATCTGCCATTGTTGGCCCACATTGACATCACAGTGGATATGGGAACCCTGGTTTGTTCAATTAATCAATTGTTGGTGGATCATCCGTGGAAATTTGGTGTGTTCCTGATGAGCCAACGGTCCAAAGAGATATCAGCAAATTCTGTCTATCACCACCAATGATATTGATGTTCTCAGTGGATTGAAATTGATGATAAAAAGAATTGATGCCATTGGATAACTAGGCAATTGATGTCATAATCAGTCCAGCATAAAGCATTCATGAGAACATCTACATAGGCACTGATCAAACATCGTTTGCCGTTTCTTACGCGATGGGAGGATATATAGAACGCAACGCAGTCCCTTTTCTCGCGGACTTGGGGATTATCATGAGCTCGAGGTGGTACAGAATTGTGCAAAGGGTCTCTGGTTTTTGTTCGATGCCCAAGCCGTCTTCGACTCGCCGAGTGTTTATGTGGAGAAGCCTCACTTCAGCTAGAGCGGATAGTGCGAGCTGTGTAGGGCTACGGTTCGCATCATTCATTAAATATATCTTCATCCTAGTCATATAAAGGACACCATACAAGACTTCATGATCACAGCCTTAGCCCGAGCATCCCCATCGACATGGCGATCCGATCCATATAGTCGTCATTGGTATCCGGGCTGATATTGAACGTGCTTTGGAGAAATTCCGGGTCGAACTGGACCTGCCATGAGGCCGACTCTCGTTCCATCGCGGCCCAGGGGTTATAAGCGCACGCCGCTGGATAGTCGAGCTGGAGGATATGTCCTCTGAACTGTCGCCGACGAGAATCGGCATCGATCAGTGTCAGAAGCTGATCCAGGAGAGCAATTCCAGAACGCATTCCATGCAAGGACGACTGCGCAAAGGAATCAACAAAGTTCCACGGAATTGGCCCGGTGAAGCTGGTTTCCTCCTTTCGCGTCACGACGCCGATTTCCAGCTTGGAACGTAGGTCTGACAGGAAATTTCTGCTGTTTGTGATATCCTTTACCAATGTCTCACGTGTTGAAACTAGATCTGGCCTGTCGGCGAACCCGTGTGCGAGCAGGGCTTTTGTCTGGATCAAGCGAGCAGGACAAGACGCTACTTCGATAAACGCTCGATCCACAATAAGACCAAGCTCACTCTTTGTAGACGCCTGGCTCTCCGAATCCGCAAGTTCTGTCATCAGCGCTCTCCACTCCGGATCGCCGAGGAAACACTTTTCCCCGCGGACAAAGGCATCAGCAACAAGGAACGATCGACACGACTTCAGGAGCGTAACACCGAATCGTCGACGATGAGCATCAGGCCCGCGAAGTCTGATTAGCGTTGCCACACCGCGCGAGTGCGATAGCCATGACCCCTCCCCTGTGCCGTCCGCCATCTCATAGATGGTCAACAATATCGCAGCAGCCAATGTCTCGTCATCTTTCGAGAACTTGGGATGAACAATTAAACCAGCCAGATACCCCAGAGCACGGCTGTACATGTGTCTACTGCAGGTGATCTTATCACGGTCTTTGTTCCCCTTCCCCACAAACAAGGTGGCAATGGAACGAAAGGCCCAGAGCAGCGCCTGGGACACCGTGGCCGTCGTGGCCATCGGCCGATCACGCGCATAGTCGATCCAGTTGACCTCCACGCGGGCGCCACACGAAGCAAACTGCGCCGGAAAGTTCGTCAGAAGGAACCTGCAGAAGACCTCCCGTTGCTGCACGTCTAATGCAAGGCCAGCCAGATTAGGCTGCACGCGCTCGTCTATGCTGGCTTTTCTTGCCGCAACGGTCATGATTGGATCGGTTCGCGTCCCGCGGTGTGGGGGATCTGTCTGATGCACGGCGGTTTGTGTTTGTGTTTGTCCCTGTGGAGCCTGGCTTCTCCTCTGTGCCTTGCGGGATTTGGAGCTCGTTTCATCGCAAAACTTCCATCGCTTTTCGTACCCTGGGCAATCCTCGCCTCGTTTCTGACATCGTTGGCATTGTGGCTCTGTGAGATCGCACTGCCATCATTGTTAGAACTTGTCTGTTACCCTCCCCCAACGGGGAACTGTAAACGCGGCCAGTCAGCCATCGAGGGGCAGAGGAATGCGCTAACCTTGACGCGCCGCTGTAAACAAGTCCGGCATCCGTTGCTGCGAGGTACCCCGACCATTGTATGAAGTCTCTCGCGACCTTGCGCAGCCCGATGTCCAGTCGTCTGCTGCAGCAGTGCGTTTGTGAGGGATGAGGTTCCCCTGAAGAGGGAACATGCGGAGAATACGAAGGCGGTTGAAGTTTGACCCTTTCCGATTTGCTCTTTAAATCCCCACTTGGCTGGGAATCCCTGAATTCTGTTGGTGGATCGTGAGGTTGAATACGAGGTCCATCATTAACCACAAGGATCTAGCATTCTGGCCCTCGGCTTCTTCTAGTGCCAAACCAAAGATTTAGACACCATTGCCCTTAATGTTTATTAGACAGAAGGTCTGCTACTAACCCAAATCTAGTTTAGGATTAATTATCAAGGATCTACGAGTGGTAGATATGTCATCAACTCGCCGGTCTGATATACTGCCCATCCACCCTTCATGTACCGCAGTTGCAAAGGTGAACTTGGAAATAACCTCCGATTATCAGTTCCCTGCAACTTCATATCCTAGCCTTAGTACCAGCAATCCCTTCAAATCCGGCCACTCAAAGTTTCAAATGGAGGGTCGTTGTCAATGTGGAGCCATCCGATTTGGACATTGTCAAATGCTCTCAAACCACCGAGCTAGAAAGGTGTCTAGTAGAAATGATAGTGCAGCAGATATACAACATACATCATGATCTCGTGATCGCAGCTGCCTTCTTGGCTTGCTCAAGTGTTTCTTTCATCTCGTCAACCTCCGCTTTCGAGACGTTGCTTGTCGCCGAAAGCCACTTCAGGGCCCACATACTGCAGATGAGGCGTGCAGTACCATCTCATTTCATGTTCTGTCGCGCAATCAGGGTATCAGACCTGTGAGCATGATGCCCTTGCTAGTATTTTCCATATGTCCAGCAAAGGGTTTGTGGTTCCCCATTGGCCTCAGTGTTCATGTTCGTGATGTTGCATGTCCCGCTCTTCGTCGGTTCAGAACTTTTCGTTATTGCAATTTCGATCTTGGGCATCGCTTCTTCCTTGTATTCTGGGATTTCTTTGGGTGAGGCAAATAGTAATTCTGGCATGCTTGGTTGTACAATTGCACTGGCCATGCCTCTGCCTGCGTGCCCATGGCGTAGTTAGTGGTAATTGGCGGGCCCCGCGTCTCTGCCTCACAGGGCCTCTTCAGGTCATCACTAGCAAGGTCTTCAGTCAGTTCCGCGCTCACTTCTCTGCACCTGATGGCCGAAGCTGATCATTCTTAGCATCATCAGAACCACAGTGGGCGCATACCTGCTCAAGCTCGGCTCGCGCCATAGTCCAGCAGCTTTCTGGCCGTACAATGCCGTTCCACCAATACCTGTAGCATGATACGCACCACCTTATGGAACCATAGATGGTCCCTGGCTTCTATATCCACTTGCACTCTGTGCATTTGCGGTTATCACAAATTAATGAGCCGGGCGTCCGATGGGGTAACAGACTCACCCAATTGCCACTTCTCCAAAAGGATGGTCCTAGCATAGCGTCCGACAATGGACTGATTCCCTGAAGGATGGGTGAATTCTCGATGAATGTGGCCAGATTGCATCCCTCAACGACCCGGCCAAAAGGGCGTCAAAGGATATGTTGTCGCGGAGCTATGAAGTCGCATTTCCATGGGGGTCGGACGGGACAACCTTGATGAGCGCAGTGGCTCCGTCAAACATCAACCGAAAACAATGCCCTGCAAGGCGTTGCCACTTCTCGAAGAGAATATCGTAAATCGGAGCAGCCAGATCAATAATCTTGGTTTTAATAGAAGGAGCTACGGGCCAATCCATGATTAGTGTCAAGGTAAGCATTTAATCCTCACTGACAGGATGCTTGAGGTACCAGTCTTCCAGGAGGTGTAATAGCCCCAGGAAAATGGGACCATATAATGTACCATCATTGAACTTGGGATGTGTCTTGATGTTTTGAAGCAGGCGGCTTGCTGGTAAGCCCCATAGATGGACTGCTGGGTTGTTAGCTTTAACCGTGCTCTGGCCACATACGCCACAGACGGCTCGTTCCCACAAAGAAAAGTGCTGCTCATCTCCTCAGCCTCTTTATATCTCTCCTCCAGCAGCATAGCAACAAGATCCTCGCGTTTCTTCCCCATCGCCTCAGTAGGAGGCTTGTCCGAACGTTCTTGAGCAGGATAGAAGCTGCTCTATCTAAGGCCTGCAGAGATCTATAGCATTTAGTTCTAGCGAAATAGTTCCCAGCTTCCATTGCCGGCTAAAGAGATTAGCAGACATTTCCATAGCTGTACTGATATTGAATGTGTCGCGGTATTTATTTGCCCTGTCGGACTGCTTCAGTAGGTCACTCTTTCAGATCCAGTGTCAATATTGTTCTAGGATCCATGTGTGATATGCGCGGCGTCCTGGTCAAAGTGGTTCGGGAAATCCGGTTTGAGTCCAATTAATTTCCTTTGGTTTGGGTGCTGGTGATTCATGTATTTCTTCTTCATCGTCTGATGGTAACACCGGCTCGTAGTCATCGACGATAGCTTCGTCCGCTGACTGGCGGGCGATTCGCTCTATTTCGTGTTCTTCCTGTCCTTTTACCATGACTGGCGCGGTGTTCTGAATATCCGGGGCTGACTGACTGTACAGGTCGTCGGGATGGGCCTGTTCTAGGTGTATTACTGATATGACCGGATGGATTTTCCAGGAGGCAGGAAGTTCCAGTTCGTATGCGAGTTTGCCAACCTTTCGTTTGATTTTGAAAGGACCGAGTTTTACTGCGGAGAGCTTCGACGAGTATGGCAAGGTGTACCCTGTGTCGGTCCCCTTTGCCATCTTAATGTATGCCCAGTCCTTGAGTTGAACGGGTTTGTGTTTGGCGTCGTATGCTAATGCCATCTTCGTGTTCGCCATATCAACGCGATCCTTCAGCTTCGTTTTCTGCCGTTGCTTCAAGTTCAGCCTGGCGCTTTTTTGCGGTTACATCAGGTTCGGCCTGGCGCTTTCTAGCAATATCTTCCTCAAGCTTCCTGATTTGAGAGCTGATGGTAGTGATCGCAGTCGTCTGGTTCTTTGCCGGAGTTTTCTGCCACAGTTGGTCTGCAAGTTGTGTTCCCAGCCCATCCCATGTTGTCCCTCATTTCAGGTCTAGGTTTTAATTTAGGGTACAGTAGTGGCACCCGAGACAGTGCACATTGCTGTCCTTTCGGATCGTCCATCTTTTGGCGTACAAGGTGCCGCAGTATTCGCATCTTATCACCAGGTCTTTGACCTGGTTAAAAGTAATCGGCAATTGCCCCATCTTCTTGATGGATCCACCGCATGGTAGACAGACTACAGCATTGAGAGCCTCAATCTAGGCCTTCTTCTGTATAGCCTTTGCAATGTGCACGTTGCTTGGCGTTGTTGAGTTGGTCAACTCGGTTCTGGCTCTGTTACATAGATAGTTCCTGGCTTCCATATCCATTTGGCTTTCGTACATTTGCAATTGTCGCAAATATTTGGAGCAAAGGAATCCCCTGGCGGATTGGAATGGTGCGGTTAAGACCTTGAAGAATGGTATATGCCGAACAACCAGAACTTGAAAGTGTATGGTGTAATTGCTTAACAGACCCGTTGCCACGGCATTTGGTCTGTAAGTTGTAGTCCGGACATTCCATGTCCTTCCTTGATGCTCCGGTCAAAAGGAGTCTATCAATATGTTGTCACTGGGCCGTCTGGTGGGGAAATCATGTTGAAGGGAAGTGGTTCCTTCGAACATAACCCGAAAAGCAATGCCCTGAAAGGCATTCTTGTCCTCACCCAGTGAGTGCGAATGGCCCGTGGTAGATTGAGCACAAGGATGTACTGGTTGCCGGCATCGTTGTTCTGGTTCAGTCGCTCGAAACATGTATTGCTGCTTTGCAAGCACTTCATGACCATCATTCGCTTGCATCAGTTCCTGATACAAGGCTTCTGTTGCTTCCTGACGCGAACCCTCTCCACACTTTTTCATCTTGTCTTGCCTTTTTGCCCCCAGCTGTCCTTCGGGAAAACAGTACCCATGTAAGACGGCCTTGCAATGATCGCATCAATATCACTTGTTGTGGTTTGCCGATCAATCAAACGTTTTCATGATCAGGTTACCGAGATTAGGTATCGTCCTGGAGCGACCACTCTTCTGGGCAATTCGCCGAGTTCGAGTAGACAAGCCAGGGTTGGTGCGGTCTTGGTAGATCTCCAAGACGCTCTGCGCGTCGATTTTGAGTCTTTTCAGACTTAGGAACGGATGGGTGATGTAGTTGTCTGGCAGTCCGGACGTGATATCCGTTCTCGTCATGATCGATTGTTCAACCCGGACATCTCTGACAGGGACCATGACCGAGGATAGTAACAAGTACGGCATACTATACAACGTACTTTGCTGACTGAATGAGACCTTTTCTCTCGCGACCAAGTCTGTCGCACACTCTGGGCTCGGGTCTTCGGAGGCCCCATTCTAATGGAAATAGATTTGTTCGTTGGGAACTCACTCATATAGGAGATAAGTTGCCCAAGACCCGACCTATCTCCATATCGTTTTGCTTCCAACACGATCAGGTTGCTGGGCTCCTTGCCGGCGTCTCTATACCATAAGGTATAGTCTGCAATGCCGGTGAGGGTTCGCCGACATACTGAGAATTGATATTGTGCGACTCAACCGTCGATATATTCCAGAATTCCCAATCCAAGCTGTGTTTGCAGGCCCCCAACTCGCAACTCACACCCGGCAGGATGGATTTGATGATTGATGCCCGCTATGATCGAATCTATGAGAACCGTGACAACGGGTTCCGATAAGAGCAGAACCTCTCTTCCGATGTAACCATCAGACTCGATAAATACTCGTTCATGGACTCTCCATCCAGGCTGAGAATGGAGTAAGGTAGAGAATGGAAGGCCAATCCACTCAACTACCCCCCATCCATTCAGTTTTATCCATCTCATTCTCGAAATTGTTCCCGTCCTCGTCGCGGTCGTATCATCCCGGGGGCAGGATGCTTGGTCATTTTGATGAGACATCCAACAGTGAGTCGTGCCGAGGAGCCATGCTTGTATACTATCAACTGATTCGTTTGCATTGTCCGCTCGATGCCCCGGAACCGAGAGTCTGACAACAGGCCTAATATGTCTATGTCGACATGATCAGGAGATCAGTTATGACCTGCCTACACTTCTTGTCCTCCTCGAAGTATAGTGCTAATTCGGTCAGCGATGTTATAACGGTACTCGGAACACCCAACACTCAACGGTAACGTACAGGTTTTCAAATAGGTCCATGCACCGTTCTCACTGAGATGGTAATAATAGCGCGCAGACTTGCCGTTCCAATGCAGTTTGCACCGCAACCCGGAAACGAAGGCTGACCGTTGCATACAGGCAACTCAACAGGTGGTTCTATAATAATTGATTAAGTATCTCCGACTTCACCGAAAACGGACGCCATCTTAGCATGGGGCCAACAATCGCAGAGATGAGAACCAGAAAGGAACGTTCGACCAAGGAAGGTGGAGGATGATGGAGAATATCTATGGTATGGAGTCTCGGGACTTACATGAGTCATTCTAGTATTTCTATTCACTATTTTATACTTGAAGAACAGGTTCTGCGAATATAAGCTATGGATTTCCGCAGGGACAGTGAATGATCATATGTTGCATCCGGGAAGTGAAGAAAACCAGGTTCTCTGGATGAAGTAGGGCGAGCCATAAGGTAGTAGACTGGGAATCAAATACGTTGCCAAGGTAGGTTTAAGGAATAGCTTTTGAAAACCATGGATGGACAATGAGATAATGGAGTCATTAAAGTGTCACAAAGCTTGCTAAATGTACATTACTATATATTTGTCATAGCCCCTAATAGCAAATCTTCAGCCATTTTCCTCTAGGTGAACTACAGATGATGATGATGATGATGATGATGGGTTCTCTAATACAACTATTAAATATAAGCGACTGTATAACATGCTCCTTTACCAGTTTGGATGCTCTAAAAGCTCACGCGCGACATATCTTCGACAAGCTCAAGCGAGACGTCGCGAACCAATTCATTCTCATATACGATCTACCAGAGCCCATTTGCAAGCGGCTAGATGACGAAGACAAGACCGTGTTGGATGCAATTCCATTTCGATTTATGTTCGAGGGGTAGCTCGGTTTGATTAAGATTATTGCAAATCACTACCATATCAATGTAACCAGCCGACTCAGGGACACTATCTCATTCGCAAGCATAGACGCCGGTGCGCCGATAGATGATATATTATGGTCCGGGAACACGACTTTTCTCACGGACGACAAGGGCAAACAACCCGATGAATGTTTTGTGAGCCCCAGCCGACTATCTCACCGATGCGAGCCGCCTAACTGGCCTACTCTCGTCATTGAATCCGGTATCTCCGAGTCCAAAGCTTCGAGAAGACGCCAAATGGTGGTTTCAGAACTCGCATGGTGCTGTTCGCACTGTGATTACCATGAATATTTCCCGGACTCGAAAGATTGTTCTACTGGAGAAATGGCAGCTCAGTCATCCTGGCCAGCCGATCACGACAGCCATGGCTCAGACATTGGACAGCATGATTCCTCAAATGCCTCCACTTGGTCTTCAGAGGCCGGAAATCCAGCACCCCCTCATCGCACAAAGGGCCACTATTACTCCTGACGCTGCCATCGGAACACTCTATCTCCATTTTCACGCTTTATTTGGTCGACTTCCTGGACCGACGGAGCGTGACCTCGATATTGATGCCTCAGCGCTTATGAGATCGGGGACATTCTTATAAGCCATGTCCTCAGCCACCCCTGCCTGGACCGTTACCCCATTATGAGTTGATGACTTTTGGCCCGTGTCTTCTGTTCATCGCCGGCGTAGGATCTGGGTTCAGCTGGTTGTAACGCTACCTCAAGCCAGGAGTAAGTAGGATTCATTCAACGACATGACTAGCTCACAGAACACGATGTACTGGATAAGGAGAAAATGAAAAAGAAAGGAGATGGTGAAGAGACCGTCGTGACAGATGATACTCCAGTCATTTGAGTGCTTTGTAAACAGACATATCATCATGCCTATAATCAGACATGCCGCTGTTCCGTTGAGAGTTGTAAAAGACATGCAATGCCACTCCGTGAGCCAAATCGTCAACCAGGATATGCACTATCATTCCTACTATGCTAGAAATGGTTGTCTAGACACATTTTTGGTGTAGTGGTTTGATGGCTGACACACTACACCTGCATGACCGGCGTGAACATGGCTAGAATCAGACAGATGCTGCGGCCTCAGGCAGATGCTGACTAGATTGGTTTGCCTTCATCCCCGTTGTCCGCTTATGGTGTTCCGGGGAAAGCCCGACGAACCATTCAAGACCACTGGCATTTTCCACGCTCCTGTACTCTGTCAGACTCGGCGCTTCAAGCGCTTGTGCCAGCGCTGCAGCATGGTTGAGGATCCTGTTAATTATCGATATGATATCCATCTGCTGTCCTCTGTCCCAGCTCATGATACAGCCAGAGTACTACACAAGTCAATATTCGCCAGACTAGTTTTAGCAATTGAAAGAACGGCTCACCCGAGATTCCTTGTCGATGCACAAAAAGCGCCACTCGTCGGTGTCAGTAACGATTCCATACATTGTAGTGTCATTGCGACCAGCTCTCTTCCTTGCATGGTGCAGCATCGCTGTCATAGCACAATCAGTATACTTCTCTTGTTGAGTCGGAGAAACCTACCCATAGAAGATAATGCTTGATAACGGCCAATGTTCCCTCGACGCGATGCACAAAAGAATAGCAGGTTCGTCTCCTTTTTTTGACCCCCGTACCAAAGTGAGTAGTCTGTTGTCCCCTCTAACACATAAGCCCTATTCTTGTAGGACCAGGGTAAAGTCAAGTTCTTCTCGAATTGAAGATGAAGCGATCCGTAAGCTGAGGCCGACTCGCGCTTCTTGCTCGCAAGGACTGCGACTAGAGTTGCCTCAAGACGGGATCTCATAAGCCCCTTGCTCTCGCTAGCTCTACCTGCAGCAGACCAGTAGCCCGACAAGATCAACCCTGTACTAACGTCAGACCTGGGATCTGTGAGTGTATCCAGTAGTAGATACAAGTGCCTACCTAAATGATCGGGCCCTTGAATCTTGTCCTCCGCCGTCAACTGCCAGCAAGAACTGAAGTTCAGATCTGGCTGGAGACGTAGGAATCCACGAACATCTTGGGGTTTTATGTCGGCAATGGAGATACGTAGCAGATCGTGCTTGTATGAATTGACGGGCTCTTTACCTCGCTGGACATCGGTCCTAGACACTACCGGCACTTCGTCGGCACCAGCTTTGCTCTGCATGGTAGAGCCTTGTGCTAAGCCCTTGCGAATTTGAGACTTCAATCTTTCTAAATAGTCCATTATTCAGTGGAGCAGCTTGGTGGGATGTGGTAATGGATAGAGTTTGTCAATGTTGGGGTCAGGACGAGGTAGGATTGATGTAGAAGACGCAGGTGTGATGTCAGCTCAGAGGACCAGCTGCTGTCTAACATAATCTGACTTAAAATGTCTGCATAGCATTATGCGCTATAGATATTTATTTAGACATTCTTAAATATGTCTGTTATACAATTCGGCACTGTCTATTTCGTAAATGCAACAATCCTCTAATTCCCTTCAGCTTACTCCAAAACCGTACAGCCAGTCATCTGGCTTACACTCATTTTCCGTCGAGCCATTTGAGCTTCTGAGATTGCAATCTCGATTGCCTGTTTTATGATCTTGCCAATCTGGCTGATGATCTCTCCTTGTTGATCTTTTGTCCAGTCCAAGTTGAGCGACGAGTACTTTGTATACCTCTCATCAGCTCCTATATCATCTGATCGTAGGCCAAACACGTACCTGACTCTTGCTGTTGAGGTGCAAGAACGTCCATTTGTAACTATCTGTACAGATACCATATACTTCCGAGTTCCTTCCGGTTTTCTTTCGAGCGTAGTGAATAATTGCTGCGCAATGCGTTAGGACGATTCGCTAGGAGACATGCTCTGAAGCGCAATATGCACTTACACATAGCTGCAAGAGGCATCAAGCACTCCTCCTTCATTAGCTCATCGTTTCGGACAACGATACAATTGGTCTCCAGGTCTTGTCGGCTTCCGTACCACAGAGCGTAGTCCACCGTGCAGCCAACAACGTATCTAGAACCCTCGAACTCGTGTGCTATGCAGAGTCTGTGTTGAGGTCCCCAAGAAACTGAGTCCAGAATGGCTGACAGCCCGAACCTATTCGACGATCCACCTCTCAGGATTGTATTCTCGGACCTTTGTCGCACTTCTTTCACCACGGATAAGATTTGGATGAGGATGGAATCCAGTCGGGGGCGTATGAGCTTAGCATTTGGGGACTCGACAATTAGCGCTAGGTTATAATCATCTAGAAGCCTTTCTGGTGTTCATTAGTACCGGAAATGCTGCTATACCCCCGGAAACGCACTCACCAAGACAGGTAGGCAGTTTGAGTCTGTCGTTTCGTCCAATATGCCATGTGCTTTTTCTCCTCCACCAGCTACTTGGAGTAATTACTGTAGCTCCAAGAAAATCGTCCAGAACCTCGCTCTCGTTGTCTTTGTCGTTGTCGGGTTCGGGACGAGAGCGCATCGGTTGCATCGTGTCGACTTTGACATGTCGCGGCGGAAGTAAATTCCGCGAAGTTGGCGCATAGATATCGGGAGACTGGGATATTCTGTTTGACTCGCCGCTTTTGGCTTTACATTTATGAATTTACCATAAAAACTTGAGAAGTCGGAGGACTAATCGGGCGGCGGCCTTCCATAACAGTCAGGAGTCTCGCTCCATGGATCCAGGTCTGAGATCCTTGCATTACTCCGTGCTGACATACAGTACGAAATGTTGGACTCTCTTCACATATGTGGTCGAGCCACCGTAACCTCCTTGACCAGGTTGGTCAACTCCTACAGGCCATATTGACCATGCTCAATGGTCACCTACGGTTGGATGGAGGTCGCTCTGGAATCTCCCAATAATGTGCTCGTATCTCTTTTCCTCCAAGCAGAACCGCCAGTCCCACCGGGAGTGACTGCTTCTATTTCTACCTGCTTTCTTGCAGCAATGAAGTCGACCACCTTGCTCAGAGAAAAGATGATGCGATGAACAAGAGTAATAAGGAACTCATGTTATTGGTTAGTTTTTCCTTTTCGCTTTTCCCTGTTAGTCAACTGTTTGATGTGTTTGTTTTGCTGCCTTTAGCCAATCATAATCAATATCCACTTGCTGCTATTTCAGGGCCCGGTTTAAAGGGGCATAAGTGAGCATAACAACACTTGCACATATCTAGGTCCTTCGTGGCCATTGTTCTCATCATGCCAAAAACACGCCGTCTCCTTCATGAGGACATTACTTTCTCCGTTGCAAAGGAGCGAGAGGTTAATATCCTTCATCAGCTGGATTACCATGATAAACAGACGCGCTTCTTCTCATATCTCAATAGTAAACATGCCTGGATGAAAGCTGTTGTTATCCATCACCTGGGTCTACGATCGACTGAGGTGTGTCAAGTGGCAGACATGAAAGATTGGCTTTGTGGTAGCTTCAACGTTTCCGTCCTAGTTACAATTCAGAACTGGAAGGGAAGGCAACAGCAAGGTCACAGCGTCCTACTCCGGTTCCCGCTTCCACACCGTGTCGGTGAAACATCTCGACGTGGAAATGGAGACGAAAAGATTCAATGCGAGGCTGGTGCCTATGCATGTTCAAGAAAATTGTCCAGATGTCCCTATTCCTCAACTATACGGCTTTGCCATGTCAACGGGTGAAACTATACCAAGCCAGATACCCTTTATAAATAATACATCTGCTGACTTGGCTGAATTAGTTCACTCGAGTGGAGAACCTGCCTTTTCTTAGCCGTTGCTTCCAGTACCTGCGCCATTAGTTATTGGCTTGGTTTGGACTCCCGGTGCCCTCATCCTATGTCCGCCATTCGAACAGAGCTTTGGCTTCTTTCGAGGGTGTGATCGGCGCCGGGTATTTGCTGATAGAGAAAATTAAAGAAGCGTGAGGCACTATGCTGTCTAACACTTGATCGCAGAAATGTAATAATACAAAGCTGCGGCAGAACTTCTTTCGAGACTTTTCGCGGATCTTGCTGAGTGTCAGCCGCATACCTTTACCACAGATTGGCTCCTTCATCATAGACAGTGAAGGATTCCTGCGTCTGAGCAACCGCCCACTTTCTATTGAGATTGAGGACTTGGAAAATGAGCAAATTGTAACAGACATGCCCCGTCACTATACATATTCCACCGTTGACTCTTACGTTGCGGATATTCTAAGACTCCATGACAGTCGACTCCGTGACCAACCCAACGCAGTGAACAACTTAGAGGACTGCGCCTATCAAATGTCGGCTCTGGCAGCAATGCGAACTACAGCTCCGTTATTCTTGCGCCAGGACCTTCGCCGCGGGCCGTTTGTCTTCACCCTAACTGATCTGCATCAAAGCAATATCTTCGTCGATGAGGATTGGCATATAACATGTCTTGTTGATCTGGAATGGGCATGCTCTCGCCCACTTGAAATGGTTGAGCCTCCTTACTGGCTAACGAACAAAGGCGTGGACGAGATCGATCCCAAAGACTACGATCCGCTTCGCAGAGAACTGATCAGCATCTTGGCGACGGAGGAGATGAAACTACTCAATCCCGTTGCCTCACAGATACTGACAGAACGATGCCCCGACTGTCAGAAGTTATGGAAGGAGCGTGGGCGAGAGGTACGTTTTGGTATACACTGGCTCTCTCCAGTCCGACCGGTCTCTTCAGAATATTTTATGAGCATATCCAGCCCTTGTTATCCGAGAACTGCTCAGAAGAAATTGGTGAGGTTATGCCCTTTTACTGGGTGAGAGATGTGGGAAAGTTTGTTGCAAGGAAGGTCGCCGATAAGAAGAAGTATGATTATGATTTGCAGCGGGCTTTCGAAGAGAATTGACTGGACAGTATTGGGTTGGTGAGATGTTCGATTGTGTCTAAGGTTAACCCTTGTGACAATTCATAGTCAGAATTCTCCATCTATTAGGGTGGTATCAGAAGACTGAGGCTTTTAGTCGGTACTGCCACATATGCGTCCTACTAGCCAGCATTGTCTCATCTTTTACCTTCACTGTCTTCCCCAGGAGCCTCCTTCAGCAAGATTAGCACCTCTATCGACGGTGCAGGGAGAAACAGCCCTATTCTAAAAGGCTGTTAATGGTGATGTCACTGATGTGAGTTACACATGAACCCTTTGGCGGACTCTTACATCAACAGACACACAGAAATATAATGCTCCCTTTGGCAGCTTCTGCCAAAGTGCATTAACGCAAGATTGGAGTACTTATCCGACGGAGAGAGTGAGGGCCTACAGATCAATGGTCAGACTGTCTGCCACCGCCAAGAAATAACCTGAATCGGAGGTTCCAAAAAGGCCCCTGAAATCTGATTATCTGAATGCCCCCACAACCTTCATGTTCTTGAGTCTTACTCTTGACCAAGCAGACGCCGTTTAATAGATCCGTGACCGCGAGTCTATTTTTGAAGAGCTTGCAATTCTAATGCCAAACGAGTGCAACGAAACTTGGGTCAAGACATGCGAAAATCGTAACCAGGCCTCTCCAACACACAATGGGTCGTCTTTTAGACCTTCCTGTCGAGATTCTTCTGATCGTCTACGGGAGCCTAGTAAGTATTAAAGATGCAGGTCGCCTGTCACAGTGTTGCAGGACATTTTATGATTTGTTCAACGACCCTGGAAACCAGGAACGGATTCTGATGTCTATAGTCTTTGATGTATGTCCAGCTTTCGGAACACAAAGACTCAGATTGCTGACTCTTTTAGAAAACCCTACTGCTACCCAAGAACCCAGATACCACCTGGCTCAAAGCTCACTTTGTTGGGTCAGACTGGTTTTGGAAACCTACAGAATCGCAGGTACCTGACAACATAGTGCACAAAAAGACGCGGGGATTCCTCACAACCACTGGCATCCCTTCTGCCATTTGTCCAATTACCAAATGGGATTCGTCCCTCCTTAGGGACTTTGAGAAGCTGGATGCAGAGCAGTTCGCCTAGGACGCTGATTTGATCTTCGGCCGCCGCAGGGCGAATGACGATTCTCCGCCTGTCAACTTTTGTTATTGTATTGGCCAGCTCGATGATGCGCTTGGAATGCTTGATGCTCAAGATGGAATGGTTCTCCATTTTGACCAGGGTACTTGGGGTGAAAATGCTGACAGGGGTGTCATTGCAGATTCTGTTCCTTCATTTCTGGTACTACTGGGGACCGTGGAGGCATGTGTGGCTCGGATGGGCAAAATGCCATCGAATTTGGGCCGCGTGGCATCTGAAAAGTACAATGAGATGCGCCTCTTTGTTTTAGCTGCTTTGCGAAAGACCATGTCAGAATATGATGACTGCGTGGAAGAAGACTCGGCGTTCTGGAATACAATCTTTGAGATCTGTGTAAAGTATTAACCTATCCCTTTGGCACAATGTCCCTCGCAGACTCGATAGTTATATCTTGAAACATGGAAGAAGGCAGGGATCAGCAAAGCTAGTTCCCTTTGACTATATAGCATAAATTCTGAATAATCTGATGATGCCACAGAGGAAGTTACCTAAGATGATAAGGATAACTACATGACAGTGAATATCGCAATGATCCAAAATTGGCATATTCACTTCATCAGTTCCCTGGGGGTCTTTGCTGTAATTTGTCATTCTCACTCCTGACACACCGTCCATCGCACATATTTTGATACCAATCTTGTTCCTTACTGTTGATCTCCCGGGACCATTCCGGAGCTGGCAATAGTATCAGGAGTCGATCGCAGCAAAGAGCCTTGACTGGCATTATAAAGTCCATGTTATCAGATTTCTTCTCGACTCGACTGCTTCTAACTTATTCACTTAGTGGCCAATGCACCACAAGTGAATTGCGAGCCAAGTTTCAACTTTAAATGCATATCAAGAAAGGCAACATCTGGACTGTTGTACAAATTTGCCTAAGCAGCAGTCAATTCCAACACTTGCCTATCATGGTAGCCTGAAAATCCTCGCTTGAAGAGGCTGTACCTCTGCTTCTTGCTGCAATATCAAGCAAACAGGACAGTGCCACTGCTTGGACGCCGAAATTGTCAGAGAGCTCGAATGTGCATTGTTAGTAAACACCCATTATTCTCTGGCTGAAAGAGCTAATCATGTTTCTTTCAGTCTGCACAGACGGGAAGCATTCTGCTACATATGTGGGCAACCTTGCTAAGCACTCAAATCGTGTTCAATTGGTTTAAAGAAAGGCGGATCACTGACGCTTGGTGGTTCCCAACTCACGAGGTGATGCGGGAACAGCCACTGAACCCGACGACGAGGATGGATGTGACCCCGAAGACGACGATGGAAGCTACTCCGGCGACGACGATGGAAGCTACCCCGTATCTGTTCAGAGAACTGAAGCCCAAACGGACCCCTCAAACCAACAAAAGGAATTTCGGTCTCAGTTGACGGGGATATTGAACGGAATCATTGAACATGTGCAGAGCACGACCCTTGCATCCATAATTGATTCACCCTTTGACCGGAGCTTCTGGTTCTACGTATCAAATTGCAACAAAACCCAGGGATGGAGCCAGATATTAAGCCTCATGGAAGAAGCCACGCTGTTTGAGGTAAGATGCATCCTTAGAAACCCTTGGAACCCATCGAAAAGAGCGACTGCTGGCAGATGCTTATTACATCCCTAAAATCGGCATGGAGATCAGCATCTGCTATGGCTCAGTCGGGTGGTATATAGGAGGGTGCTCCAGCTAGGACTACTACACAATACCTTGGGAGTGGGCCCAGAACGCCGTGTTTATCATGGAGCTGGCGGTTCGGGGGTTCGTTGTCCTGCACTTCGGGTGGAGGGGGCTGAGGGCAGCGAGAGAGGAGTGGATGCGGGGGGCAACATTATGTTGCGACTGGGGCGTGCGATGTGGGCCTTCGTGCAGGCAGTCGCCAGGCTCGAAGCGGCCTGGGAGGGGGTGAGAGTCGCTCCTGTAAACATCTGCTAAATACCACATCCACCTACAGCAATGTCCACCATCACCCTGCCCGCGTTGAAGGTCGACGTCTTCGTCGACGGCAACTGGTTTATGTGGCTTTCCTTTGAGGGCGGTGGGGGCCTAGGGCAGAGGCAAGGTGAGGATGAGAGGTAGACGGGGTTAGGAGAGGAAGAGGAGGGGAGTCGGACCAGTCCCAGTCAGAGTTTACAAAAGAGCTTGGAGCACTGTCGACAAGCCCTTCTGCAAGACAAATCCGGCGATCAGTACCTCGCTCACGACTGTCCCACGGCCGAATTCTCCAAACTCAGGGATTAGCGAAGCGTTATCACTGTTCTGTCTATGATGTCTCATGTTAAGATGCAGCATTACTTAGGTTGCATAATAAGAGCAACCGGCCATGTTAAAAAGATGGAAATGGGCGACAGCGATTATCATTGTGCTACTTGTGACATTTCTTTTTATTTTCTATCTCATTTCAATCAACATAAATAATCCAAGGGCCATATACAGAGGACAACCTGCTAACTTTCACAAAAAGGATCACCAGCATGGCTTTAGAGCGGTTATGGAGTTGTGTTCATGACCTAGAAGAGAAGATACGCGTTGAATCTGAAACCGCCAATCAGGAGAAAAGCAATGACAATGATGGCTGAGATGAACCTACCTCTCCTCCAACAATGAAGAAGAAAAGGACACCAAACAGATATCCCTGGGTGTGCATCCTACTTGTCCTCAAACTACAGACATACGGGTCCATGAGAACCGAACAGAGTTGTTTCTATCCCTGTCTGAAGTTCTGAACTACCCATCAAGCAAATTGTTCTCTTCTGGAGCCGTATGGCTATATCAACCATGGCAACCACAAGAGAAAGTTGCTTTTTGACAACCATTGCAAGACTGTACTTCAACTGGGTGATTGAATGATATGGATCTTGGGTTAAGCATGCTGGGCTGCCTAAAGGAAGGATAGAATAACATAAATTCGCTCTACCCTTGACATTCTTCAACAAAGGAGACATATTGAGGAACTTATGGAGCTCGCAGTGGTGGCTATCTTTGGACCGGGTGGGAGGAAAAGCCCTCTCCCCGACGTATGCCGGGGATTTGTTTTGCTGTGCTTTCATTATTCCAAAGAAGGCAGAACGATGCGATATACCGCTCTTATGCGAAAGCTGGAATGCCCACAATCAAGATTAGACATGATCACGTTTCTCTGAAGTTTTTGGCTCAGCTTTTTGTGTCGTCCTACTGAAATTATATATCACAGGGCATGTATACTTTAAAACCCGCTTAGTATTTTCAACCAGAACCAGATGTTTGGTACGCCCGAGTTAAAGTATTATAACACCTCTCTTATCTTCTTTAAAAAATGACTGTAGTCTGATAGACCTTACTATGCTTAACTGCGTGGTGGATGGTAAAAAGGGGGAAAAAATGGACTCGCGGGGAATCGAACCCCGGACCACCCCCATGCTAAGGGGGTATTATACCACTAAACCACAAGCCCATCTGGTTGATAGCCGTAGCCAATAAATGTTTCATGTCACAGTTAGCTTACCCTCTCTGGTAGTACCTTAGTTGTGTGGCGGTATCTGACAGTGGCTATGATTTGAGGTATAGGATCTATCTATTATCAAGTGATCAGGGCCATTGCCACTGTTTTCGCCCAATCCAGTAATAGATATTCTGACAGTAAGGGGTGAGGACGGGTCATCTAGGTTGTATTTTATAATCAGAATAGAGAAAGTTGAGTTATAGAGTATACTAAGGGACGGCCTTATCCTAGGAATCACAGACATCATACTAGAGAGAATGAGTCAAAGGAGCAATTGAGCAAATATAACATCTCAACAAAGCTGCCGACTAAGGTACCTACCTCAAGGACATGGATAATGGGTGTCAGATCAGTATCTCGATTTCGGCTCTCTGGGAATCAGTTCATGTACCACAGGGCTACTGCTTTTATTCTCTTCATCTCTCAATTGCTATTATGTGTGCCGAGCCTTTACCGACTGGCTCTTTTGCCCTGATGGATAGATGCTTACGTTGATCAGGAAAGAAAGCTCCCTCTTGAGTTTGATTCGATCTCCCTGAACCCTCTTCAATACAAACAGCGTCAACATGAACGTGGGCCCCCTTAAAAACTCAAATCCCTGCTCAAATCTTCCATCATCGTTGTCACCCTGCACAAGGTGCAAGACGCCTTAGCAGTCACAGATCTATAGGAGTTAGATAAGGAAACTAGCAGTGTTGTAGACAGGAGCAGACTGCAGATACGCAAGGACCACGGCATGTAGTGCAGTAAGGGCAGTTGGGATTCATCTTGTTTGGTATGGAACGGTTGGAAGGTTTCCCTTGGCTGAAGTCTGGATACGTGAATTGAGGTACAAGGTGTAGGTGGTGTGACTGTGTGACCACCTAAGGCCTGCGGAGCAAGCGGTAAAGCCACATTAACTATTGATTAAATGCTAGGTACGGACTACGGACTACAGAGTAAGTTGGTAACTAAATAATTAGGGAGTGACTAGTGAGGGGCATAACTATAGGAGAAAGGTATTAATAATTACCTGGGGGGCAGGGCCCCCCAGACCCCCCCTTTTATTATTAGGACTCTAGGATACTATGAAATAGTAATTAAGATCTGGGGGGCGCTGCCCCCCAGGCCCCCCGATGCCAGCGGGAGCTCTGGGAGCACGTGACATCAAGTTTGAAGCACCAATCAGAAGGCTAGAATGCCTATTTCCTGGGCCAATCAGGTTAAGTGCCAAGAAAAAAAGCTGGAAGGGTAGGCAATAAGACATGCTTCGCTTCGCTCCGCAATGATGCTTTCGAGGTGTGGTAGGACAGTGAGCCGTAAGGAGAGAGGAAGGGAAAGGATGAGTCTCAGGTTTATATGCTTCTCAGTCTGCGGGTCCGATGATCCGATCCACTTCATTGAGCTGAATTGATAAATGCCCGCTTGAAGAAATGACTTCGTCAGCTGTCGATTAGTCTAAGTCTATTATCCTGTAAATCTCCCTAGTAGGAGCACGCTTCTCTAGATTCCGCAGCACGGTGAAGTTGTATAGGCTGGACTGCAACTGATAGCTCTTGTCCATCGCTGATCCTGGCGCCCCTCGTGGCTCCCGGCGGGGCTCCACTGAGCAATCCAGAGCAGCTGGATTGACCATCCGCTTCAGCCAGCCACTTCTGCAGCGTAGGGGAACCGTGCTCCGTTGTTAGTTGTTACTACTGTCCAGGACCCTGAATCTGTACGTCGCCGAACCGTCATCAGTGGAAGGACTGAACGTCATCCGCAAATCCGTACAATCGAGATAATGCCACAGTAGAACACAAAGATAGGAACCACATCTATCAAACCACTGTCTCTTCCCTGGCTAATGCTGGGCAGGATGCCCCTAAGTAGTAACCGGTCCTCCTGCTAACAGGGTGTGGAACCTCAGCGGGGCCGGTATCGGCTACACCTTAGTGATCTTTGTGCAATCAGCAAACTTTGCCTTATTGATTGGAATCTACTTCAAAACGTGCCAATCTCTGTGCAACCGTGGCAAAGTTTAGTGGGGGTCGTAATGCAATCACGCCTCACTTTGCATCTTTGGTGGACGTATCAGAACTTGAATGCGACTCGAATCCTTGCCGCCTCAACCGCTAGATTCAGATTAATCTTCTGCAGCTGGTAACTGCCAAATTGAGCACCCCGCGTGGTTAGTGTGCCTCTCACTTACAATCTACATGAATATTCGGACACCAGACTGTGCTGGATTGGCCGATTTACTAGTAAAGCCAGGAGCTGATAAGCTTCCAGAGCCTTCAGTATGAGACTGGTAATATTAGCCAGCTGGGAACCGCAAATATCCAGTCTAGTCTGGTTGCTATCACTGATATACACACATATACTAGGTTTATCATCCAGGTGTCGAACGATGGGCTTCCAAGATCAGCTTGGTCATAATACTATGCTAGTGATAGTCAGTACCGTAGAGCATGGCTGACACACTTCAGCTATCGTAAAAAGCAGAGAAATTGAAGTGTGTTCAAGGTCAAATTGTTTTGAGTCTATCTTCTGATGCAGGACGATGACTAGCCTAACTAGAATTGGCCATCTCCTGAATAGTGTACAAGGAATGGCATCCAATCAAGAGAACAGAATCCGCCGCAGCCAATCCAACCTCGCCTTCCTCGCCATAATAGACAACTGCGCTCCGGGGCTCAGACCCTCAAATCCATGATATGCGCCAGGCCATACATGTAGCTCACACTGCGTTCCTTCACGCCACATGTTCTGCGCATACTGCACATCCTCATCGCGGAATGTCTCCGTCGATCCGACATCGATATAAGCCGGCGGAAGCCCAGAAAGATTCTTTGCTCTGATAGGGGCTGCATACACAGGGACATTGTCACCTCCTCTGCGGTCACCCAGATACGCGTTCCAACCTTTCATATTCGCGTTGCGGTCCCAGATGCCGACGCCAGTGAACTCGTGTGCGGAAACCGAGTCATTACGATCATCGATCATAGGCGAGAAGAGCGATTGTCCGATCAATAGAGGACCTTTTCTGTCGCGACATAGCAGCGTCACACCCGCTCCCAGGCCACCTCCTGCTGAGAGTCCGTTGATCACGATACGAGAGGAGTCGATTCCAAGTTCCTCTGCGTGCTCTTGTACCCAGACCAGGCCGGCGTAGCAATCTTCGATCGGAGCAGGGTAGGGATGTTTAGGCGCAAGGCGGTATTCGATCGTGGTGCAAATGGCGTCATAGTCGCGGACGAACTCGAGCAGGCCGCTGAGAGTGCAGAAGCGGTTGCCCATGATCATGCCTCCACCGTGGATGTGGTAAATGGTTGGTCGTTTGTGAGGTCCAGAGCCTGGTAGACTCTCTTTGCGGAAGATTGAGAGGATCAGCTGGTTTTGGTCAGGGCCGAGGAAAGTGTGTTCTTCATGAGTGACGCCCGGAAGCAGTATGTCGTTGATGTTGAGTGGCGTCTGTCCACGTCGGATCAACTCATCATAGTCTGGAAGGAGGGACTGCAGCTCGCGGTCGAATGGCAGCTTTGGTTTTGGCGCCATTGCGTCTGTTTGAGAATTGTTAAGTAAAGTGCTATGGGCTGATTGGAGAAAGACAACAGACAAGTAGTGGGAGAACTGTTCTTTTATGGCCACAGATGTTGAGGTAAGTGAATGAGGTGAACCTCTGAGATTAACTCTGTTGGAGTAGTGTATTCACAGTGTAGCTATAGAGGTGTTTTCTGCCTTGCAGTGCCATACTTATGATGGTAAGATGAGATTTAAACTTGCGAGATGTGGCTTTGTGATCATCTAGTGGTGATTAGTATGCACAAAGACATCAGGCATACTATTGAGGCTGCCATTCATCCATAAACTAGTTCCTAATCTAGTAAGTCCTCCATGGATCATGTCAATCATCTCAATGATCATCTCAATAGACTCCGCTATTTTCTATGTCTTTCCAATTGCATTCACCCATCTAAAATTTAGCTCATTCCGCGCATCATTCGATCCTTCTAGTGTGTCATTCAACAAAGGACTGATTGGGGACGTCCACAAAAAAGTGAACTAAACATGCCACTTGAATGTACACTGTGAAGTGAAACAGTTTATGCAATGTAAAATGCATATGTATACATTTCCTTAGCATGGAGATCTTTGAGCTTGCTTTTTGCTAGCCGTCTTGCTACTCCCATTGTGTGCTGTCATTGTGAACTAGTATATTGGATAGTGGAGCAGAGGGCCTTTGTCAAAATGGAGATCACGCACACTGAGGCTAGCATTGGATTTTGTCCACTAGAGTTCTCATTATCGAGGACCATTGCCCTTACAGCCGGCATCTGCCTCACAACCATGACTCGAGCAATTCGAAAAATCGCGCAGGCGCCTTGTTGCTAGCCCGGTGAGAGAGGATTTGGTCTATAAAAGGCAAAGGGGTATCCTCTTTGTTGAATTGAGAGTCACGTTCTACTTATCGTTTTCTTGCCCCCTGATCCTTGTTATCTTTCTAGAATTTTCCAATGCAGGCTTGGATCCTTTTCTTTGTTCTCATCTCGGATATTAGCGCCAGTAGCATTTGGTTGGGGTCAGGAGAAGGGTCAACGCAAGCAAAATTGTCTCTTCTCTGCACGCATTTGGTCTTTTTGACCGATGCATTGCGGACAAACAATGTTACAACAGGGACCTGCAGACCAATTACCGAGGAATGGAACCAACCTGACTGTGACCTTTGACATCGGAACCAACGACTATCTCTCCCTTTACACCGACGACACCCTGGAGCAGCGCAAGAAGGACCGTTGTCGCGGCAGCGACCATCATTAATTCGATTCCGAGTGTTATCCGTGCGGTGAACGCAGGTCCTGGTCCTGATGACGTGGACCTGGTAACAATTTCTGTGTTATCCCTATTTCTACCTCTATTAGCGATAAAGCTTTTCCCCTTGGCCAGGTATACAGGCACCCACAATACATTAGTGTGGGATTGACAGTTCTATATTTCTCGATGTATCTATACTTCGATTCACTCTCCCTTACCCTGCAAACTATTTATATCTTTTGAGCCGAAGAACTTTAGAGAATAAACACTCCAAGCCTTTCGTCTGAACTGATTGCCAGTACTTGTGGCTTGACAGCAGTCGTGATCCAGTAGGAAAATCCAGAATAAGCAACCAGCCCCGTGGGTCGTTGCCGCGTCGCGGACACGTATGTTCTCACGACCCATGCTACATTTGTCAATTCTGGGAGAACTCAAGACGATATTGAGCATTTTAGGCCTTGGAGACCAATCATAATGACAAAAAATGGATTATATGGAATGACGAGAGGAGGCTGTAGACTGCCGACGAACATGTGGCTGACCTCCAAATCAACTTTGACTTGACCGATTTAAGTGCGTGTTTTCTCACAATTACCGTACCCCAAAGAGACAGACGTTATTCGCAAATTAATCAATTAGCCAATATGCGAGTGGCCGTTATATTTGCTTCATTGGTAGCGATCCAGCTAGCGCCTGTCAATCCGATTCCAATGGAGCCGGAGAACATAACCTGTCAACGGCAACGAAACTCAAGCTTTCACAAGAGTTAAATCGCGATGACAGCCGTCTCTGGAGGCTGAGAAGACGATTCGGAGAATGGACACTAAAGCGCGATACCGCGGCAATTGCGGATGCAGTTGCATCAACTGGCGCTACGACGAGCAGCAGTCCCGATGCCATGACGACCTCAGCTTCCACAACTCCCTCGAGCACATCGCCTACCAGCAGGACAACTTCAACAACCTCTTCATCATTTGCGACAACCGCTGCAGCAACAACGACAACATCAACTACAACGTCCAGGACCTCTAGCACCGCCACATCATCCTCATCCGCATCCAGCGATGCATCAACCACAACGACCACAGCAAAAACGACAAGCTCAACCTCAACCTCAACCACCACTGAATCCGCCGAACTACAAAAATGGAACCACCGCGGTACCATCGCCGCCATCGTCACCTCCGGAATCATCGGCTCCTTCTTCGTAGGCGCCTGCATCGCCCGATGCATCCACAATCGCACCAATAAACGGCGCATTGAGGCGAGGAAGCAGTTCGACAAGGAATCTTCGCTCTTCATGTTGACTCTAACCCGCGAGAACGGCAAATCGGCGAGCCAGTTGAAGCTGGATCGGGAGAGCAGCATGAGACACCCGCTAGCGGCATTGACCTAGGGTGTCCGTTTCTATTATTATATGTCTCCACCATGGGGTGTCATAAATGACGGATGAGATGACGACTACGCTTCATGCAGATCTAGAATGTTGATATACAAATGCAGTTAGCCAGTCACCATATCATCGACCTTTAACCATCTTCCAAATACCAGTCTACCCGTTGTCAGCCCCGGACTCTTCGCTTCCCGACGATGCGTCGACCACGACAAGACTCATTTCATTAAGGAGTTCTTCGACCTCGACCTCGCCGGCCTTGACTGCCAGATCCAGTGCTGTCCGACCCTTGTTATCTTTCAATTCAGCTTCTGCACCGTGAGCCAGGAGAAACTGCACATCGTCTCGTAGCCCTCGTTCGGCCGCGATGTGCAATGCAGTCTGACCTAGGATATCTTTCGCATAGATGTTGGCGCCCTTGTTTACCAGCAACCTCATGACATGATTCTTTGCTTTGACTGCTCGATGCAGCGGAGTCCTCTTGTAGTCGTCTTGCATCTCGAGGTCCGCCCCGTTCTTCAAAAGAAACTCCACCATCTTGCGATGGCCGCGTTCTACTGCCTTGTGAAGCGGCGTTTCTCCAGAGTTGTTCGTCACATTGATATCGGAGTCTTTCTCTAGTAGCAAGCCGACTAGTCGTCTGTGGCCTCCTAACACTGCGAGATGAAGGGGGGTATCCCCGGCGTTGTCGGCCGCCTCGGCATCTGCACCATTGGCCAGGAGCATCTCGACTATCTGTTCGCGTTCATGAAGCACTGCTAGATGCAGTGGTGTTGTACCATCCTTGGCTGCAGCATTCACCTGTGCACCTCTCTGCAGGAACAGGGCAGTCAGATCGACATCACCATCCGTCGCCAATATATGTAGCGTAGTTCTGCCTTTGGTATCTCGGGCGTTGACGTTGGCACCTTTCTCAAGCAGCAAATTTAGCATTTTCATACCGCGCTTCGTTCGATCGTGTACCACCAACGCCAACAGAAGCGGGAGACCGGACTCTCCGCACGGTGAATCGATGTCGGCGCCCTTCTTGATCAAGTATTTCACTATATCTGTATGGCCCCTTCTACCGGCCTGGTACAGCGGCGTGCCGTGTGTCCCCTTTTTGTCATTGGGAGACGGTTGTGCCTCTCTGTCAGCGCCATGGCGCACGAGCAGTCGCACCACCGGTAGGTGACCATTGCGAGCAGCCCACCACAACGGCGTCCTCCCGACCGCATCGGCAGCATTTACATTGACTCTCCTCGACCCTATCAGCAATCGAACCACCTCTTCGTGTCCTTTCTCCGCGGCCCACAGCAACGGCGTCCGCCCATGATTATCCTTGACGTCCGGATCCGCATTCACCTTGAGCAGCTGCACCACAAACGGCTGGTTCCCCTGTTCCACAGCCCAATAAAAGGGAGTCAGGCCATTAACGTCGGGGATATCAGGATCGAGTTCACCACGTGCGAGTAGACGATTCATGATCCCTTCGTGCCCATTCTTCACCGCCAAGTACAACGGCGTTTGTCCATCGGCGCCGGCGGCGTTAGGATCAACTTCAGCGCGCCCGAGTAACGCTCCCGCGATCGCTTCGCTTCCGTGCTGCACAGCCCAGTATAGCGGCGTCTGCCCAGCAGCGTCAGGCGTGTTCGCATTGAGATCCGCTCGTGCGAGTAATTGTCCTGCAATACCCTCGTTTCCAGTCTTCACAGCCGCGTAAAAGGGAGTCTCGCCATTCTTATCGGGCATATTCGGGTCGACATTGTCAAGGGCGAGTAATTTACCCACAACGCCTGCATGTCCATTTTTAACTGCCCAACACAGCGGTGATCGGCCTGTTTTAGCATCCACCG
The DNA here is from genome assembly GCA_022814375.1 of Aspergillus quadricinctus. Classification (NCBI taxonomy): domain Eukaryota; kingdom Fungi; phylum Ascomycota; class Eurotiomycetes; order Eurotiales; family Aspergillaceae; genus Aspergillus; species Aspergillus quadricinctus. The sequence goes on along the minus strand of JAKLNT010000065.1, from coordinate 35,318 downwards.
CATTCACGTCTACCCCCCCAGTCTCGAGCAAAATCTGGAGGACACTCTCATGACCACCTTCCGCGGCTAAGGAGACCGCATTCCGACCATCTTCGTCTTTGAAGTCGAGACGCACACCGGGAGTGCTGAGGAGAAGTTTGACGATTGAATCGTAGCCTTTGCTTGCGGCGAGGAAGAGCGCGACTTCCAACTTGCCCGGTACGGGCTTTTCTTCCGTCATCTCCACGACGCAGCCCTATCGTTGCTCATAAGTGAGCTTCACTTTTTCTTGAGACAAGTCGACAGAAAGAAAAACGGCACGCAGAGTGGCAAGCAATGACAACATAAATCAAATCCTAAGCAGACCCGCATCTTTACCCCGCCACGTGGGGGGCTTTCACTGGTTGCTATGGAGTAAACGCGCCGGCAGGATTTCAGTTGTGGTGACGATTGTTCCTGACTTGGTAAGTTGTCATACGTCTGTTGTCGGTTGTCTTTCGGGCCTTCGGGTTGATTGGGTTGCACCGTTTCACGAATGATCCGGGAATCATTCGTCGAGTTACTCCGTACTCTGTTGTTGGTCCGAATCGGGATCCGGGTTCATGCGTGGTACGACCGTATGATGGTCGATCTGAGTTGTTCCGGGAAAGGTGAGATGGGCATAAGGCATGGATTGTGCCTGACGAGCATCGGCCTGGATCCACTATATGATCAATCTGGCAGCAATCTTGATGAGTAACCCAATGCGCTCTACCTGCTGAATACTTGTCTCTCTGTCGATGAGAGGAATTACCCCGCAGTCTTGGAGTATGACTGTATGAGATTGAGGGGCACAGATGGCGCTATCCCGCTTCAGGAATTTCCCAATATGGCAAGTCTGTTTACCGCGAGCAACACAGTAGATTTCTCTCTCTTGAAAATATCTCGTCGTGCGTATGTGTACGTAAAGAGACACATTCTCCCCCATCCATTATCCTCTTCCCATGGATCGTTCTCTCGCCATGGATTCATTTGCTGGCCTGTTCCTGTAGGCGTCTGCTAGATTTTGTCGCAGATATCTAAACCTACAAGAACAAAGCCAGCGGATTATGATCTCAATATGATCCGGACAGACTTGATACACGAACATGTCTATCATGGTATCTTATTTAGCCTGGTGTATATCCTCGAGAGGTTTCATGAAAGATCAGCCGCTCATCAGCAAGCCCAAAAATGCGACGAGCGCCATGGGTCTAAGATACGAGGTGCTGCCAGGAAGTACAACCAACAGCTTGATCGATTGTGGAAATACCCAATTATACTCATGTTCAATCCTCCTCAAGTGTAAGCCACGTCTCGTATTATGGCCATGACTCCGGTGCTAAACACCTTCTCGAGGCCAGGTCGGACTTAGGGTGACGAATCGACTGCCTTGGCGTACGAACGGAGATGCCAACCCTAAATAAGCCTTCGATAAGCACGCCAGAATATGAGCTGGGATTTATTGAATACGAGCGCATGTTGGGTTGAAGGTCAAAGGAGATATCTTATCTACCTCCGAATACGAGTCCTGCTGTCACCCGACGCTCTTCGATGACGAGCGATCTCGCTTCGCTGGAAAACCAGCCAAAGTCCGATAACCCCATCTGAGAAGCTTATAAGAGGTATTCCTGTTCCAGATATGCATCTGAAGACCATACGATACTCTCTCATAGCATTCCAGCCCTCTTCAAGATGGCCACACACCAAGCCATCATCCTCCCCGAAATCAACTCACCACTCACCCTCGCCACAGTCCCAACACCCACCCCTCAATCCGGCCAAGTCCTCATCAAAGTACTCGCCAGTCCTATCCTCGCCTACTACCGCGCAATCCTCACCGGCAAGCTCCCCTACCCACTTCCTCTCCCCTTCACACCCGGCGTATCCCCAATCGGCCGCGTCGAGGCCACCGGATCCGACACAACCACACTCAAACCGGGACAGCTAGTCTACGTCGACCTTACCGTGCGCGCGCGCGATGACCCTCTCAAGGAACACGGCACCGCCATCCTGCAGGGTCTCTTTGGAGGGATAACGCCTGAAGCGCGCATCCTATCCGAAAAGGACTGGCGCCACGGCTCGTGGGCGGAGAAACAGATCGTCCCGCTGGAGAACGTGCATGTTCTCGATGAATCGCTTCTGCTCGAGCAGATGGGCTATTCCCCCGCAAGACTGACCTGGATCAATACCCTGCTTGTTCCGTATGGTGGTCTGCTCTCCGGAGCACTGCAGCCGGGCGAGACGGTGATTGTGTGTTTTGCGACGGGGCATTTCGGTGGTTCGGCGATTGATGTTGCGCTTGCCATGGGGGCGGGGAGGGTAGTTGCTGTGGGACGACGGCTGAGTTCCCTGGAGAAGATCCAGGCTATATATCCAAAGGGAAAGGTGGTCGGCGTTGCGACGGAGGGACTCGACGAGACTTCCTTGCGGGATGCGCTGAGGAAAGCGACTCCGCGCGGGCTTGGTGCCGATCTGTTCCTTGATTTCACTCCAGCGTCTGCTGCACAGGGGCAGAAATGGATACACATCTCGTCTGCGATATTGGCATTGAAGGCCAACGGTCGCGCGGTTCTCATGGGTGGAGCTTCGGATACGGTCAGCCTGTCTTATTCTGAGCTCATGACGCGTAATATCACAGTGAAGGGGAACTTTATGTTTGATGGAACAGCTCCTGCGAAGTTGATCCGGCTCATCGAGATGGGAAATCTGTCATTGTCCAGATTCCACGACATTGAGTTTGACTTCAAGGACTATGAAAGGGCGATTGACGAGGCTGCCACGAAGACTGCTGGTGACTGCGGAGTGGTCTTGGTCCACAAAGAATAGTTTGCAGCAGTGCAGCGACGGAGGGCAAAAGATAGTTGGTCCTTTGTTAGAGTTCAGAGATGGTCGGTTCACAGAATGATCAACAGATAATCCTCTTCCATTATATTGTAATCAAAGTGCGGATGACTTCATTCTTCACGCATATCCATTGTTATTCTAGCATCCACACAGACACAGAACGAGCTGGCAGAGCTGTAAACGGCCAAAGACAATGATTCGACCATAGGCGATATTGGGAATCAGAACAGCGTCCCCACCCTTAATCCCAATCCTACTCCAGTCTCGCAGCTTGTATTTTCGCCTCCAGGTCATCCTGTCTGGCGCCTGGCATTCTTCGCCATCGTGAAGGCCATATCCATCGACCTGTCATGTAAATTATCTCGTTAGATTCCTCCCATAACACATCAGTATGATCGCCGAGTCTTACGTCGTTTCCTGACAAGCTTGACAGCCAACAAGTATTCCCTCAACGTCTTCGGGCGGTATTCGGGGAACATGCGGTCGAGTATCCGGTCGAGTCTATGTTTCAACAGTCATGTTAGTCCTGTACCAGTAGAGGAGAGGATGAGAAGGAGCTTACTCCGGTCGGATAACCCTCGCAGCCCAACAGATAAGAAGGAGGACAGCTAGCACGAAGGCTGAAAATAGCAGCCAGTGAGCCATGACGTTTGAAAAAGCTCGGATGAGACGTGCGAGCTGATAAGTCGAGGTGATGATGTGGCAGGCGGGCAACACCACAAGAAGGAGTTGCTTGGTTTGATCTTGAAGTTCAAGGATGAGGCAAGTTGATGGTGCACTGAGATTGGGAAGGAGCAGATCAGTACGAATTGAGTAGAATGAAAATGGTAAGAAGAAACACTTGAGATTCATGAACACAATCATCCTGAATTAGTAGTCAACGACGCCTGAGTGACTAGCGAGCTCTATTGACATGATCAGTGAATATTCACATCGTCATATCAGATGCAGCACGCCCCCCTTCTGATAAGACCTGATTCATACCCAGGTCCAATTCATTAAAGCTACAATCTAATGACTTCGTCGCTCCCGACGACGAGGATAACCTACCCAACCAAACTGCCTTTCATGGTTACCAGTTGCGGAGAAGAACTCGTCTTCAGTTTCAGGAGAAAGCCAAAGACAGATTTGCGCCTTTGTTGCGCACCCGTCGATGTTCGATGGTTTCCTTGACTTTGCTTTGCATACATACGCCCAAGACACTGCTATCAAGGATTTGCGCGACGTTCTTCTTCGCATTATGGTGGATAATCCAAATAGCACAATTATACGGGAGAAATTCAGGGAGGTCTTACGCTGAGGAATCGCCTTCGCATCGGACTTTAGCGAAGAGCTTGATCGCCAGTGCCTTGGAGGACGTACTTATCATGGCTGGAGGATATGGTTTGCTAACGAAACGGATTCACGGCAATCTTCTATAACGATTGTCGTTCTGCTCTCTGCTGAGAGAGTGTGTCTGCTCGCTTTGGGCTCCTGACATCTTGCCATCTTCTGCCCGGACTGGATCAATTCAAATATTTCATAGTGTTCGTTGTGAACATTATGATATTGATTTGGCTTTGCTTACATCTGATTGAAACAATTTCCACGAAATCCATTACTCTGAGATCAGTCTTGAGGAGATTCATTGCATTGCTTTCTCTCCTGCCAGATGGTAACTGAGTGTGGAACATATTCCCTCGCTACAGCCAACTTGAAATCAAGGTAATTTGTGGATATCGTCGGCTCAGAGCAATTAAGTCTGAACAGTCTGGAGAAGACGACCATTGTCTCAAAGGTTGATATCTTCAATTGACCAACGGTTGACCACCTCGGTAAACTGATCTTCCGTCTTCCTTTATTTAAACAACAGCTTCAACTCACTATCACCTCTTTCATTACCTCAGTTCATGATCTGCGCTAGCACTTGGGCTGGCAAGTCAAGAATCCTTCATCGGTAATCCATCTTTCATTCCTCCAACCATCTACCAAACCTCAGCTCCTTGGGAATACTTTTACCAAACACCTTCAAAAGCTTCGTGAACACACCACATAACCATCAATACCCTCGCAGAACCTCAAGATGCGTCGCAAGCGTGATGAAAACGAGGAAGACTCGATCGAAGAGCGGGCAAAGAAGAAAATGCTAGAGTAAGGACTCTTTAATACGCAAAGTCTTGCATGGATGATCTAACTGTCGCATGTATAGACTCAATCAGGACAGAAAGTTTTTCGACTTCAAATTCACAGTCGAGGGAGACCTGTTCCATGTTAACAAGATGGTACTGTCTGCTACATCCCCATACTTCGCAAAGAAGTTCGAGGCAGAGTGGAAAGTGAGTCCCTTAACAGAGGAACATATCAATTCAGCACATTGACAGAACTAACGTAAGCTAGTCTGAAACATCCGTGAATCTGGAGTACGAACACAGCGTCGAAGCGTTCTCGGCTATGATTGAGTACATCTACACCTACAGCTATGAACAACGTACCGACTGGCACTTTGGTTCTGATACTCTCGGATTGGCCAATTTCCATTTTGAACTTTACCACATGGCTGAAGAGTACAAGATCCCTGGTCTCAAAGAGCTAGTACTGGAGGACCTTCCTTCTGCCGTCAGAGCCTTAGATTATGGATGGGCCATTTACAAACTGGCGGACAGTGATTACATCTCGGACTCAGAATTGCGTAAAGCCTTTGTGGGTGCCGTCGCGGATAACGTCCACGATATGGAGGCTTTTGAAGATGAAGAACTCGACAAAGTGAAAGGGTACCTCGCTAAGACGCCTATTTTCGCAGCGGACTTGGTCTACGAGCTGATCGACAGAAGAATCAAATACTGCAGATGTCGCATTTGACGAGCTTGGCTGACTTTCCTGTGCCAGGAGTGGACCTCTTTTGATCTGATACATGAATCAAAACGGCAAGATTGGAACTGGGATCTGCCTGTGCTGTTATCACATTCCTACTATTGGCGTTCTTTCTATTTTCGGCGAAATCTTGGTCAACGTGCTCTCAAAGATATTCATAAGGCCTGACGTTATGCAGAACTTGCAAATATCATACAAGTTACATGGCTTCTCCACACCATAAACAATGCTACGAGCCATAACTCAGAGGAAACTAGCACAAACTGCCATCACTGCACGACTGATCACAGTGATAAGTCCCAATCCAGTTATCCTCTCCATAAACATCCAGGCCCATCATCCACCCATTCAGCACCTGGTGCAAGTAATCCAGATTCTGGGGCACACCATTCGCCTTACCCTCAGCCGAGCAGGGGTAGTCCTGCGTCAAACCTCTGTTCCCGTTCAAACCACTTCCTGCAGTAAACCACCCATTGTACGAACCCAGCGCCTGGATCGCATTACCCCCCGACGCATCAAGCTGCGACTTGAGGTAGTGCGTTCCCGCGTCCACGTTATCCTGGATACTATCCGTGCACTGGCCGTTCGGGTAGTTGTCGCACGAAACCTGCATCAGGCCTGGTGTGGGACCACCGGCGTTGGCATTGCACGAGGACTCTTGCATAGCGATGACGGCGAGAATGACCGGGTTGACGTCGTACTTGGATGCGCTGCTTTGGAAGTAGCTGTCGTACTGGGCGCAGGCGGAACCAATGCCGTTGTAGAAGTCTTGGAGGCTGATGGTGTAGACGTCGTCGATGGAGAGGAAGGGAGGGTTCCAGCCGGTGGTGGTGATGCCGGTGTTGAGCCAGTCTTCGGACCTAGATTCGCTGTCAGCAGGAATGACTCTAAGGGTAAAGGAGGGCAAGGGAGGACCGTACCCATTCGGACCGGTGCTTGGGGTGACGTCGGCTGTTGCGCCTTGCGCCTTCGGGTTTATACCGACGCCTGGGTTGGCGGACTGAGCGGTCGCGCCAATAGCGAGGGCCAGAGAAGTCAGGGTGATGCTTTTAAGGACAGCCATGATTGCTCTTGCTATTGTTTGTCTGTGGTGTCCGGAGAGGCTGGAAGATGGATGTTTGCCTCAGTCGAGTCAGCTGGCAGGAGCTGTTTAAATAGCCCAGTTCTTCCATGATGATTGCTCTGCCTATCACAGACGCAATATCCTCTCAGCCATCTTCATCAAAATCAGCATGTTGATGCGAATCGACCAATTTCTCGAACGGGTAATTCTGCAGACCTGACGATCATGGAACACCACCAATCAAACTCAGCAACTCTTGTATGGGCTATAGATCCCAGCTAGCCTGACATGCGCGACGCCCGATCCGCCGACCTGAATCATAGCATGTATCAGAGTCGCTTTAGCGTCGGTTCGGCATTTCCTTCAGTCCCTGACGATCTTCGTCTTGCTAAGTGCCCTCTCTTGGTGAATGAGTGCAAGTATTTCTAGTGTTATCGCAACAGACACGCGTATGAAATAGTCAGATACCTAGTCCTCAGACATCTATCGAGCACCAGTCTCCAGGTGTCGACCATCGAGTAAGCCTGACGTCTGGATGGCGTCGTACAGGTGATTATGTCAGCAATGTCGATCGCATTGTCTCTATAGTCTATACCAATTTCCCTTTTAGGAAATGCATAGGGTTACATCTGGAGTTGGGGCGGTTTTACAGTAATGTACCCACTTTAGTGGAAGGAAAGGGTGAATATCTGCAGTAATATTCTTCTGATGATTATCTTTTAAACTGGGTTACAGTTAGATTATATCAAACCCAAGATACCTTCATTTGACTCATCTACCAATATCGGATGGTAATGGCGAATAGTTTGAGATATTTTCAACACGCTGATATGTCGCCTATAAGTGGAGGATGAGTTGCCGAATAGCGCCATCGCACATGTCCAAATTATTCGGCAAGTGACTGACCGCGACGTGAGATTGATGTCATCACCATCCTGACAAATACATTCTAGCCACTGGAGCCTACTTAGAATCAACTGTAAAGGAGAGTACAAACACCAACTTTGTGGCCCTTATTGCCCGAAAGTGAGTGACTAGAGCTATGTACTTTGAAGCAAATGCGGGCGTCCCCAGTGCCCCGTAGGCTAAAGTAAGCATAACCCATATGCGGGCCGCCATAGCTCTGTCGGATGGCTTCTTGAGCATCCGGGGTAAACGGTATATGGCAGAGATTGCAGGATTCGGGGTATCGTATCAACTTCGACGAAGTTCTAAAGCATCAAGTGTTCCAGACTGCGAGCTCAACTTTAGCTGCCATGAGATCCTTAACCTCTCAGCAGAGGGGTGTATTCTAGAACAACGGCTAAAACTCTTGTTTTTGCATGTGCCAGACAGACCTGTCCCTTGATAGATGTTGTATATACGCTGTGTAATCAGTTGAGGTTCCAAATCATTCTAAGGATCTCTACTGTATACCAGAAGATATCTCTTCCACTATCCAACACTCGGCAGCACTTACTTCAGCAGTGATATTCACCGACAAGCGCCACTGCGTCGGTCATTATTCGCGCAAAGTCGACCATTCCTCGGCGATTTCACGAGGCGACAATGAGTGCCGAGCAAGAATGACATAAGCTGGGATTAAATGGCATTGCTCTTGGTATGGGGCGTTTGACTCGGCAGTTTAGGGCTAATATTGCCCTGAAGTATTGAATCCTATTTTGATTGCTCGTAATAATGTCAATCATAACCTATCCAGGAAGTACAGTGTCTTCTGTATAATCTTTCACCGAGGATTTCCTAGCATAAACGTATGAGTTACGACAGTGGCTGCCTTAGGGCCTTCCCTTTTGAAAGGTGTCAATAAAACATCCCATGGTTCATTGTTCGCCTGTTGACGAAAAGCAGTGTGCATTGTAATGCGATTGGTGGAACATTAGAATTTCCCTGGCTTAGTCACAGTACTGACCACTCATGGCTTGACATTGTTGAAAAGCACCAGTTTTTGTGTTTCTGCCCCTGGCCCAGAGGGATGGAACCATGGTTCGGCCAGACTACACACAGAGCACTTGGATTTGAGCGTTTCAGGGGAATTCAGAGAGAATTCCTCTTTTGAGAGTTGCCAGGAATAGAGACAGCATTGAAGGAACAACCATGAAGCAGAGAACAATAACCTTGTCCTTGGATGCTCGAGTATATAGGACAAGTCATGAGTTTTGATTTCTACATGTCATCAATTGGCTTGAAAAAGCCTACGAATCAACCCAAAGACCTCAATAACTACAATTCTCCTAGCCAAGTACCTGTGGAGGAGAGCTCCACCCACAAGACTTGGCCTCTTCTAATAGCGTTTCCACTTTCGCCAGTCTGAGTGTTCAGATCATTTTTCGGTACTTGGCCCTGGACATCCAAAAGTCTAGAACCCCAGTGATATTTCTTTGACCTTGAGTAGGCTTCGCCTCACAATGCTCATTCTCGTGTTCCTTGTGTTCTTGTCTTTGGATGCTGAAACGCATAGTAAAATAATGCAAATTCCAGAGCCACGCAAGTTGCCTCCAACAACCAGACACTACCTTATGTATTGCAGAACCAGTGTCCCACACAGAGCCACCGGCCAGGGGAGGTCACGGAGGTGGCCAATGGCGTTGAAATGCGTACAATTCAGGTACCACTCATAGTTTCTGGCCAACCATAGAACAATACCACAGATGTCCTCCCACTGTCTTCAACAGAACTGTCCAATAGGCTACTGTCAGGCTGTCAGCGAGCATGCGACGCCTGGATCTAGACCATGGCTTCATCTTTGTCGACCCAGTCCCATCAACCTGTGCATGCTGACGCATCTCTATCCAAAGGTACCACCTCCCGAACCAAGGGCAACGACATCCACCAGCGCCATGGATGTTCGAGAACACACATTCGACTTACAAACAGTGGGGTGGCGGGGAATCAAAATCTGTTATCAGGATGTTATAAAAGGGCGTGAGAGGGACCCTTTTGGACTCTTCTCATTCAACCATCGCATTCATTAACCGTGTGTATACACACTTACAAGTATACACACTTACATTCCTTCATTCTTTCGTCGTGATACTTCAGACGCTCTCTTCGAATTATCAACTCGTCGTTGCTCCAGTCAGTAACGACACTGCCACTCCTTCAGACTTCTCCAACTATCTGAAGCACGCTTGACGCGACATCCGCTCTCTTCAAAATGCAGTTCACCAAGTCTCTCCTGCTGCTGGCAGCCCTCACCTCCAGCTCTCTGGCCCGTCTGCAAGGCCACGAGCGTCGTCAGAACGCCCCCAGCGCCTCCTCCACAGTCGCTCCCTCTTCCTCTCCCTCCTCCTCCGGCGGCAGCTCCGCCTGGACCGCCACCCCAGCCGGAGGCTCCTACTCCACCGCTGGCTTCGGCGGCCGCACCTCAAACAGCGGCAGCGGCAACACCTACGCCGGCAACGTCGGCAACCCCTGGGGTAGCAACATCATCGAAGTCTCCGCGGACTCGGCCTCAAACTACAAGAACGTCGCGCAGATCTCCGGCCAGAACACCGACCCCTGGACCGTCGTGTTCTGGAACAAGATCGGCCCCGACGGCAAGATGACCGGCTGGTACGGCAACGCCGCTCTGACGCTCACGCTCAACGCCGGCGAGACCAAGTACGTCGCCTTCGACGACGACACGGACGGCGGCTTCGCGGCCGCCGCGGGCAGTATCCCCAAGGACTCGAACGGCGGGTATGCGTCAACCTGGGGCGAGTTTGATTTCAGCAGCGCCGGGAACGGCGGCTGGTCTGGTTTCGATGTGTCGGCCATCCAGGCGCAGAATGCGGGGTTGCCGGTCCAGGGCATGAAGATCTGTGATGCGCTGGGCGGCACTTGCTCCAGCATTACTCCTGGTGCGGCCTCTGTTAACAATGCCTATACCTCCGCCGACGCGGCTGTTGGGGGTATTGGTGGGAACCTCCCCGGTGGTGGTGCGGTTCGTCTGGCTGTTACCATTGACTACAGTGGTTAAGTTGGATGTTTGGTGATTGAACATGGAAAGAAATATAAGAATTATATAGAGAGGACATGGTTGCTTTGATAGCGACCAGACGAATGACACTCGTTTACATTATTGGTTTACCAAGCAAGTAGAAACTAGGACGGGGCATGCAGTTCGGCAAGATCTTAGATTCCATAGGATCCGCATAGGATTTATGAACTTGAAGAGCGCCTCTACTACTCCATAATACCATTGAAAAGGTCCCTCTAACCACCTTAAAGATGAGAGTTCCTATTCCTAACCCATTATCCATATCTCCCCTAGTAATCCTCCTCATTGATCATCCTAACCACCCAGATGACCCTAATCAGCGAGTGATAAATTGATAGTTAATGAAAAGTATAGTTGAGACCTTGCTGATCCACCTTACTAGATTCTGGTAGTAGCTGAAACCTCATCAAGATCTTGACTTGACCGTAGATATCCGAGTCGAACTTCTCCGAGACCTTGCTGAACTGCAACCGAACCAGTACTCAAATACTATGAACTATTTGATTCAATATCTGGTTTGGCTAATGTCAGCGTGATCATCCGTCCAAAGTCCGATAGTGTATGGCTGTTCTAAGGTTTCCGTGGTCCCGACGTAACAATCAGAATCCCGAAAATCATCGGGTTTCGCGATGCCAAGACTGGCGGCCACCACAGTATCTCCGATGGAGAGGGCATCATCACGTTTGATTCTACATACTGGTGTACTCATCATAGCTGATATTGGTCATATCACCGATATTATCTCCAGCCATATTTCCGATGTAAACTTCCTCTCGTCATCCCCTGTAGCACCAGCGAGATATAAATTCCCCAGTAATCCCCGGTCACTTCTTGTCCAGCACCTTCAAGACAAGCACAACACAACCAAGTACAACACAACTTCCGCGTTTCTCCAGAAAACATTAAAATGGCTCAAGTCTGGCTCATCACTGGCTGCTCCTCCGGCTTCGGCAGCGAGTTCGTCACCCAAGCCCTCTCTCGCGGGGACAAGGTCATCGCGACAGCACGCACCGTCGCCAAGATTGCCCATCTCCGAGACGCAGGCGCTGCAATCATGCAGCTAGACGTGACAGCCTCGCAGGAAGAACTGGACCAGAAAGCCTGTGATGCGATTGCCATCTATGGAAAGGTAGATATTCTGGTGAACAATGCCGCATACACGCAGTTTGGGACTTTGGAGGACATGGAGTAAGTCTCTGCAGCTACCGACAGGACCCATAGGATGAAATTAACTAGGACCCCGTACAGCCCTGGAGATTACATTTCGCAATTCACCACCAACGTTTTCGGAACGATCAACACGACCAGAGCGTTCCTGCCGCATTTCCGCAAACGCAGGGAAGGCGTGATTGTTAACATTGGCTCGATGGCAGCGTGGGAGTCGTACCCTGCCGTCGGGGCGTATTGCGCCTCCAAGGCTGCGCTTCGCTGTACGTCATCTCTATAAGTAATATTCAGAGACATGCTGACAGAGACAGATGCAACGGAGGCTCTCAACCAAGAGACTGCTTCTCTCGGAATCAAAACGCTCTTGGTCGAGCCTGGCCAGTTCCGAACTGAGCTCCTGAGCGCCAAGAATAGCATGTTCGTGGAAACAAAATTCCCCGAGTATCGGGAGCTGACCGAGGCTTCGTTCGCGACATTCCGCGATGCGAATGGCAAGCAGAGAGGTGATCCCAAGGAAGGCGTTGCGCGCATCATTGATGTGGTCAAGGGGGAGAACGCGGCCAAGGGAAAAGAGTGGCCAAAGGAGCTGGCGCTGGGGCCAGATGCGGTGGCGGTCATTCGGAAGAAGTGTCATGATACGTTGAAGAAGCTGGAAGAGTGGGAGGAGTTCTCTTGTGGGACGGATATCTAGTCTCTTTGCACACGCGACTGATGTCACCGATGTAGATAGCGATGGACTTGTTGGTTCGAAGATGATGGATGGATCTTGCAACGCGTCTGAACAAGAAGGCGCATATGTATGTTGACGTTCTGAAGCAGAATGTACTTGATATCCAGCGTCAGGCTGCATGCGCCATTTAAGAGTCTGGCCAATAAACATCAAGCTCAGGACCATTCAGCATCAATTCAATCATCCATGGCCTCGAGACACGCATCCATCATCCGATCAATAGCATCAGCGCGTTGCATAACAGTGATATACTCCCTCTCTACAAGTTTGCTCAAGGCCTCACCAACCCAGTGCTGACAGTTCCAGTCCAGGTCCTCAGGCCCGTTCCTGATAAGTGTCTTCGCGACAGTAGACTGGATGGGTCCTGAGCCGATCGCCTCGGAGATGTCGGCGACAGGCACCACTTTTGCGAGCGATCCCACGGCCGAGGGATCCGTGTTCTTGACTTGAGCATATTCGAACAGTCCCTGTGTGCCTAGGATGTGCATGATGAAACTCTGGTTGTTAGGGAGCTTCAGATACAAAGCGGTGTGGCGGTATTCATGGTAGTCCAGAGGTTCGCCTTTGTAGACGAGGACATAGAGTTTGAGCATTTGAAGGGAAAGAAGAGAGTTCAATGACTCTTGCTATATTATACTAGAGGACAGCTTAAGAGTGCGGGGGAAAATATCAACATGGCTGTGAATGTGAAGGTGATACTTTGCGACCATCAACCGTAGCTTACCTAAGCGCCTTGACAGTGGGGTAAGGCGCAGACTCTTCAACCAATCACACATGATGTCACATGACACATCCTTATTCCCTTCGAATTCTGAATTTCTGAATTCTGATATTCTCAATGATCATTAAAGGGCACCAGATGAGTTCTACTCTTATTGATAGTAGTAAAGCTGCTATTCAGAGTACTCATTAACAGGTAATTCATTGCCAAAGTGTATGGATTTGTCTCAACTTGAACATGTTCGACCTCCCAGTAGTATATATATCTGGAACAACTTCATCTAGCCTAAACCCAGGCACGCACTACTCTTGGAATGACTACTAATATGCAAGTATCATGGTGATGGCTTTGGAAGTCATCATTGGTCTCCGACTGTGGCTTAATGGGACCTCCTGAATCTGTCATCCTTGACCAATGTGTAAAGCTCCTGCATGGCCGACTCAATAGATTCAAGTGGGCTACCCAGTCGATCGTCGATCATGCATCCAGATGTGCAGATCATCCACTGCAACCCCAAGATCGTCAAGATCTCATCTTCTGAGACGTGGTCAATGGTGATCCTCACATCGAGGTTTGTGGATCATATATATGACGTGCATGGCGACTGTCTATGCTGTATTCAGAGGGAGACCGCGTGGTATATTTTACAGGGGATGTATATATAGCTATCAGCTTGATGCTTACTAGATGCTCTCAGATATGCAACAGTTGTTAAGATAGACTTGAAAGCTGACAACCTATACAGTATATTCTTATTCTAAGGAGACAACGCCTGAATGCGATAGACCTGAAAGATCACGTCAGTAGACCTTTTGCCATTTCTAGCTATCGCATCAGCCATTAGCCGAGCAGGAGACAACTTACCATTGTGTTCATTTGTGGATAAATATCAGTTACAATGAGAATCTCCTATTAGAGCGATAGCTAGCCATGCAATAGGAACACAGACGGAGATAAGGTCATGGTCCATAAATCCCCTCTACAGTGATTAATGACTTCTACCCATTATTCCTCATTTCCATTGCCTTAGGAAACTCTGTCAAGTCAATCTCTGTACGGAGTAATGGATGTAGTCAGTGACAGTTGGGGCTGTTTTGATCTTAATAGAAGAGTGGCGTAGTCTCTATTTTCAGCATGATTTCGTAACCACATCATTCACGGAGAGAGGGGAAATAATGTAAGCAATTGATTCACCGTTTATTCGTCTTTGTACAGGGTAACCTCAATGGCAGCAATGGACATTGCCTCTTATGTACTGGTATGGTATAGTCCTTGTCTTATAAGGTCAACAAGGGGAAGGAAGAACTTACCACACCCGACACCGAGAGCATATAGGCCATGAATACTAATAGAGGATGCCTCAGAGATCAAAAAAGGCTCATCCTCAAAACATCCGAGCAGAATGTGAAGTCCTTGATAGCGGGGAAGTACGCACGATAAGCTTTGTTTCCTCGCGTTTCTATGACAATCTGCAATATACCGGAAAATGCGGAGTCGACAACGGTTGTTGATAAGACTGGGATGAAGAAAGAATATCCCCGCTTGGTCATTGGCGCCGTCACTTGCATTATCTCTGCAGAAAGTAATATCGAATCACTCTGAACTGATAGAATACTCTGGCTTCTCACCGGAAGGTTACACCGACAATCTGCCGCTGACGATAGCCTAATCTACTTAGTCTCTTGCACATCTTCGCTAAACTCGCCCAAATGCTTATAATTCGCCAAGGTGTTTGCCGGAAGCTTGGTGTACCGCGCTATCTAGACACCAGCTGGTGTTAGTTCCGCCACAGTAGCATCTAACCTCCTCTTCCTAGCCCCTTTGAACACTAGAGGAACCGCTAACTCTGTAGTAAGTACTAGTAACTTGCTTGTGCACTTTTGACCTTCCTTCTCGGATACGACACTAGCATTGATTATATTGAGCCTATCCGAGGGCCCCGCGCACCGTCGGAGGTCCGTCGAAATTACCAAAGAAAAGAAATAGGCAGAACTGCTGAAGATTGCGCGATAGGCTGGCGATGAAGTCTCGCACGGCAAGTATCTACACAGTGGCTTCAGTCACAGACTTGGTCTCATTGGCGTGCGTATACTTTGTTGCTTGAAGAGCTTGGCAAATGCTTGACTCTAATGGCAATGATCGCCGAGTCATGGTGGACATGACCTCCTTCCAACGGCATATCCTCGTGCTCACGGTTATCAATCCTCCGATGGATTTCCGGATGGGTAGACGATCTGCAAGCAGACGCCAATCAAGTTCCCAGAGAAGCGATATGCCGAGCTTATTTGGCACAGACTCGTCTAGTCTTTGGCCCCGTCGGGCTCCCCCATGGCGAAGCGAGAAGATCTCCTCCGGACTTGCTGAATTTGCCCCTCAAGTAACTTGCGAGGGACGGCGAAATGATAATGTAGATGCAGTTCTCACGGAGAAGATGCCAAATTTGATCACTAGATGTGAATCTGATCCTATTCTCCATCGGTCTCCGGTTCTTCTCCTCACCGCGTGATAGAGCGGAGTCGCTCGGATCTCAATTGCTCAGTTCGAGAGTGTCAAGCGAAGGCATCTTGCGCAGGAGTCGTTTTTCCACTGAGATAAGGAATGGGTAGTCTCGTGCTCAAGTATAAATTGAAGCTGAATTCCCCGTCCAGCATGTTCTAGCAGCTCAAGCAAGACTCGCAGTTTCTTGACTACCATCAGCTCTTAAGCATCATCGTTGACAGCAATCAAGTCTTCCTCACCCACCATCATCACCATCATGAAGTTCACTTCTGTCCTCGCCTCCGGCTTGCTCGCCACGGCTGCCATTGCTGCCCCCCTTACAGAGCAGCGTCAAGCCCGCCATGCCCGTCGTCTGGCCCGCGAGAACAGAGCGAGCCACCCTCCCTACAAGCCCGGCACCTCCGAGGTCATCAAGCTCAGCAAGAGCAAGCAGGTCGAGTACAGCTCCAACTGGGCCGGTGCCGTCCTCATCGGCAACGGCTACACGTCCGTGACCGGCACGTTCGTCGTCCCTACCCCCAGCACCCCAAGCGGCGGCTCTTCCAGCGAGCAGTACTGCGCCTCCGCCTGGGTTGGTATCGACGGTGACACCTGCAGCTCCGCCATCCTCCAAACCGGTGTCGACTTCTGCGTCCAGGGCGGCTCTGTCTCCTTCGACGCTTGGTACGAGTGGTACCCCGACTACGCATACGACTTCAGCGGCATCTCCATCAGCGCTGGCGACACGATCAAGGTCACCGTTGATGCGACCAGCTTGACCGCTGGCACCGCGACGATTGAGAACTTGACCACCGGCGTGACGAAAACCCACACCTTCAATGGTGGTGTGGACGGCGATCTGTGCGAGTACAACGCCGAGTGGATCGTTGAGGACTTTGAGTCCAACGGTTCTCTGGTGCCGTTTGCTAACTTTGGCACCGTCACCTTCACCAGTGCTTACGCCAACGGTGGTACTGGTCCTTCTGGTGCCACACTTATGGATATCGAGCAGAACGGCAAGGTCTTGACTTCCGTCTCTGATTCCAGCAGCTCTGTCACTGTCAAGTATGTCTAAGGGCTGTCGCTCTGAATGAAGCCAAAACACTCCGTGTTAGTGATGGATCTGAATGTTTTGATGAGGAATGAGTCGGAAGATGAGGGATGAACGAGGGGGAAATGTGTAGCGACCCTGAGGCAAACTTGTTTAGTTCTCGAATATATCCTCTTTTGTCTCCTGCTTCATACACATTAATCAGTATTGATACGGATAGGGAAAGACTATCGATGAGAAAAGCAGCCAGCTGTGTGACAACTCTCTGTCCAATATCTCCATAGACTTGTTTTTCCTCCTAAGAGTTTGACTCAGCCCCAGTATAATTATGATTGTGTCCAACACATCTGAGCAACTATACCTCACCCGTTGGGCCTGAGTCGTGGATTCTTCTGAGTCTACGATCATTGGCTCCTTGGCTCTCTTGGAGGCATTAAGTCGTCTGTCTGATTGTTACTCGATCAGACCCCTCTCTCTCTGACACTTGCGCTTGCTGATACTATCTGATGACACCACTGTCTATCGGGGAAAAGAATATATCAGATTTATAAGCTACTAGTTGTTCCAGCATGTATGATCAAATGCTTGCTATATACTTCACTATAAAAGGATCCTTAGCCGTGTACATATCCACTGGTTGATAGGACCTAATCACGAATTATATCAACCATAAGATAGAGCCTTTTTAATAGAGCTCTGGCAACCCGACGTTCTCCAGTCTTGCGTCAACAATCTCTGTACATTAAACCACATATCATAATCCCATTTCGATCGAAATTCCCGCAGGGTATTAACTTGGCTGTTGGCGCTTATGCTCCATTCCTATCCATTCAGTTCAGCCACATCGCGTGTATGCGGTAATTCCGAAAGGAACCCGTTATGACTTTGCGCATAGGGGGCGCCCTTGTCGACTGCGACTACCGCGGTTGGCGGTGCCTGAGTCCGCATTGCTCGTCTCGCTCTTCGTTCAAACAGCGCCCACGCAAGCGTCATCAACGCAATGACTCCCAGGGGAACTCCCACCCCAGCTCCAATCGCAGTGTCATGACAGGACCGCGTCGCCGTATCCGTGGAAGCAGCCGTCGTCGCTGACGATGAGTTAACATCGCTCAAGAGAGCCACGCCGGTTAGCGCGTGCCCCGTTGGGATCTGGAAGCTGTCCGTTCCATCTGGACAGATGACGTCCGTCCCGTTTGTGATGGGCGTGCCGCAGCAGTATGTCGCGATACCGTTCTCGTAGATGAGGTTAATGATGGAGCAGCCTCCGTCCCGATTGATATCCTCTGGAGATCTCTCGATCAGAACTGGCTTCATCATGCTTGATGGGGGATATACATACTGCAATACTGTGGACATCCAACACCCCATTGTTTGTCCGTGCAACTCCCTCGAGACGCCACGTAAGGCTGATGGCCGACGTTCAGACAAAGTCCGTTTGATAGGCATAGATCCCCTGAGTTGCAACACCCGGTCGCTGCATCGGAGGAGCAAGGGACGTCAGTCGATGGATTACCGTTAGGAAAATAGCATTGTCGCGTTGAATTTGCCATGATGGCTAGCCATTAAGACAGCTAAAAGTTGAAGAAGATCGAGGTTGGATTGACTGCGAGGTGGGGTCTGAGTCTTTATTTTTCTTTGTCTCTACCCCTTGTCCGCTAGTACAGGAGACCAACGGCGCGGCAGACTCAGACTCGTTGGTGAGGCCATAACCCCTGCAGATTTGGTGGCTATGGCGTGCAAACAGGGCGGTTAAATTGTGACTTCTTCCTGTCACATCCAATCAGGCGCAACCAACGCCTGTTGGCGCTGTGGATTTTTGTTAGTACGGTAGGAATAGCCACATCCCATAAATATCATAGAGGCCTCTTGGGAATATTTTCCGTTCTCTGATGGGCGAGATATCTTGAATACAATCAGGCGAATCAGCAGACGGCAACTCCCTTTTCGAGAATAAGCGAGCATTAAGTGCCAAGTGTAAGCACAGGGAATAGCTACTTTAAATTAAAGTGAGATCTTATCATCTTCAATAGATTATTGAGGTTGAAGCCGTATAGTATCACTGGCTAGCATGCCTAAGGATTTGTTCCACAGGCTCGGTAGCTACAATCGCGATACCTTCGCTTATTGGAATCCCATTTGCCTTAAGACCCTTCTGCATTGTTATAGCTTTGCTACACTACCTCTGATGTTTACGTGCTCATCAGGTTACCTAGTAGCAGTTGACCTCTTACAAGTCACTTCCACGTAATGGATAAAAGTTTACCTGGAGAGTTATTCAGTGTCTGGAACCGAATACCCAAAATCTTTCTGTTGAAAGCTGGACTTGCAATTGTGAGTGAAAGCGAGATGACCAAGATCAATAGTTGGCTCCCTTATCACTGCTCGGATGACACTACACTGTCGAAGACGGAGAGAAATCGCGTGCACTTCAGAAACCGTCTAAAATAAAGAAAATGATGCAAGTCCAGGTGGAACGATTGAGGCCATAACAATATGATCATATGAAGCCTCAGGCAGGAATGACGACGATGTGATGCTGACACTTCAAGATTTCTGCCTCTCCCACTGACTCACTCACTCAACTCTTCATTGCAAGACTTGAGAATCTCTTCGCTCTGACATGGTCTTCAGGCTCCTATCTGTTTCTGAACAATACCGCCTGGAAGAGAAGTACCCGAAATGACGCAAATAAAGGAACTCACAATCAACACTGCGAACTGCCGCATACAGGCAGCAGGAGAAGCACCAGTTCTCCAGCTGTCTCCTGCAGAAGGACTTCTGCGACAGCTAATTCTAGCCTGTCGCGACAGTATCGTTTCCAGCGGAAATGATGTGACGAATCTGGACATGTGGTTCGTCGGCGGATGGGTTCGAGACAGACTCCTCGATCGTCAATCCTCATATATTGATGTGGCACTCAGCTCCATGACTGGCATCCAGTTCGGCCACGCGCTCGAGAATTATCTCGAGAGTGAGAAACCTAAATACATCGAGGAGGCAAAACGCCTCGGAGTTCCCCCTGTAATCTCAAAGCTGCACGAGATCAAGAAGAACTCAGAGAAATCCAAACACCTAGCGACAGGACATTTCCATAGTATCTTCGGCCTCTCGGTGGATTTCGTGAATCTCAGAAAGGAATCCTACAGCGAGGAGGGCAGTATTCTGCAGATGGGGTTTGGCACTCCGGAGGAGGATGCTCATCGTCGCGATGTCACAATCAATGCTCTGTTCTACAACCTCAACACAGGGATAGTTGAAGATCACACCGGTTTTGGACTGAATGACCTGGCTGCTGGTGTCATCAGGACACCATCATGCCCTTCTGAAGCCTTCGATGATGACCCACTGAGAGTCCTCCGACTGATCCGACTTGCGACTCAGCTTGGTTTCCGAATTGATCAAGAGACCATCGACGCGATGCGAGTTGCCGAGAGGCCGGAGCAACTCTGCACGAAGGTCAGCCGTCAGCGAGTAGAGGCAGAGCTCATGAAGATTCTCAAAGGCCCAAACACGCTTTCAGCTTTTCAGCTGATTCATGACCTCTACCTTTACGGTGCAGTTTTTCTCCAATCGCTGTCGTGGTGTGCAGACGATGAAGATGACAAAACAACCTGGTTTCTTGCGCAGTGGGGTCAAAATTATGCCAAATCAAAGGGGCTTCTTCAGGTGTGGGGTGGGAAGGATGATTACCAGAGTCCCTGGGCGCGCGCCTTTGAAACCGTGGCTTTCCTGTTGAGCGGGGGTCCAAAGCCACTCAGGGATATTCTGCTCCAGCCTGAGAAATTGGAAGACATTTGGATGTTGACTGCTTTTGTGCCACTTGGACTGGACTCGATTGGATTTGCACTCCTTCCAGGGCGAGGAGTAAAAGTTCCTGAATTTGTCTCTCCCTCCAGGAAGAATGAACATGCCATCCGTGATTACATGCGCGAAGTTAACGGGGATTTGTTCTCTCCCGAAAGACCGTCTCGAGGCACTCTCGGGGCGTTGATTAGAGCCTGCGGCAGGAGTTGGAGATTACAAGTTTTGTATGCGCTTTTGATGGACGACTTAGAATATATGCATGGTAAGGAGAGACTGGCCTGGCTCGAGAGATGGTCGAGGTTTGTGGAGTATATCTCTGAGCAGAGGCTGGAGGATGCGCCGTACGTGAAGCCTATCCTCAATGGGCATGATATTTTGTCCTTGTATGGTCGCGAAAAGGGTGGTCCGATGATGCGGGACGCGCTAAATGACCTTATGGAGTGGCAGTTTGATCATGAGGATGCTACAAAGGAGGAAGCGATGGAGTGGATGCTTACCCGGAAGGAAATGTACCCTTTCTAGATTAAGTACCGGTAGCTTGCTACCTTTCCTTGCTATGAAATAACACAATGGATTTTGCTATTATGACATGCCATTCTTCCAGTGTACTAGACTATTGGGTTATCCCATCACCACCCGAAGGCTTCAGCATGCCACCAAACTTCTCTTCCTTTCCTTACATACCTGCCGATATGTTCCCGTAATACTCTGCCCATGCCTGGTGGTCCGCAGAACAGCACTGCTACGCGCTCGTCAGACTCGCCGAGGACATCATCCACGATTTTGCCCAGGTCAGGGCGTCCAGTTTCCGCGGATGACCATACAACTGTTCTCTGCGGTTGTAGCTCCTCTAGCTCGACGCTCCCATCCGAGGAAGGCTTCTGTCGCATATGATACGACTGAGTCAGGTATAGTTTCACCTTCTCGTCTTGCGCCAAGGACTGCCCATCCGCCAATCCCATCACCCACGCAGCTTCATCAAGTGTTTTCATAGACCACACAAACGAAATCCTATCCTGTCCCTTTCCCTCCGCTTCAACTTGGTCTTTCAGTTCACGGTAGACCGGCAGCGCAAAAGTCGCGCCAACTCCACCCGCCACAACAAGAATTCGATCGTACTTCCTTGCTAGCTTTGAAAAACGCGGGATACTCCCAAAAGGTCCGTAGATTTCAACCAGACTTGGCTTCTCCGACGAATTGGCCAGGGCATCCAACGCTCTGGACGTCGGACCGTCTTGTACCCGCGCAACGAGGGTGATCGCATTGTTCTCCGAGACGTTCGCGACAGTAAATGGATTTCGGAGAAACATGTTCTGTATGAGCGAGGATTTTACCTTCATCGCTGTTTCTGCGTGTAAGGATAAGAAGACATGTTGGCCTGGCGCTGCTCGGAATCTTTGTATTTTCGATGCGGGAATAGGGATCTGCAGGCTGATGAGGTTCGTTCGCGGGATTCGGGAGATGGTCGCATACGCGGTGATGGTGTCTAGTCGGCTGAGTCGGGATAGAAGAGTGACAGCCAGTGTCTCAATGATGTACCAGCGTAGAGGCTTTGCGTGAAAGATGAGAAAGATCAGGAGTAGGGATGCAAGCGTCCAGTGTGTGATGTAGAATATCCGGTAGTTGCGACAACGGACGGCCTCAATGCTGGTGCTCATCATGGCGAAAAGGGACATGAATGATATAATGCCAAGGATGACGTCGAGCGAGGTGAGATGCTCTTGCAGGGTTGCCGTTTGGATGAAGTAGTTCAGGTACAATGACACATGGACAACGATCAGAAGGAATATCAGCCTGCCGGATATTCGGTGCCATGGTAGCAGTCTCTCGTATGATGTGTTGAAAACCAGTGCTAAAGGATTGTATCGAGATTTGACTGCAAGGATAAAATGTGTGGGGAGTTGTGCTGCAGCTACTATTCCAAAGCGCTTTGTTACATGAAGATAGTCTGATAATGTTAGATTATTTGCAGAAGAATGGCTGAGAAAATACAACTCACCAGTTCCCGTCTGATGAATGCACAAAGTTAGCAACCACAATGCCCATGCTGCCCCAAAAATCCAATGCTCCCTTGCACCCCAGCCGGGAGAGACTTCATCTTTGAGCCACCAAAGGATCGACCGCCATCGCCTCACAAAATTCCCAGGACTCGAGGTCCTCGACTCTGCTGCACGAGTAACTGCGCTGTACCCGACTCTCCGAGTCGAACGGTGATAGACCCATTCCCCTAATCGATATAGCCAAAAGAATGAAATCGGTATGAGGACCGACAGTTGAGAGTATAACCCGTATCGATCGAGAAGTTCTCGACGCTGCGACTTCTCCTCTGGACTGAGTTTGACTATATGATAAGGCCAACCCATGGCGGGTGAGTCTACGCGTCGCAGCGATGAGGAAGATGAATTGATCATCCGGTGGGGATTGCCAAGTTATCAATCTTGCACCAAATCACGGAGAATGGTAAAGCCGGTTGCTGCTGTACTTTGATTGGACTGGCTAGAATATACATGCCGGGATCCACAGCAGCAATGGATGATGATCTGATAAGCTCTTTTGGGAAGTATTAGTTAGACACACACCATCTGTGCTAATTTACAAAGCGCTATATAGGATATGATGATCTGTTTGATTCGGATTCAGCCTGTCCCTGAAACGTCGACATGATGCTACATTGTGCCATCCATTAGCTTACAAAGACAAAAAATCCATATGTACCAGAGCAGCTGACCAAAATAGAATTATCGCAAGAAAGCATTGAAATAGCATCTACGGTATTGTAATCAAACGCTATTCAGCCAATTATATAAAAAGAAATCATTGGATTTAGGAACTATGAGCACCACTAAAACACAAAACTCAGTCTAAGCCCTAATCAATACACCTGCAATTCATCATACCAAGTCAGATATTCAGCCTATAATCATCCACATGGCGCGATAAAATCTCATACCTGATTTACCGCCATTGTCCGGCATCTTCAACTCCCTTTGCAACTGTCTTCGCCCCATTTTCGATGCTCGACCCGACACTTTCCAGCGCATCCCCAACAGGCTTTCCTGCACTTCCCGTTGCGCTGGTGATGGTGTTGCCGACTCCTCGAGCGGCTGCACCGGTCACTTCGCCAGCAGTGCGAGAGACTCCGCCGACAGTATTTCCGAGGGTGGAGGTGACAAATTTCGCGGCCCCAGTGACGCCTGTGTCTTCGGAGTTATTGTTTGGCATGATGATTTGGTCGGTTCAATCTGTACTTTTCTGCTAGATTCGGTGGCAAGTTCAAAGTAGTAGAGAGTATAAGCTATCTTTTTCCCGGTAGTAGTTGGGACTTGGGGTGTCTAATATAGAAGATGAGGAAGTTATATATGGGCGCAGTACACAAATGACGTCATAACTACATGCGCTTGAGTAACAATGATAACAATGATGGATGTGGCGGTGTTGTTGGTTTAATTGTTGGCTTGGATGACTCAAAATATACTTGCCTCTGCCTATCCATATCGTTTTTTGACTATCCTAGCTATGTATGTTTCTAAGTGGATGGTCTAGGGCTGACGATCTAGGTCTACCAAGAATCCTGTTAGATGGTGGGTCTCTTATCAAAGTATAACATTATGTGTAAATTGTGCATACTTTCATGCATACTTTTAAAAGGTTATGGCATATTATCACACAGTGTAATTGCTGAGGACTGCTTATGAAGAATTCAAACAGTAAATGAAGCATACAAGTACATACCCCGCACACTGCATGTATCACCAAGTCTACCAAGACGGCGCATCCTCTATTTTTCCGCCAGTCACATCCCCCATCTCTAGTCCACAAGCATACCAAAAGAAGTTATATATCACTGCAACCTGCCATTCCAGCACCATGCCTCAAAAATCAACACTTACCGAGAGGTATAGCCAACCAAAATGTCCCTCGAATCCCACACCCAGCAACTTCTGCAATCGCTCGCCCAAGCCAACCTTACCCCGGGTTTACTCCCCTTCCTCCCCCCAGACTTCAAACCCACCACCCAGCTCCACGTCTCCTTCAACAATAAACCCGTCTCCTTGGGGAATCTCTTCCGCGCAAGCGAATGCAAAACAGCCCCAAGTGTATCCTTTTCCAAAGAGGTAGGGGTATCCGTACTCGCCAACAGCACTGACTCCGCCCACGCAATCTAACCAGCAACAGGAGAACAAGTCACCCTCTTCAGCAAGCACAAGCTATACCCTCCTCCTAGTTGACCCCGACGCCCCCACACCCGACGACCCCAAATTCGCCTTCTGGAGACACTGGGTCGTCTCGGGATTGAAGGCCGAGACGGCGACGGCGACGGCGGACGGGGGCAGCGCGTTGACGGAGTATCTGGGGCCTGGGCCGAAGGATGAGTGAGTGTTTCTTTGAAATAAAGAAAGGGGGTAAGCTAATGTGCAGGTCGCGCCCGCATCGGTATCTGTTTCTGCTTTTCAGAGAGCCGGGGGGTTTCGCGCTGACGAAGGAGGATGTTGGCGGGGAGGAGTTTACGGCGAGGCGGTCGTTTAGGGTTGCGGAGTGGGTTGAGAGGCATGGGTTGGAGTTGGTGGGGGTGAATTGGATGTTGGGGGCTGGGGATGGGTGGACGGAGTGACTTCGGCTGCTGGACTTGAAGAATGTGTTCAGATGGTTGAATGGGTTGTAGATCATATATTAGAAATACAATTTTATGTCAATTCCTAGATATCACTTGACTAGATCACTATTAATATCATTAAACGAAGCGTAAATGCTGTTGAGTGGTATTGTCAATCTCATCCCAGTTCTCCCAATCCAACTTTCTTCTACTCTTAGTAGGTCATTCCCCAGCGAGGCGCATTGATAATAATGCCCATGAGACATCCGGAAATAATTCCGGTAACAGGGAGGGTAATGATCCAGCCAAAGTAGATCCATGCAATCATGCGCCAGTTGATGGTTCTCCAGGTGCCGTTGCACAGGCCCACACCGACAGTAGCACCAGAGATACATTGAGTGGTGGAGACGGGGAGCTCTGTAGACCGTTAGCACAGTATGATCGCTAGAGGGATCTAGGCAGGACGTACTCAGTCTGGTGGCCAGGATGACGGTAATGGCAGAGCCCAGCTCCATGGAGAAACCGCGGGATGGGGAGTGCAGGGTGATTCTGTTACCCAGGTTGCGCATGATGTTGTAGCCGTAGGTCCACAGACCGATAACGATGGCGCCACCTCCGAATGCCCTAAGATCTGTTAGAGATGCTACTATCACTGACAAAGGTGATACTCACAGAATCCAGTAAGGGACAGGACTCTTGGACTTGAGCTGGTTGGTCGACCAGACATAGTAAATGGTGGCATAAGGACCGACGGCACTGGATCTCTGTCAGCAGTCGTCCAACACAATGAAGCCGCAAAGAACATACTTGGAGACATCGTTGGCACCGTGGGTGAAAGACGCAGTCGAAGCAGTCATGACCTGGAGGAAGGAGTACATGTATTCGGCCTTGTTGTCGTAGTGGGCTGCATGGGCATGGACCATCTCCAAGTCACCAGTGAGAATGTTGCGCTTCTTCTGCAGACCGACAACATCCTGCTCGATACCGCGGAAGAAGAAGCGACGGAACTGCCAGAAGAGGACGACCGGGCTCCAGGCTGCCCCCTCGGGGCGGGGGCCGATGAGGGTAAACTTGGGCTCTTCGACCTCGGCAGGGGCAGCAACAACATGACCGTCCTTGCCTTCCTTGTCTCCCTCGCGCACGACAGTGTCGCTCTCCTCATCAGACGGATTGCTTCTCTCGAGGTTAGCACGTTCACGCTGCAGCTCCTCGAGGGTCTTGTGGCCCCTGTAGTAGTCCTGCACCACGTTGTAGCCCTCGGGGGCAGGGAGCACTTCGCCACGACGCAGCACAAGAGGACCCAGGAAGACATGGTACCACTGCAGCTGCCAATCACCCTTGATCAATTTCCTGTAGAGCCAAGGGAGGAACATGACGGTGACGAGCAGCGCGACGGCAGCACCCACGCCGACGATCACACCGGCAGTTTCACTCTCAGTGAGGCTGATTCTGCTGGAACCACCCTTCCACACGATAAGCACTGTGCCAGTCAGCATCGTCTATGTTGCTACACGGGGGGAGTACGTACTGGTGAGCAAAGCAGAGGTGATACCAAAGTAAATGGGAATGGAGATGAAAGCCTTCATAACCGAGTTCTTACGCTCCATGACTCCATACTTGGTGAAGAGGAAGATGATGGCACCAAAGGCACCGGACAGAAGAGGCGCAATGATCCAGGCAAGGAAGACCTGGACGACACCGGAGTTGATGTCTCCTCCCCACCACTGGATGCCGTTGGCTCCCAGCGCGGCAATGCCCATACCGATGACACCACCCATGATCGAGTGAGTTGTCGACACCGGCATACCGAAGCGGGTGGCGATGGTGAGGTAGATGGAGGAAGCGGTGACGGCACAGACCATACCCAGCATCAGCAGGGCAGGGTTTTCATCGAACTGCTTGACGGAGACGATCTTGGTTCTGATGGTATCTGCGACACGAGCACCTACACCCATACTATGGCGGAAGGTTAGTATCCTCCACATGACATAGATTCCTGAGAACAGATAACTGGACAAACATACCTTCCACTGAATTCCATGATACTGGCGAGCACCATGGCCTGCCAGTACTTCAACGAGCGAGACGACACCGAGGTCGCCCACGAGTTGGCGACATCGTTGGCACCGATGTTGTAGGCATCGAGGAAGGCAAAGATAGTGCCGATGGCGAACAGGTAATCGAACTGATGCAGAGCCATCTTGTCGATGCAAGGATGGATATCCGATCTCTTGTTCTTACAACTTGCAAATAAGATCGATCCTACAATTCCCTAATACGAGCGTGCATGGGTGCTTATATAGTAAGGTAAGCACACCATCAGCGGTCTTTCCAGAAAACCATAAAACGCCCGAGCGGCGTGGGAGGTAGACCCAAGACAGTCCAGATCCCTTCAGTAACTTTGCAATCTACCCGCAGCACGCAGGAATCTGCCTCGTTCCCTCGTGAGCCATGACACTGCCGTCAGTTGACAGGCTGTCTCTGCTTCGCTCTACCTCTTCCTGACTCTTGGCGGACATCTGCCAAGACCTCCTCCAGCGCGCAGTGAGAAAGCTTGTACGGCCAATCACATATCCACCTGAAGGAACGTGGTCTGCTCACAAAGTTAGTTCTCCCTAATTATCACTCCCAGTAGGTCTTGGCTTCTTGGCAGTCTTGATAGTAGATGGTTCTGGCGATGCCCCCGGGGGACATGCCACTTACAGACTCAGCAGCCCTTCGTATCTTACATGGTTCACCGTCCACATGGCACAGTGATACGACCATATGCATCAGCCTATCGTCTACGAAGTCTTGGAAGTTGCAAATTGCATTTTGGAGGCTGAGCGCCACAATCCATTGGATTCATCATTCATCATCATTAAATCACGAAGACGGACTATTCAGTCGGTTTCCGACCATTCGCCCCCTCATGAGGCAGCGGCAGAGGCGCCTCTTTCACTGAGCTCCTCAGCATCTTCACCTCCTTCTCAAGACTCTGAATATATTCCACAGCCGTCTCAATCAGCTCAACCTGCAACGTAGATCGACACAGTCAGCCCCAAAAAAGCAAACCCTGTAGGAGTTCAAACCACGCACCTTCGTCCCAGACGGCCCCCTGAGGCCAGAACCAGCACTAGAACCAGAACCCAAGCCACCAGCATGCAGCACCCGAGCCATCTGCTCTAGCGCCGCCTTTAACCGATCTCGCTGGTTCTTCTGCGAGATAGCGTGTCGTTTGCGTCTGGAATCGACCTGCGGCGCGCCGCCTTCGGGGAACGTGATTAACACGCCCTCTGTATGGGTCAGTTCAGTCAATTCCCGAAGGAACTGCCAAGGCCAAAGGACGGAATTGTCCGAAGCACAGTACTAACCTCCCTTTGGACGGAGCTCGATGAATCGAGGTGGAGGCCTTGCGGCGGTGGTCGAAAAGGAGGATGGAGGGCTTGGCGACATGGTGTGGTGGTGGTCGAATGGTTGGATTTCGTGGTGTCTCGTGCTGATTCCTCTCTGGAGTCGGGGTGGTATATATATTTGGTCGAGGTTGGACCTCTGGTACGAGAGGAGTAATAACTCCGTTTGATAAGTTTCAGCGGGAGTGTCATATTGTAGACTTGGTCTCGGCACGGGTGAGATACATACCTGTGATGGCTCTTTGTGGCAGAGAGCAGGTTAGGGTGTAATTGGCCTCAGTCTATCAATTGCTGATTTATTCTGCGCTGTAGAGACCCTTGGACGAACCTCCAATGCCATGTCACTTTTCTGGTATGGTCTTCGCGTCCATCTACCTTGTCCATTGCCGTATACAAAGCTATAAGAACATAAATTTCACTACTCTAAGTCCAGGGAACCGTAGCCATTGCTCTTCCAAGTCATACATTCTTCATCCTCAATGACTCTGGAACCTCTACCATTACGGTAATATTGTACAAGTTTCAGTCGTGGGAGATTCCTGTTCAGGATAAGCCCCAGCTCAGCAGAACACACGCTTGAACTCTCCAAGGGTGCCATCTACTAGCTATTACGAATACAGTCCGTCTAGATGAAGATCTGTCATGTCTGTCTATTGTATATACGACAATCAATGACCATATTATCGTAAGCACGAGGAGATCTGCCTACGATCCCTAAACCAAACGCTCAAGCTTCCGTAGCAGCCCATCCGGTTCAGCCACCCCCTCCGCCGCGATCTGATCGGCACGCTCCTGCGTGTCCGCCACGGCATAGATTCGAAGTTCATCGGCATTCCCCGAAGGCCGGAAATGAGCGACATCTCCATTCTGGAAAATGACCCGGACCCCATCCGTGTAATCTACCCGGGAGATCGAAGAAAATCCATGCAGGGGAGAGAAGATCGCTTCCAGCTCCTGCTGGATCCGACGGGAGTGCTCTTCCGCATTCTGCGCTCCGCTCTCACGCGGCGAGAAGCGGTCGATGATCTTCATGCTCGTGGCGCGAGGGAAGTTCCGGATCAGCGCAGCGCGGCTGAATCGTTTGGGAAGCGTAGTGAAGAGCGCAGGCAGGGTCATTTGCCGGCTTTGCGCTGCGAACAGGGCACAGAGGAGAGGGAGGACGGCATCCCGCGTCGGCAGCGCAGTGAGCACCTTGCCGTCGCGGTCGATATTAGAGCCCGTCAGAAAGCCGCCGTTGGCTTCCCATCCGCAGACGCGCAGGCGGCCTTTTGCCGCGGCGCTCTGCATCCCCGCGATCACGTACGGACTGCCGATCTTGGTTTTCGGCTCGAGAACGCCGGCCAGAGGGCCGCGGTCGATGGCGTCGTTGGTGCTGATTGGGACCACGACCGAGTCGGCTTGGAGGAAGTCCGCGACGATCATGCCTAGCAGGTCACCGCCGAAGAAGCGGAGTCTGGCGCCCTCGGGGGCGAGGAGGAGCGGGCGATCGCTGTCTCCGTCTGTTGAGACGACAGCGTTGAAGGCCTGTCCTGTGCTATCGTACAGATTCTGGACTGTGTTGAGTTGCGCCGCGTCGATGGCTTCAGTGTCTATCGGGACAAAGGTCTCGCTGCGACCGGCTGGAGTGGCCTCCGCACCGAGCTTCTCCAGAATCTCAACTAGGACATCGCGACCGACAGCAGAGTGCTGGTACACAAGAACTCTCACGCCCTTGAGCGATTCGCCTCGGAAGAAGTCAAGGTAGCGCTGAATATAGGCAGCTCTACCCTCAGGCGCAACAGGAGGAAGCTCTGATGGGGAATCGCGAAGCATGCCTTGCTCATTGAACAGAGAATCGGCAAAGGACTGAGAGAGGAGTTCTTCGCGCACGATATCAACAACATCGTTGATAGGCTGTTCGTCCTTCTTCAGAAGCTCCCCTTTGGAGGTATTGAGCTTGTAGCCGTTGCGATCGAACGGGATGTGGCTCCCCGTTACCATGATACTCCCCTTGCCCTTTTGCAGGGCAAAATAGGTAAGTGCAGGCGTAGGAATAGCCCCAAGATTGATAGGCTGCATGCCTCCATCCTTCAAGGCTTGCACGACCGCTTGACAAAGCCCACCGCGGTTGTTCTCTACATAGCCAGTGGAACTGGGTCGGAGGTCGTGTGCGAAATAAAAGTCGTCGCCTTTGCGGATGCCTCCTTCTGACGGCTGCAATGACTGCAAATAGCGAATCTCTGCGGAAACATTTGTGTAGATCTCAAGCTGCGTCAAGTCAACCACTTTGCCTCTCCGACCGCTGGTGCCAAATTTCAGGGGCTGGGGTTCATATGCCAGGTGGAAGCGGAGGGCGTCAGATGGGGAAGCAGTCGACATCTTAGATGGAGATAGAGCTCAGTGTAGTGTTACAGAGTTCTGGCAGATGGACTATGGCGAATTGATCAAATTGAATTGATGATAATAAAGGGTGCAATGGTCGGTGAGTTGAACATAAGAACAGCTCATGCCAAGCTGTCATCTAAATATAGTGTTCTGCCTGAGGCAGCAAGAAATAAGACTTGTAGTGGTGCCCCAGGCATCACTACATGAGAACAGCTCCTAATGAATGAACAGTAGTCGCGGTACAGGCTTAAATAGTGCAGGACAAGATGAATCGAGTTTTAAATAAAATGAGAAAAGGTATCTATTCAGCTTTAATAATCGCTGCTTATGCTAATAACTCAACACCTAGGAATCATGCGAACAAGAGTATCAAACAAATAATATGTACAGCCATAAGGCACGGAAAACAGGGATTCCGACCACCGTCTAGGAGGAGTCGGATTGCTCTGGCGATGCCGGCGCCACCCTGTTTTCTAAAGTCGAGAAATTGAAAAGATGCGTAAATCGTTGAAAGACCCTCACAGCTTCTGGCCCTTGTTGAAGCGCTCGAAGGACGAAACAGGAGGCGCAGAGTTGGGGTTGGGGTGGTGCTTCTTGTGGGCCATCTTGACGTTGTACTCGAGGTCGAGCTCGGCCTTGGGGTCGCCAGTCCTGGGCTTGAAATCAACGACAAGGTCATCCTTGACGGCGAAGACCGAGTCGATGTCGAGATGCGGGTCGTCGCTGGGGTAGATCTGGTTGATAATGGTGGCGTAGTCGGGGTGGGTGATCATGAGGTGAATGTGGGCGGGGCGCATGGGAGAGCGATCCATGAGGTTGAGGAGCACACCGGCCGGACCGTCGGTGGGCAGAGAGTAAGGAGTAGGGTGGTAGCAGTACCAGTGGAACTCGCCATTCTCGTTCGATCTGAACTTGCCGCGGAGATTGTTCTCGCTCTGCTCGGGGTCTTGGAAGTCGTACTTGCCGTTGGCGGAGGCTTGCCAGATGTCGAGGACCGCGCCGACGATAGGCTTTCCGGTCTCCATATCTGTCAGTTTACCGTGCATGAGGGTAACCTTGCCGTTAGGGTTGGGGTCCTGGATGATGCTGTCGCCGAGATTGCGGAAGGGAGCGTTGGGCGACCAGAAGGGGCCGAGAATGACGTTGGAGGTGGGAGTCAGGCCCTCATCTGTGACGATCTTGTTGGCAATCTCATCGACAAGACTGGCGGAGTCAGTCAGCATTGATTATGAATTTTGATGGTTCCGTCGCTGTACTTACGATTCGAGACCGATAACATCGCAAATCCGGTGGCACTCGTTGCGCACAGGAGTGCTGATCTTGCCGATGGAGTTGATGAACTCGACACCGAGCATCCATTCGGCGGGGGTAAGCTCGACCTCACGGGCAAAGTCGTGGATGTGCTTGATCAGAGCTCCCAAGACGACGCGAGCGCGCTCGGGGGTCTTGGGTCCCATGGAGTTGATGACATAGGGAGTGAAGTTGGGGTCGAATTGGCGCTGGGGCGACATTGTGTATGTGTGTATATGGAGATGTGTCGAGATGACAGATTCGGAGAAGTTGCGGAAAGGAGTAAATTATCGATGGAGGATGATTGCTGAAGGAATTAGAGACAGACATCGATGCTCTTATAAACATTCCAATAGGCGTGGTGAATCTGGATACTCAGGCAAGTCAGATGGCGACGGCAAATATGGTCGGCTCCTAGCCCATGATTCATGAGGGGCCCCGCCTTGCCGGGGTCAAATAAATAGCAGGCACGGTTGCTACATGCCGAGAGATTCGAGAACATGACTCGATTGCATGACTCGACCATTCCGGCAACTGTCAATCTAAGAACCAACCGGCGGCCGCCAGCAGGGCCTAACTATTGACCAGTCCGGGTCAAATGGGACGTTTTGCAGATACTCTCCCTGGACTGGCCTGAGAAGGCAGGCAGGCACACGGCTCCCCGCTGCCGGCCAGCGATGCGGTTAGGCTAGCCGGCGCGGGGAGTTCGATGCCTTGAGCGCTTACTAATAACAAGGATCGGATATTCCATAGGTAGCCGCGTTGTGCTGTCGGAGTAAGTCTTACCCGCGGGCAAAAGAATCAAAAATCTCGTGACTCTGGCATTCTCATTTCAATTCCTGCCTTCCCATTGGGTGCCGGAAGTTGATGTCATGTGATCATTCTCCTTTCCACTGAGGCCGGCAATAATGAATGTCTCTTCGCACTGTCCTTTCTCATGACTTTACAGTATTCTTTACTAGAGAAGTTGCGCTCACGTGGAGATAGTGTGGCTACGGAGTATCTTTACCTCTAGTAAGCAACAGAATAGATTAATGGAAAAGCATACTTCCAAGTCTCTTTCCTTCATCATGCTCAATCCTCGTGCTCTTATTAAAATTAATTCAATGCTAGAGTCTCTACTCTGTCGTCCCTCTTATCCGAAGCTCAAATTAATGCCAAAGCCATGCTGCCCATGCACAGCCATTCGTTGAGTACCAGCTGTAAGCCTCGAAACCATACTTGATTTTCTTCTCATATCCCAGTCGAAAAATGCATTTGGTATACCTGGGTCCGTGATTTCTTACTCAATCTCTTCCCGCATGAGCGCTCGAGCAAGTGTGCTGGTGGGAGACACATGGTGATACTGATATGGTCATATGGATGCTTTGGGTCACGTGATCAGCATGGGGTACATATTGCCGCCCTCAACTACTAATCATCTAGCAGTTTCTTTTGACTGGGAGTTAAATCTACTTAGTATATATAATTAATATATCTACTATTCATTAAGCCTGTGGACTATTTTAAAGTATTTAAGATTATAGTAGTCTATAATAAGCTTAAATTATAATAAGCTAATTAATTCTAATTCCTATTCCTTAAGTATATTAATAATGGCCAGTAGCTCCTTATTATAGATCTTATAATTATATTTTATTAGTATATTCTTTCTTAAGATATAGGTGACTGGCCTTAGTATATTATTATTATTATACTAGGATATAGTAGCTCTTATTATCTAGTTTAAAGTATCTATCTCTACTACTATCTTTCTATTAGAGTTAAATTATATAAGAATTAAGGCTATTATAAATATCTTCTTTAACTTCTTAAAGGCTGCTTTCTACTTATCTCTCTATATAAAGGAGGCTCTCTTATATATTAATGCTATTAGTAATTATACTATATCTAAGAAGTTCTATATAAATTACTAGTAGAAGTTTATAAAACTAAGAAATAATTATATACTATATATAGAGGTAGGGGCCTGCTATTCTAGTATAGCCTTTATCTTATTAGGGTCTATCTATATATCCTTCCTAGCTTCTATAATAAATCCTAGATATTTCATGCTCTTTACTTTAAACTTATATTTATTAATATCTAGCTGTAACCCTGCATTCTTTAGATATTCTAGTACCTAGTAGATATACTATTAGTATTATATTAATAACCTATTAGTGAAAATTAGTATATTATTAATATATATAGAGGTAAATTTATCTAGAAAGTCCTAAAGAGTCTAGTTAATATACTGCTAGAAGGTACTCAGTGTATTAGCCATTCTAAAAGAAGTAACTAGTTATTTAAATAGGCTAAATTATATATAGAAAGCTATTAGCTATTCATCTCCTAAAGTAATATAAATCTTATAGAAGGTAGTAATTATATCTAGCTTAGTGAACTACTTTACTTTTAAGATGTGTTCTAAGGTCTTATTAATTAAGGGTAATAAGTAATAGTCCTTCTTTATAATTATATTTAGTATATAATAGTTAATATAAAACTATAGTCTATCTTCTAGCTTATAGATAAATAGTACTAGTGCCACAGTAGCTAAGTTACTAATATAAATAAAGCCTTTCTCTAGTAGTTCTATTAGTATCTTATATAGTACTAGAAGCTCCCCTTATAATATATTATATAATAGTCTTTAGGGGGGCTCTATTATCTTCTCCTTCTTATCTTTAACTAACTTAATTTAATAATCTATATCTAGATAATGTAGTGGCAGTTTATTAGCTTTCTTATAATTAAATATTTTTAGAAACTTATGGTAGTGCACTAGTAGCTTTATTACTAGATTAGTATACTTCTTAATCTATAGGACCTTCTTAATATCCTTAATACTAGTAGTAAAGATCTATATAGTCTTATCTTTCCTTTATTATTAGTTATAGATTATAAACCCTTATATATTAATCTACTTTACTACTAACTTTAGCTTATTCTTAATACTCTCTATAGTAAGGCTATTTATAAATTATAATTATAGCCCTATTATATCTA
>JAKLNT010000064.1:0-160426 GCA_022814375.1 Aspergillus quadricinctus | reverse complement strand
TTAGGAATTTTAATTGTAAAATTTTTCCTGCTTTACCAGTATTTTTTTTTCACTTTCGGCACTGAAAAACACACAAACATTTGGTCGGTGGGTTTTCACCCCCCCCCCCCCCCCCCCCCTTCTCTCCTTCACACCTAGCCGAGTGTTTGCTTCCTGCAGGGATTCTCCCTTTTTGCTCACTTGGGCGGCGGTGCATGAGCATCAGGGTGGTGTGCTACCTACTTACCCCTCTTTTGCAACAAACACAAACATAGACCTCTCCCTGTCTGCCGTTGCGATCGCACCACGCGGCTTTTCCCATCATGCCATTGGAGCAGCCTTGCCATCGTGGCACCGTGTCAGCCTTGAGATATGCCTTGGGCTTTTCGCTCGATCACATCAGTTGGTATGCTACGCTCCAAGTTACTTCAAATCCAGGCCAATCCCGTCCGAGTCAGTTTAAGCTGAGCAAGAGAATTTTCTTAGCACCTCCGTTCGCCAAATTTCAACGAATCGAGCTCTTTACAGCTATTGTTGTCCAAGGCCTGGAACTCTGCGCCTAAGGGAGCATCCGACCTCGGGAGGGCCTTCAAATTCCAGCAAAACTGGCCTTCCTGCGCTTTCGAAATTTCACAGCTGCTCTATTTCGCGGGCAAAAAGACCAGAAAACCTGCATTTTGTGCCAGAAATGTCGCTTAGAGACAACCTCAACGAGGAAGCCGAGCTCGCTGTTGGTGATAGTCGATATGTGTTGATCCCTGAGAAGGAGGTACTACTCTGATCAACCCTCAACCCCACGTTTCAGTCATCTCGTGCGTCAAGTTGTCCTGCTGAGCTAAGCAGGAGCCACTAGAATTTCCTTAGTGACATCGCATTCGAGGCTGATGCCGCGGATTCGGAAGTACCTCTTTTGGTGCTTGTGTACAAGACCACCGCTGAGCAGACCATCACCCAATCCGCTCTTCGTGAATTCCGTGCCAATGTCCTCGACAAAGACGACGTGATCCGCTCCGAGTTTTGGGCGAACGTGGTTTTCTACGGAGCCGAAGAGAAGGACATCAACATCGCTCCCGAGGCCTGCGATGAGTTAGCGGCATGGAATGTACAGAATAAATTGTTCGCTGCCGGCAACCCAGCTGCCGAAGTTGCTCCTGGGCCATATGTCTTTCATAGAGGCCAAACCTGGCAGCCATGGAAGATCTACGAGGACTTCAACGCATGCTTCATGACTTCATTCAAGCCTTCACCGGACGATCCTAAGAGATAAGCGAAACCCCCTCCCCCCCCCAGCTTTGGCTGAGAGTGCCCAAGCTGACGTCTCAATACTCTCGTTGCACTCGACGCCCCGAAGGCCGGTAGCAACGGGAGAGTCATAGTCCCATCTCGTAGCTACTACAACCCTTCCCCATTGAAGCCCCTCCACGGGGCCCGGATCAGCGTGAAAGACAACATTGATATCGCAGGCCACAAGACCACACTCTGCAACCGGGCATGGATCGACCTGTATCCAGCGAAAACCGAGCATGCGGATTGCGTAGAGACAGTGATCGATGCCGGAGCAGTAATTGTCGGCAAGGTAAAACTACAAGCGATGATCATGCGTGAGGAGCCTCTGGAATGCGTCGAGTTTACGGCACCATTCAACCCTCGTGCGGATGGGTATCAAGTCCCCTCTGGAAGCAGCCATGCCAGCGCCGCGGGGATTGGGTCCTATGACTGGCTCGACTTTTCTTTCGGCTCGGACAGTGAGTACTCTCAAATTTCATCCAATCAGTATGGGCTAATGTTCTTTCTAAAAAGCCAACGGGAGTGGTCGGAAGCCTGCCTCGTATAATGGTTGCTTCTCCATTCGACCTTCCACGGGGCTCACGAATAACAAGGGGGTTGTCGGTTACTTCCCGTACGTGTCAGTTTGTCCTTGTAGTAGCAGGAATCTGACTTGTCGCCTAGGCAATTTGACATGCCTGTCTTCTTTGGTCGGGATATTTCTCGCTTTTCCGGATTCATATCAACATGGTATGGACACGCTCTGAGTCGTCGCGAGCCCGAAAAGGTTCAGGTCCCTGCAATATACACTTCGTGCCACAAATGCTCATTGTGCAAGTAGGGGTCGATTAGGATTCTCTACCCATCCGACTATCTTCCAACTCCAAACTTAGATCAGACGCGGGTTATCGACAACTTTGTCAGCGGCCTCGAATCCGCCCTGGGCGTTAAACGGACCAACATTTCCCTAGCCGACATATGGCGAGGAGACTGTCCGGACGGCAAGGAACATGATGACATTGCAAAATACCTTGAGACCGTGGGTTTAGCTCTGGACCCTTTTGTGCCGGTTCTATACTGATTTGACACAGGCCGGAATCTATCCCTTCTATCATGACCAGTACCATAACTCAGCCGACTTCAGGAATCAATACAAGGAGAAATATGGAAAGCCTCCATTTGTTCATAGAGCCTTGCATTGGCAATGGTAACTGGCCAGCAGTACAGCCCAAATTACAACAGACCAATAACTAACTGGAGTCCTCCAGGGCTGTCGGCAAGAAAATCTCGCAGGAGGAGCGCGACGAGTGTTGGCGTCGTTCCGAGCTCTACAGGGAATGGCTTCTAAACAGGGTGTTCAGAGCCCATGATGAAGACAGCTTGGCGGTAATGATCCTCCCAATCGAAGCCGGGAAGCCCAACTATCGTGATTCCGAGCCGCCGTAAGTCGTAAAACTACACCCCTCGAAGATTCTCTGTATGTGATACTTACTGACTGGATAAACAAGGCCAAACGGTCTGTTAAGCGGCTATGCTGCGCTCAATATGTCTCCGATGACACGATCACCAGAGGTTACAGCACCAGGTAAGATGTTACAGAGCGACAAGTCAGTTTGGAAAGCGGCTGATCAATTCGCAGTTGGCGACATTCCGTACCATTCCATCGTGACCGAGAGAGAGGAGCGTCTTCCCGTTGCGGTGTCGCTGATAGGGCCCCCGGGTACAGATCTACTCCTGGTCGATTTGGTTGAGAAGGGAATGAAAGGTGCAGGTCTGCCAACGGAAGTTAAGACGGGAAGCCTCATGTTCTGAGTGCTTTGTCTGGCCTTTCGAGGATGTAGAGCTTTGCTCTGGCATTAGCATTAGTGGTGTCGTGGTCGTAGCGAGTGAAATCCGGATGGAGGTTATTGGGAGAATGATTCCTACCTAAAATGATCACATCTCATATCTTCACGATTTTTCGGTCCTAACCCACAGGGGTGGATGGACATGCCGTTGTTTGAGAGGGATATTAAGTAGCCTTTGAAACTTGAAATTCCAAGCTGTTCATGAGTAATATAGAAGCAAAGTCATGATTCAAAGATTCACTTGGTGGAAGAGTTGTTCTTGAGCTGGCAATCTACAAAAAAAGGGCACAGGACTATCAGCTTCCCAGTTCTTGGCTGAAGTCCGGACTCCGGAGGTCACTGCATGCACCAAAATTTGCGAGCCACCATGCGATCGGGAGGGTTCATGGGGGTAATCGCCGCCATTTCGATATCGATGATCTTGATGATTTGAGGAGAAGATATTCGAAAACAAACACTGACTTGACAACAACGAAAAGATCAAGAAGAGGCAGGGAGAGTGCACCTCGCAGGATAGGAAAGTAAGGAACTTGCTACCGAAGTAGGGGCCAACCAGACGTTCGTCATGGTCCAAAGTGGACCACCCGGGGGTGCACTCGCGGAAGGGGATACTTACTTCACGATCGGGAGACGGAGACCAAGTGATCTCAGTGCCAGAGGAAGATGCAGGAGAACTTTCGCGGAACACATTCAATAAAGGGAAAACAGGCTTTCGCAGAAGGGAGATGATAAGGGGGCACCGCTTGATGCGAGTGTACATGAGCCCTGAGCTCGCAGGGATACTTACAGAAGATGATGATTTCGAAACTCTGTACTGCTGGGATGCAGAATACCTCCTCCTTCTCCATGACTGTAGTATCAATAGTCTTTGGAGCTTTCGCTCCGATGAACCAACTGTACGAAGATGGCTCATCTCGAAACGACCAGGAGGACGGCCCCGGCGACGACCACAGGGAGCAGCGTTGGTGGCAGAGGAGGCTCGGGTCCGCAGTCCAGGTCTCCAGGATAGTCAAAGCGTCCGCATGGCCGAG
The DNA here is from genome assembly GCA_022814375.1 of Aspergillus quadricinctus. Lineage (NCBI taxonomy): Eukaryota > Fungi > Ascomycota > Eurotiomycetes > Eurotiales > Aspergillaceae > Aspergillus > Aspergillus quadricinctus. The sequence continues at coordinate 156,303 of JAKLNT010000064.1, read as the reverse complement.
GAGTGTCCCCGCGATGACCTCGGCGTTGGCTCTTCTTTTACTGTGCGGCGAAGCTGTGACAGATGGTTTACTCCGCTCCGCCATCACTAAGATTGGATCAGCATCATCAGCATGTTATCCTTACTTGGATGGAGCTCCTGGATGCATCGCACCGCTGTTAATCTCCTCGAGCGTCTTTCCCTCTCCGCCGGATCTGTGCCATTTCCAGTGGTCGAAAAGACCACTCTCCGTCGTTACGAAGAGCTATAGCAACGAGGTAAGCTCTAAGATCTATTCTCAAAGCTTGACCTCTCAGAGGTCTGACGGTTCGTGGAAGTCATAGACTGCGGCCTGTTAGTTTGTTGCCCTGTCAAGATCTGGGAGAAAGAACGGCCAACCTGATTCCTTCTGTGAAGATAACGAAACCAAGATATCTTTCTTGTCTCCGTAACGTGGAACTCCATGTTCGATTGAAGCTTGGAAACCGTGGTCTTTCAGGCGTGGCAGAACTGTTCTGACGTGGACTTTGTGATCCAGTTCATTATCCGAGTAGATCAGCAATTCATCATGCTCGCTGTCCGCCTGGTATTTGTCAGGACGAATAGGTTTCGGTGCTCCGACCCTGCTCAGCAAGTAAACATGCGAGAGCCTTGCTGCTCGAGGTATGCTTGTCGGAAGAGATTATACAAATTCCACGAGTTGTGCTGGTACAGACCAGCAGCAATCATGTCTTTGACATGTCATAGTTTGAAGAATGGCACATGCTGGTCAGCATGGCGCTGACAAGGGCCTGACAGCCAAGTCAATGAGATTGGCTTCTTCGAAGGTATATAGGGCGCCTCCACGCCGGTCGCCTTGCCTAAGTCAGGATGGACTGTGGATGCTAGCCCTGAGAGCGTCCATACTGAAGACTTAAGTGGAAGAAGGAGAAAGAGTCCGATGGGGAGGAGGAGATGAGAAGCATTGACTTAGCTGGGGAGTTGGGGGAATATATAGCCCAGAATGGGAGTTGAACAAAGGTAGCGGCTCTTAGTAGTGAATCTACAGTTGTCATTATTGAATATCTAGCAGACACAGGGACAAATAAACCAGGTGGCACTGAAAGGCAGTGAATGATGAGAATCAAACAGATTGGTCATCTTGCAGAGACAGTGGCCTGAAGCAATCAGGACTCCTTTATGAATATAGCCACACACATGAGTCTAGAGCTTATATTTGGATTCTAAGCTTTGCATGACTGTGTAACATCTATATTCCCTAACAACTGAAAATGAAGCCCATGCGAGGCAGTGGAAGACAAGATTGTCTACAGGAGGGACTAGGGAGTGGTATAGGTGGAATGAAGGATTAGCTCAATTTTAATCTTCTCCAGAATACATAGTAAAAACTTCTAGCAATGGCATCTATACAGATCAACTCCCCGAGTCAAACTCCGGATTCACCCAAGATGGCACTGGTGACTTCTTCCGCATCAACCCCCCAAACCAATGCAATAATGCAAACAGAGACGTTCCAGCAACCGCAACAATCAAACCCTGCGTGGTAAACGTCCATGTGTATCCTGCCGTGGCCTGCCATTGCGCAATGAAGAACTGGAGATGTTGTCAGCTACAATCCCAGCCATCAACAAGTTGTAATTAAAGAACATACTGGGTTGATAAAGGCACTCAAGTTGAGGAAGACGGCATAGAAGTTGATCACAGCAGTTGACTGAAGCGGATAGCTATCGATGATATAGCTGCTTGTGACGGTGTTTCCCATCTGGATTCCAGCAGCGACTGAAGACTGTCAATAATGATTCCTCGCTCCATCGGCTGGACAGACTTACATAGGAAGAACGCGACTTGGCCGACCATCCAATGGTAGTTTTTGTCGATACTGACACCCCAGACAACAAGTCCAACTAACATCCAGGTTAGCCCTGTCTGTGCAACGTTATTGAACCTTCAACTCACCAGCTGTGATGAGAACAGCAGGATAGGCCAGCCATAACCGCATCTCTGCCACGCGCACGCCGCTGTTCCTCTTCGCCAATTTCTCGACAATGTAGTCACTCAGTCTACCCGAGCAACAGATCTCTGAGGTCAATGTCCCCAGAAACAACCCAAGGAATAGCAGTCCTTGAATCAACGGGCTGTACGACGCGTACGCAGCAGGCACCATCGTGATGACAGACAGAATCCACCAATACCACAAGAAACAGTATCCGAGAATGCTGATCACGACGACAGGAAATCGGAAAGTGAGGACGAAGCGAACGACGGAGTCCCATGGTTTAGGATGCGGCATGCCGGGAACAGGTCTGACATTGAAGAAGCCGAGTTCTTTTGTCCTTGGAATGGCAGGTGCTGCTGCTGCTGCCGTGCTCCCAGTCTTCTCCTCAGCAGGGCTTTGTTCGATATCTGAAGAGGCCGGGGGTTTATGGCCTTCCCGCGGCATGCGTTGTAGCATGGTGGTGCGCGGATACAGGGTTTCGGGCATGAGGAAGAGTTCGAGAACCAGCAGTGCGCCGAAGAGGATGGCGTTGAACCAGTTAATCCATGCTGCGCTCACTAAATTCAAGAAGCCGCCGACTGAGAAGCCTTAGCATGTGCCATGGGGAAGAGATACTTGAATCACTTACAGGTTGGTCCCAGCAAGAGACCAGAGTCAATCGCGAGAACCCACAAACCAAGCTTCTGTCCGCGTTCATAGTCAAAGAAGAGATCATTGACTTTGGACATTGGGTCAGTACTTCCGTCGCCGTGGATCAAGATGATGGAGATGGCACCTACCAACTGCCATTCCAACCGTCGCCGCTGGGCTAACCCCAAATCCCTGGAAGAATCGACCAGCCATGTACCCGCCATAGCTGCTTGCCACTGCTACCCCGATGGTCGACACCAGAGCAATGACCGTTCCGATAATGAAAATGATCCGACGGCCGTATATATCGCTGAACGAAGTCCAAAAGAGAGGCCCGAGTGCCAGACCTAGGGCAGGGATTGCGACGGTCCAGTTGACTTCTGAATAGCTGATATTAAACTGAGTCTGGAGGTCAGGAAATGAAGGGACTGTTGTCGTTGTGATGTAAGTGAAGAGGAAATATCTTCAATCAATATTAGCAATGGCTGACTGATACGTTGAGCTATGCGAGGACTGACTTGAACATGACGATCCCCAAGACGGTATGCTTCTCAAGCCTTGACCAGTTCAGCGGATCCAAGGGATCTGAAGTCGGTTGAGGATGTATCCTGACTCCATTTTGCTCTGTGGTAGTCTCGCCGATGACCCCCAGCTCAACTGGAACAGACTGCTTCTCATTAATCGCACTGACACTCTGCGAACTCCCTAGATCGGCTTTATTCTGTTCTTCTCCCATGGCCTATGTGGAGTATTCGATCCCAGAATGAGTGTCTTGTTGATGGATCTGCAGGGAATTCTCTCATGCTAGTGTTCGGCATTCGAAGGTATAAAAAGGTCCATCTACAACCACAGTATGGAATGGAAGAGCCATAAGGGCCAGGTACCTGAGCTTACAGGAGTATAGTTCGTTTAAGCTATTGTCAAATCAAAAGCTGACTTGATATCAAAGAACTTTCCTTATCTGTACCTGTTTGTCTGGGACACTTTTCCGGTGATCAACTGGCAAGTCTAAGACTGTGCAAGTGATAAGCATATCAGAGCTCGTTGGACATCATCTTTCCAATTGTTAGTAAGGCCTCAGCGGCGCAGCAGGGCTTTGGGTTTCTCGATATGTCGATGAACTCCACTAGAACCACTGCCTGCAACAAGCCGGGACGCGTGGCGTTTATTCCACGAATATCTGTTGCAGATAACTGATAAGAGAGAACCGATTGATGTAGTCATTGCGTTTGTTCTATCAGAAATTGGATGCTGTCATGAAATTGATGAGCCCTTATGTTGTCTCTCCTGGTCTTGACTCTTGACCCCTTGCACCAAGTTCGACTTATTCTTCGACGATTTCCTGATGATCTATTCCTAATGAGTATTTCTGCTTTAATTGGAATCAGCTTGCCATTCCTTCTCTTCCAACTGGAGAATGATGATGTATTGGACCGCATCATCGACGTTTACAGGTTTGCATACAGGAGCGGGCATTGGAGGAACATAGAAGGCTACACAACATAAATTTCTCTCATCAACCGAGCCGATACCTACTATCGCTCGTCCGGATGCATCTATTTTAAAATTACATAGGAATGTTTTGTAGCCGAAAATAGTATGCTTCGACTGTCCAGACTTGAGCACCGTCAGAGGTTGTTATCAATCGCGGGGAGGACTCTGTTTCCCCGAAGCCAATCGACCACTTCCTTGGTTCCTTTTCTTTTTCTCGCTACTCTTAAATAGAGTTACGGATCTTTTCCCATTTGGGTTAATATTTCGAGAGAAAGACTGTTCATTGTACTCGAATTGTTGTCTCGTTCTCGCTTCTACGGCTATCTGCATTGCATGGCCAGCATAGATAAGGGCTCCGTGATCGGACCATCTGATGAGGAATGGCCGGCTGCTTGCAGTGGCTACAGGCTGGATTCCATGCATTGGGCTGTCTTCTACGTACTTGGTACTGTGTGGGTCATGCAAGTCAAACTAAGTACTAGAGACCGGTTCACTTGTCGACCCAATGCGCGACTTTGCTCTTGAGCCGGTTGGCTTGATCCTCCGGTCATTGAGATAGCATACAGGCAATTTTCGTGAAGATGACGAGATGGAAAGGAAGTGACTGTAAAGAAATCAAGACTGCGATAAGGCACTGATCTAACGCTGATTCAGTTGTTTGATGGAGACTTACACACCAGGCATGATTGGGTATTTCCTTCTATTTGGAAGACGCTTACTGCAAACCCCAAGGTGTCAGCTTCTCGCTTAGACATAGAAGTATATGTGATATATCGGCTACTTCCTGATGTTGTCCTCTACACCCTATTCATGGCACTCCTATCATCGTCGTCAAAATGCCCGACACACCTGATTCAACTCGCAGGAGTAGCTCCTTAACAGATGGAGACAATCCAACCGAGTATACTTCTCTCCTGCCAAAGCCAACAGACATTGACAGCTCGCGGCATCCGAACGGCGAGACGAGCTTTGCCGGCGAGGACGATGTCTCAAACCGACGCCTTATCATCGCAGAATTCTGGCACCTGCTCAAGGGATCAATCCCCGTAATCCTAGCCTATACACTCCAAAACAGTCTACAGACCGCATCCGTACTGATTGTCGGACGCCTATCGCCAGAGCACCTCGCTACCTCCGCCTTCTCGCTCATGTTCGCCATGATCACGGCGTGGATGATTGCGCTGGGAGGCACGACCGCATTGGATACGCTGGCCTCGTCCTCGTTCACGGGGAGCTCAGACAAGCATGATCTGGGGATCCTGCTGCAGCGGGGTTTCTTCGTGCTTGGCCTTTTTTATGTTCCTGTTGCTATTCTCTGGGCTTGTTCGGAGCATGTTTTTCTTTTCCTGGGTCAGGATCCGGTTCTCTCGAGAGACAGTGCTCGGTTTCTCACGTGTTTGATTCCTGGAGGTTTGGGGTACATCTATTTTGAGGTGATGAAGAAGTATCTCCAGGCTCAAGGTATTGCCTCTTCCTTCTTTTTGGTCATTTTCCCGCTAAAGATCGACTAGGAATCATGAGGCCTGGAACCTACGTCCTCCTCATCACCTCCCCCTTCAACGCCTTCTTGAACTACCTCTTCTGCTACACCTTTGAGATGGGCCTACTAGGCGCCCCTTTCGCAACAGGAATATCCTACTGGCTATCCTTCGCCCTCCTCGTCCTCTACGCACGGTTCATCGCCGGCTCGGAATGCTGGGGCGGTTGGTCGCGAGAAGCCTTCAACAACCTCGGCACATTCGCCCGTCTCGCCTTCCTGGGCGTCATCCACGTCGGCACGGAGTGGTGGGCGTTTGAGATTGTCGCCCTCGCCGCCGGCCGCCTGGGGACCATCCCGCTAGCTGCGCAGAGCGTGATCATGACCGCAGACCAGGTCCTCAATACCATCCCGTTTGGGGTGGGCGTTGCCGCATCCGCGCGCGTCGGCAACCTGCTCGGGGCCAGGGACGCGGGTGGTGCTGCTCGTGCCGCGAATACGGCTGCGTGGTTGAGTATGTTGCTTGGTGGGGTGGTGTTGGCTGTGCTTATGGGTACGCGGAACGACTTTGCGAGGATCTTCAATGACGACGAACGGGTGGTGCGTCTGACGGCTGAGGTGCTGCCGTATGTTGCTCTGTTCCAGATTGCGGATGGGCTGAATGGGAGCTGTGGGGGGAGTCTGCGAGGGATGGGCCGGCAGCATGTGGGCGCTATGGTGAACCTGGTCAGCTATTACTGCGGCGCGTTGCCTCTGGGGATCTGGCTTGCGTTTCATGGGTGGGGTCTGAAGGGGCTGTGGGTGGGACAGTGCATTGCGCTTTATCTTGTCGGGGTGCTGGAGTGGTTGATTGTGGCGTTTAGCAACTGGGATACGGAGGTGGAAAAGGCCTTTCAGCGGATGGATGTGCATGAGCGTCTTGAGACGGGATCTAGCTATAGTAGATGATCAGAGAAGGCAACTTCTTTGACTGAAGGATAGACAAAAGTAGAGTCAATAATATCAAGAAGCAGAACGCGAAGCCATTGTATGCGTGGCAGTCATCTTACCCAGACTCAAGCCTTGCAGCTACCTACAGTGAAAGATACATGGATACCTGAGGCAGTTCAAAAGTACCAGAGTCCATCATCTGAAGCGGTACATTGGAGCACCTTCACGCACATATCAGCAGATGATTATTGGAAAGAATAGAAGATAAGGGCACAATGTTCCTCACACCATTTTTTTGGTCATTATAAAAAGGAGTCGATAATCGATATCACCCTATGACAAGAGCGGTGTCACCTTCAATGGCCCAAAAGGGAAGGACGATTGAGAAGCAGCAGAACGACACCAGTGGCAGATAGGCTTTGCTTCCCCGGAATCAAATTATTGTAGAGTATCCACATGGAAAGTCAATTCGTTGTGCCATCAATCCGATCATGCCATGGAGGACGGGAATCTAAGAGAACGAGTTGAAATAGGGTTGACTGTTATCAGTGACATAGCGTCGAGATAAGCCACCAGCAAACATGAACTGATAACAACTCTGCTATCAATTCGTCCTCGGCTCCTCATTCACTTTTGCTTCGTTGATATTTTTGGAGCCATGTCTTCATTCTCCTCCTAACTTCCCTTCTGGGAATGGGATCTGAAATTGACATGTCTGGATTGCATATTGCTTTTCCGATATCCACCAGGCGAGGCTTCTGCCAACGGCCCTGATGTCACTGCTGCATTCCCGATCCTGCCCACATAGCCATATCCTGCTGGCTAAAGGCGTTTGCGATAGATTCTGCCTAGTGCTCGTCCTCCTGCTAACTTCTCGATTTGATCTAGTGCAGAAACACAACACGTCAGTAAGCAGGGTGCCGTTGCGAGTCTGGCCCACTGACCCTTGGAGCCTACCTCTGTGGTGATAGGCATCTGAAACTCGAATTGACTTTGTTTGTTCGATATAGGAAGTTGTCTGGAGAGATGATGCTTTACCCAGGATTCCCTCCGATAATTGCAAGATCGTCAACTGTTGCGAAATCGGAGTGCTCGGCCGTCGAGCTTCCACTCCGCGGACTCCAACTATCTGGGGAGCATACACGGAATGGACAGAAAATTTGCATGGGCTGCGTGTGGTCATAAATATATCCATCTTCCTTTCGTAACCTTGGTGTCTTTCTCATCCACAAGGTTCTCATTCCTCAAATATAATTGCGTCAGTACTGCAACATGATTACCTCCACGTTGAGTCTTTTGGCACTCGCCGCCATTGCATCTGCGCATAGCGATCATCGGCAAAAGTCCATTGCTGGTCCGCATCAAAGTCTGTGGTACAATGTTATTCCAGGTGATGGTGGTACTCAGGCAGACTCCGTCTTCTCTGGCATTTCGACGTTCGGTCGTCTGCCCTACTTTCCTTGTCTCTCCAGCGACGCCGAGAAATTCGATATCGCCTTCATTGGTGAGTTTGAATCTTCTACTGGCTCTTTTGTAAAGTGCTAACGGTGCAGGCGCTCCCTTCGATACTGGCACCTCATACAGACCTGGTGCAAGATTCGGCCCCAGCGGCATCAGACAAGGTTCTCGCCGTCTTAATCTCTAGTACGTTCGATATGGATGCCCACGCTTACAATGGTGATTTGACAAGGCTCACGCAAATTGGGATTTAGCGGTGGGTACAATGTGCCACTGGAAGCGAATCCATTCGTTAGTGAGCTGAAGGTTTTGGATTGTGGTGATATTCCTGTGACATCGTATGTCTGCTATCCATCACCGACGTCTCTTTGCTAACTGCGAACTAGATACGACAATGCGTGGGCCATCCAGCAGATCGAAGAAGGACACAACAGCCTGCTCATGCGCAAGCCTTTCACCGACGCGGACGCCGAAGGATTGTCCAGGGCCGGAAAGACTCTGCCGCGGATCATCACCCTGGGTGGTGACCATACCATCACGCTGCCGTTGCTGCGCAGTATCAACAAGGCTTACGGGCCCGTGACTGTGATCCACTTTGACAGCCATCTGTAGGTTGACGTTTACCACGAACGAGAGCATTTGGATTGACATGTCCCAGGGACACATGGAAGCCCAAGGTCTTTGGCGGTTCGCCTAGCCAGGTTGCCGCTGTCAACCACGGAACCTACTTCTACCATGCTGCCATGGAAGGCCTCCTGAAGAACGACACCAACATCCATGCCGGCATCCGGACGACGCTTTCTGGACCTTCTGACTATGAGAACGACGGGTACTGCGGCTTTGAGATTGTCGAGGCGCGTGAAATCGACACCATCGGTCAGACTCCCTCCAACGAGTGACTGACGCGATAAGCAGTAATGCTGACCTGCAGCAGGTACCGAAGGAATCATCAAGAAGATCAGAGACCGAGTCGGCACCGTGAACCCCGTCTACCTTTCCATTGACATCGATACTCTTGACCCTGCTTGTGAGTTTATCTGCCACGATTTCCCAGCCACTCTTCTGACGACAGACAGTTGCACCTGCAACCGGAACCCCCGAGACTGGAGGCTGGTCGACCCGTGAACTGCGCACCATCATCCGTGGCCTTGACGGCATCAACTTCGTCGGTGCGGATATCGTCGAGGTTGCTCCTGCTTATGATACGAACGCAGAGCTTTCTACCATGTATGTTTCCTGCTATTTTTCTTTCGGATGGCAATTGACCATGTCTTCAGGGCCGCTGCGGATGTCCTTTACGAGGTTCTTACCATTATGGTCAAGAAGGGACCATTGTCCATTTCCAAGGGACATGAGTTGTAGTCGCGAAATCAATATCGCTCAGGCAATTCCTATCGCAGCAAACCCTTGACCAATGCTATATATATCTACCTGATGATATATACGCATATCACTCTCCCTAGTACTCCGTATTAGGCTGGGAGCAATTATTCGTTTCAGTACGGAGTATATCAGGGATGGGACACCCTTTCTACAAAGGCAGGACTTCGAAACCCGTTTCCTATCATCGCCATATCTTGTTCCCAGAATAATACACAGATCACATCTGTGCGCAGCCCCTTGCGTCGGAGAAAAGCAAACTCAGAAACCTAATTCCAGCAACAGATGATGTTCATTAGTCTTTCTACTATATACCTTTCTACTGTGTATTTCTGATACATTATCAATTTTGCGTTGACTACAGTACTGTGTTGATTCATGATTGAAATGGTAGATTTAATCCAGGGTTTAACTCTCGCAAATTGATCGATGATCAATAATTCCCTGGTGTAACGATGCATCAAATTCAGCATCGAGTCCTTGCATACGACAGGACAGGGATCTTGCCGACTTGCAGGCTGTTAGAGCCAATATCATTAGATACAGATATAGATAATCTGCATTGTGGTCCAGGATCGAGTACAGTAGCCGTGCCCGTATCTCAATGAGCCCCTTGCTTTTTGTCTAGACACTCTTCAGGCTATTCAGATTTGATGCACTCTTTGAGCGAGGAGATTGTGTGGTGTTTCAGGTTACTGAAAGGAGCCTAAGAGCACGGTCCAACCGTTTGATGTGGGATATTAAGGACTTGACTTTTGTCGATGAAACTGGTGGGATCCACCCTTGGACTCTTGGTCTCTTGGAAAGTAGCCATCTCGACCGATGTTCGAGTTCTTGTTATGAATTAAAGATCTAGACTAAGGTCCATACAGAGTAGAGGTAGCGAGAAGAGGAAGCCGTTCAAGCATTATCCAATCATTTTAATTGTTGCCAGGTTGATCATAATAATAATAAATGACTCCTTCTCAGTCATCTAAGACATCAACCTCGTGGCAGATCTCGCTTTTTACCAGAGGACCGAGGTAGGTAAATAGGTGCTGATGGTCAATTTAGTTTCCCTTTTCGTTGGCAGCCCGTCTGTTAGCAGATGTGACACGGCGATCGAAATTTACTTTGTCACTTGTGAGTTGTGGACTTGTGAGTAACCCAACTGTTCTACCTGTCAGATTCAGCTTATTTTACTTAGATTTGATTCGAGTAACGCATTTTTGGGCTTTTGGGTATTCTCGAAATCGGGACTCGGCTACTTCTTCTTTGTTGTTTCATGCGACGCACATGCAGAGGTTATGAACTGATCTGCAATCGCTTACATATATTGTTTGCCTCGGAAATTCCCACATATTACCAGGGTATGCTGGCTCTCGGTGTGGTTTGTTGCGAAGATCTTACGATCGCTTGTCTGTGAAAGAGAACGAGACTTACGACGTCCTCTACTAACGCTGCTTGATAAATGGATATCAATATATTAACTCTCGACAACTCTTGATATTGCAGGCTGCAATGTGCATCTTCTGGCCTTACACCTCAGACTCGTCGGTCCCTGCTCTTGGGCAAATGGCACAAGGACCTAAGTTTAATACTTTAACCTGCAGGATGCCGATGGATCCGCTTGACAGCACTTGAACCACCGATGGTTTCACCATCGATTTAACTTCTCATTTGCCCGTGACAGATTCAGGAACCCGCGATGACATGTGGATACTGGTATGGGCATGATTCTATTATTCATTTCATCCTTGATTATATCAATAAATGGAACGAACGGTTCTCGAGTATCGAGTAACAGTCACGTTTGTCGAAGGCATAATGTCAAACGAATTTTATGCAGTGTCACTAACGTACTCCACATCGATGGTCCTCGACAATGATTGCATCCCGGCAATTACAAACAAGTGGATATCCGATCGCAGCACGACTTATTGAGAAAGCTTCTGGTTCCTGGATTAATTAATCAAGTGCCACAGGACTCCACTGTCGCAAACCGTGGAACCCCATTCCGGGCGATGCGGGAAGCCGTGGTTGACAAGGTGCACTGTTGTCGAACTGATCCAGGAACGAAGTACAGTAGCATGGAGTTGGTGTAGTCTTGTCTGAGACAGTTGATAATTGATCTCCCTACGACTGCTCACTGCTGTTGTTTGAGAGTTGAGATGACGGCTCATTATTGGAAAAGCTTTCCCCCAGTCTTCTTAAGCCAGTCTAGGCCTATCTCGTCTCGGTCCCACCGGTTTTCCCCTGGCATCCCCTGGAGTCGTAAGTTAGACGAGGTATTAGATACCACCGATACTGTTCAAGTCCAACACCCTCTGTCCCTCTCCTTCATAACATCTAACGAATTCACCGTATAATTATAGACCTCAATTTGAGTACTCCAGGTAATTGATAGAGATTGACTGGATGGTGTCCCTTAATATTGAGGTGGCTGCCGATCTCGCCCTGGTTTGAGGTTGAGACGGGAGCAGTGACAGTCGATACACCCCTCTAACCCGTCCTGGTAAAATTCAGTCAAACGGTCCTCGCTTTCTCGTTCGCTGCAAACCTTCTCAGACAAAGTCTTGACTCGTCTCAGTCTGACTGTCAGTCCAGGTTTATTGCACTACTTCAATAGGAGTTAGCACCTACTTAGTAGGTCGCTCTAACTGTCTACAGACTACAGAGGTTGTCTAGTGCTCTGTCTCCTCTGCTGGCTCTTTCAGGAGTTCAGTAACTTCAGTACTCCGTATCTACCTCACCATAATAACCATAATAATAACATTGGAGTATCGCTCGCAACGGCCAGCTACTCCTACTGTTGGCTATCCCCGGACCTGACACGGAGGATTCTTTGTTTTCCTCCTTCACTCCCTTCCCTTTCACTCCTTTCTTGCTCTGTAGGGAGGCTGCCTTTCTTTTCGCTCATTCTTATCCTCATTCTGCGACTTCCTCCCTCCTTGGGCCTGTCTCAAGTTTTGTGTATGTATGTTTCTTTGACCTGCGGCGTGCGCACCCTCCGGGACCCCAAACTCTATATCCTTCAGGGGTTTCTTTTCCATCCAAACTAATTCTTATCCATCTCTCATTATCATTATTCACAGACTCATCACAATTCCCTCCTTACACTTTTACTGCACATAGAGAATTATCAATTATCATCATCATCAACGTCGCCGATTGCCGCAGGACGCCAAATCGCGCGCATTTCAGACGAAAACGCAGCCCAGCCAACTCAGCACCGACACGACAAAAACAACACGCCAACGAATCATAATTAGACCACTCAACGATTACGACTCATGACACCCTCTCCGTCCGCTTTCTGACAACTCATCCATCGCGTTCGAGTCGATTCTTCTTTTCCCCGACGTCAATCGCGAATCTGTGAAACGACATGACGGTCTCGCCGCCGGTCTCGCCCACCACGGCGACTACGCCGCAGCGGCCTTTCAGTGGCATTATGCGGACCCCGCGGAGCAACAGCCGTCTGAGTATGAGCAGTAAAATTGGTGGAGGCAGTCGAGCGTCTGACGAGGATGGGAAAACAGCGGTCAAAGTCGGTATGTGTCCCTGGAATATGGCCCGACCATCGAATGTTGGGAAAGGGGTCATCCATCTGAACCAGCAAGCTGATTGATTCCAGCCGTCCGTGTACGACCCCCGTTGAAGCCCACCGATCCCGGGTACGAATTGATTCCGCAACGTTTCCAGCGATCGATGGTTCATGTCACGTCCCCGACGAGTCTTGCGGTCGATGTCCCGCAAGGTCGCAAGTTGTTCGTGTTTGATCGAGTGTTTCCCGAAACTACGGACCAGAATGGCATCTGGGAATATATTAGCGACAGCGTGAGCTCGTTTCTCCAGGGCTACAATGTTTCCATTTTGGCCTACGGCCAGTCCGGTGCTGGCAAATCGTACACCATGGGAACGTCTGGCCCCAGCGACCAACACGACACACAGTCAATGGGTTAGTTGCGGTGCATTTATCTCGTTCGGAATATTCGGCTAATACTATTGCTAGGAATCATCCCTCGTGCGGCCCAACTCCTATTTGAGAAACTGGAAGGCCCGGCTAAGCATCATCGCAACAGTTCGACCGGTCTTCGCACACCGGCACGATACTCGATCAGCTCTACTTCCAGTTTCGGCCGGGCAACCGCCGAAAAGAACTGGCAATTGAAAGCCAGCTATGTAGAAGTATGACGCACTTGTGTCTGACTTTGAGTTTGGCAGTCGAAGATGTTCGCTAACATACCATACAGATCTATAACGAGCAATTGCGAGATCTTCTCCTCCCTGAATCAACACCCATGGGTGATCGCGGCGCTGTAACGATCCGCGAGGATGCCAAAGGTCGCATCATTCTGACTGGCCTACACCAAGTCAATATCAATTCGTTCGAGGATTTGATGAACGCCCTGAGCTTCGGTTCCTCGATTCGCCAGACTGATGCCACCGCGATCAACGCAAAGTCCTCCCGATCCCACGCAGTCTTCAGTCTTAACCTTGTCCAACGTAAATCAACGAGCTCAATTACTTCTCCCAAAGAGAAACGGATGTCCATGCCGGTCGAGGTACTTTCCAGCTCGGATGCTTCCATCACGGTCGATAGCAAACTACATTTTGTGGATCTGGCAGGAAGCGAGCGACTGAAGAATACTGGTGCTTCTGGCGAACGCGCAAGAGAGGGTATATCTATCAACGCTGGTCTAGCTGCCCTGGGCAAAGTCATCTCTCAACTTTCTTCTCGCCAATCGGGCGCTCATGTCTCCTACCGCGATTCGAAGCTCACCCGACTACTACAAGATTCTCTCGGTGGCAATGCTTATACATACATGATTGCTTGTGTCACGCCTGCGGAATTCCACCTCAGCGAGACTCTGAACACCGTCCAATACGCGCAGAGAGCGAGGGCTATCCAGAGCAAGCCGCAGATCCAGCATATTGCCGACGAAAGCGACAAGCATGCAGTGATTGAGAGGCTCAAGGCGGAAGTTGCTTTCCTGAGACAGCAGATCCGTATCGCTGAGGACAATGACCGACGAGGTGGTGCACCGCAAGAGAGGGCTGAGCGTCAGAATGAGAGGGAAAAGGAACTTCAGAACCAACTGCTTGACGTACAAGAGAGTTATAACGCGTTGAGCCAGCGACATGCGAAACTCATTTCCGAACTCGCTCGCGATTCGGAACACTCCGCCAATGGAGAGGCAGATGACGTTGCCGCGGCTGTTGGCAAGAGCTCGGTTGAGCGACTGAAGCGGTCTCACTCTTTCGCCCAATCCGTCGAACAGGTCGTTCTCGAGTATGAGAAGACGATTCAAAGCCTTGAATCCTCTTTGTCCAACACACGATCCTCTTTGGCCGTGACCGAGAGCGCTCTTCTGGAACGTGAGACCAAATGCGCCTATGTCGAGACTGTCAATGCCCAACTGCAAGCGCGCATCCAGAAACTTGTGGACCGTGAGGCCAGCACGGAGTCGTATATGCATGAGTTGGAGTCTCGGCTGGATGGCCAGTCTTCGGGCGAGGAGAAATACACAGCTATCATTGCGGAGCTACGCAAAGAGCTCAGCCGTGCGCGCGAAAGCGAAGCGGGATGCGAAGATTACATTTCGACACTGGAGGAGCGTCTCGCGGAAGCCGACCAAGACATGGAGCTTATGCAGCGAGAGGTTGAACGTTTGGAACATGTAATCGAGCGTCAGCGGAGTCTCGGCAAACTTGACAGTCTTCTCTATGAGTTGGACCACGTCCACCAGAACGGCGCCAATCACGAGGAAATCGAGGAAGAGGTTGAATCGCCTCCTGCTGCTCTGAGGAGCGCCCGCAATTCCCGCCAGAGGGCCCACACTCTCGAAGTTCTGACCGAAGCAGCTGAAACGGCGATTCCTGAATCAGATGAGGACCTCGCAGAAACCGTGCCAGACATTGAAGAAGAATCCGATGCCGAAGCGGCGACTGCCAATGTTGACAGCTCTGATTTGGAGGTTCTGGAAAGAGTGACAAGCCGTTTGGAGTCCGAACCCACTGCAGAGCCTCGAGCCCAGACTCCTAGCCTTACCGAGTCGAAGATCGTTGCTGATAAGCTTGAGACTGTCTCCCAAGAGCTCTTGGACCTGCGCCTGCAGCACGAAACCACCGTGAACCAATATGAACTGTTGGAGGCCAAGTATGAAGAGGCACTCAGGGCTTTGGCCGAACTGAAACAGGACGCTGCGGACGAAGCGCGCCATCCGGCTTCTGCCGTCCAGGGACTCGTTTCCCCGGTCACCGATTCGCGGCCCATGTCTTTTTTAGAGGATGCGAAGGCCCCCGACTCGAAGAGTGGAAAACAACACTCGTTCTCGCAATCACTCTCCTCGGAGTTATCCTTGGTCGGGGAGCCTGCTGCTTCGCAAGAACCCTCTAACGGCCATGAGCCGGCCTCGGAAATTCCCGTGGACTCGCAGGCGTCCCAAAGTGAGACTAACTCCGAAATGGAGCACATGCGTCAGCTACTCTCCGAGCACCAGGAAGGTGTTGAAATGATGACCCAAAGGTATGCCGAGCTGCAGGCCGAGCATGAAGGTGCCCTTGCTCTGGTAGAGACACTCAAAAGGGAGCTTCAGAAATCCAAACCCGCCTCCACGCCAACGACCCCGAACTTCAGATCGAGTGTCATCCGAAGAAAAAGTAGCCAGAACCTTATGTCGACGGTGGATCGTGCTCATCGCTCCCTTGCTGCGCTGAGGAACATCGCAGCAGAACAATTCGAAGGCAAGCCCGACACAATGCAAAACTTCGAGGTTCATCTTGACGCGGCGATGCATGAGCTGCACTCGCGCATCGAACGGATCCAGTCCTTGGAGGCGGAAAATCAGAGCGTAAAGAAAGAAATGGAGATGAAGGCAACAATCATCTCTGGCCTCACCCGTGAGCGGTCCAGCTTGCAAGGGGGCACACCTTCCGTCGACATGGGACTAGTCTCCCAGCTGCGGGATCAGGTGGTCCAGCAGGAGAACCTGATCAATGAGCTCAGGGAGGCGCATGAGTCACGCGAAAAGAAGCTGCTTGCCGAGATCGCGGAGTTGAAGGATCTTCTGAAGACTCAGGAAATGGCTGCCAAAGCTCAGGATGCGCACGCGGAAGAGCAAGACAAGAAGATTGATGATCTTGAAGGCGAATTGGTGGAGTGGAAGAGCAAGCATGAGAACGCCGTTAAATCCTTGCAGGCTTCCGAGCAGCAACTCAGTGCCACCTTGGCTGACCTGGACAAGGCCCTGGCAACTGCAGACGCCATGCGCTCAGAGCGTGCTGCCGTGGACGAGACCTCTGCCGCGAAGGAGGCTACTGCCAGAGAGCTGGAGATTGAGAGATCACAGCAGCAAGAACTGGTTGAAAGTTTGAAGCAAAAGATCGTGGAGCACGAGGCTACCGCCGCTGCCAATCTCGAGAAGATTGCTTCTCTCGAGCAATCGCACAAGACAGCGCAGGAGCAGCTCTCAAATCTCCTCGCAAGCAAGGACAGTACCGGCAGTGAGGTTGAAGGGTTCCAGTCTCGTGTGTCTGAACTCGAGAGGGAGATTGAGATGCACAAGTCGACTGCTGATTCTCACAAGAGGGATCTCGAGTCTTTGCAAGACTCACACAAGAAGGAATTGGCGGAACTCGAGGCGCGTGCTACCGCGGCGGCGCAGGCTGAGTATGAGTCGCGGATTGCAGAGAAGAGTGCCGAACACGAGGCTGCGATGAAGAATCTGAGATCTGAAATCGAGGCATCACGGAATGAGCTGTTGAAACTGCTGAAGGTGGTCTCGCAGCTGATGAATTCTGATGTCACCGCGGACAACCTGGCAGACCAGATCCAAGATATCCTCACGCAAAAGCAACACTTTTCCGACAAGTATGCCCAGCTGATGGATGCAAACGAAGATCTTCGCAAGCAGCTCGAGGCCAAGGACAGTGATGCCACCAAGTTGGAGGAGCTAACCCAGCGCGAGGCAGCCAAGGATGCAAAGGTGAACGAGCTTGCCATTCTCGTGGCCACTCTCGAAGATACCCTTCAGCGTAAGGAAGAACAGGTCAAGAAAAAGGAAGCGCTTGTCGAGGAGATCACCGCCGAGAAAGAAAAGAGCCTGCGTCTGGTGGAGGAACTCGAGGAACAGATTACCAACAGCTTCGACCAGCACCACAACCGGCTCTCCGTCATCCAGCATGAGCGCGATCAGGCCTTGGAAGAGGCCAAGGCCAAGATCGCGACGTATGAGAAAGAGATTGAGACATACCGCATGCGCATTGAACAGCTTGAGGTAAGCACTGCGGACAGACTCGTAATCGGATCCGACTAATGAACTTAGCTTCAAATCAAGAATGGAACCGGTCAGGATGGTTCGCATGACCGCACCAGCTCTTTGACATCGAATCTGCGGAAGAGTGCTTCGGCAGCCTCTCTTCCATCGCCGCCACCTGCCATTCCTCTCCCGCCGCTACCGACAATACCGTCTGCCACCAACGGTAGTGTCTCTCCTCCAAGCTCTCGCCACGCCAGCAAAGAACTTGTCAGTGCCCAGATTGTCGAAGACCAGGAGGCTCGTATCCGCACGATAGAAAAGCACCTCAACGCCGAGAAGCAACTCACTGCCACTTTGGAAGAAGCTCTCGGCGACCTCGAAGCGCAGAGCAACAAGGTCAAGACCGACTGCGAGGCCTGGAAGAAGAAGGCATGGCAACTGGAGGAGGAGTTGACGACGCTTCGCAAGGAGCGCAACTCGCAGCGCCTCTCGCTTCAGGCCGTCGAGGAAGAACGCAATGCCCGCCGTGAAGCCGAGGCTGCTCGAGCCCAGCTCGAAGAGCGGATGAATGCGCTGAACAAGAAGAAGAAGAAGAGCACCCTCAATTGCTTTTAATCTCGTCCCTAACCACTTTTGACTCAGTCGCTTTTGGATCCCTTTCAATTTTCCTGTCTCGGACGTGACGTTTCTCATGTTCAAAGCCCGCCCCGTGTACTATGAATTTGACGTCGATTCCCCTTCTTGATTGTTGATACCTTTTTGATTTTGTTTTTTCACTTCAGATTACCCCTTGCCTCCGCCTTATTTCACCACGAGTCATTAAATACGCTTCTTCTAGGCAATTCTTGCCTATGTCGACACTGTACATTTCTGTCTACCTGTGATTATGTCTCCAGCAACCTATGCCAAAGAACGTACGGCCTGTGGTCGCTTTGTCTATAGTCCTAGTCCTTGTTGTCCACACTACTGCTCTTGGGAGATCATTGTAGTTTGCTTTGCTGTATGTAAAGTTGTAGTAGTATAGAATAGTTGAAAGGTCATTGAGGCAAGATTTGTGAGATATGCCTTGTAAACATCTTTTTTATAGTCAAGAATATGGAACTCGACGTGCCTCGGTTCTTCGGTTATAGGTGTAACTCAGGGTAAGATTGGAGACATGGCGATCCACGTCCTCAAATTCTTACGCACCTCGATTGAAGCTTCCAATATCAACTGACTCAGAAAGCCTTCCTCCGTTAGCAACGAGAACCTTGATCACTTCCCAGATTCAACAAAATCGCACCGCTCGGCTAATCTCTCGGACAGATACCACTACCCGCACACATCTACGACAAGACCAGCTGAAATGACCACGCCAGCTACCTCAAGTTCAGATCCTATATCTACATCTACATCTACATCTACATCTACATCTACATCTACATCTACATCTACATCTACATCTACTTCTACATCTACAGCGCAAGCAGAAGCAGAAACCCTCGCCTTCTTCAACACCATCCCCAAATGCGCCGAGATCCTCTCCCAACCCGACCTGAGGATCATCCATCCCCACAACCCAGATACCTTCTTCCACTCGACCCTGCGCACCAACAACGGGATTCTAAAGTCTGTTTTCCTTTATCAGCCGGCGGCTGCGACGGTTCATACCAGAACATCAACATCAACATCAACAGCCGATTTTAGGAGGAGTTCTGAATCATATGATACCAGCGCCGCAGACGCAGACGCAAAAGCGCAAGGGCGAGAGAGGGAGCGAGAGCGAGGCTACTTCCTCCTCCACCTCGGCACCGGCGTATCAGGGCAGCCCGATATCGCGCACGGCGGGTTCCTGGCGACGGTCCTGGACCAGGCTACTGGGACTTTGATCAAGGCGAGCGGGGTGGATAAGGGCCTAGGGGCGGTTACGGTGTTTTTGAATGTGGGTTACCAAAAACCGGTGAGGGTTCCGGGGGTTGTTGTTGTGAGGGCCGAGGTTTGGAGGGTGGAGGGGAGGAAGATTTATGTGAGGGGGAGTATCTGTGTTGACGGGGAAGGGGATGGGGTTTGTGTGTCTGCTGAGGGGATGTTTTTGGTTAAGAGGGCTGGTACTGTTCGGATTTGATGTGATGAATCTTCTGATAGAGTAGAGAGAGAGGTAGAGACTAGAGGTAATAATAATAGAACGATGCTTTGTTGATAAGATAGGATCATAGGAGGATGCGTCATCACATGACGTCGTGCCCCGTGGCTTAATCTTAAGCTTCATCTCAAACCAACAACGCAGCAAATGCAGCAAATCGCGGACGCAAACCCTCTTCAGGCGATATGGCCCGCCTCAAACCCTCCAATGTCATCATCATCCACCCGGACCTGGGAATCGGCGGCGCAGAGCGCCTAATCATCGACGTGGCGCTGGCGCTGCAGTCCCGCGGCCACAAAGTCACCATCTACACCTCCCACCGCGACAAATCGCACTGTTTCGAGGAAGCGCGCGACGGCACGCTCGACGTGCGCGTGCGCGGCAACTCGCTCTTCCCAGCGCATGTCGCCGGCCGTCTGCACGTCCTCATGGCTGTTCTGCGGCAGTTGCACCTGACGGTGTCGGTGTTGGGGGAACTGGGTACAGAGAAGGGTGATTCGGATGACATCTTCATTGTCGACCAGGTCCCGGCCTGTGTGCCCTTTTTGAAAACGCTGGGCCCGCGCGCGGTGCGCAGCAGCCGCAACCGCAGCCGCCAGCGCATCCTCTTCTACTGCCACTTCCCCGATCAGTTACTTGCAAGGCGGAATGAGGGCGGGGAGCTGTTGCGGGTTGCGAAGAATCTCTACCGGTATCCGTTTGACTGGTTTGAAGGGTGGGCGATGAGCGCGTCGGATAAGGTCGTTGCCAACTCGAAGTTCACCCGCGGGGTCGTGAGCGAGGTCTTTGGGGAGGAGAAGCTGGGTGATGTGCGGGTTGTGTATCCCTGCGTGGATACCAAGGCTGGTGCGCCGGTTGGGACGGATGAGGGTCCGCTGTGGGGTGGGAAGAAGATCCTGTTGAGTGTGAATCGGTTCGAGAGGAAGAAGGATCTGGCGTTGGCGATTCGTGCCTATCATGGTCTTGGGGGGGAGAAGCGGAGGGGGACGCGATTGGTGATTGCTGGTAAGTCTCTCTTCCTCTTTCTTCTTCCTGACGGTGGGAGAGCAGCTACTGATGAGGTTTACAGGCGGTTACGACAATCGGGTTCAGGAGAATGTCCAATACCATCGAGAACTAGACCAACTTGCGACGAGTTTGGGATTACAGACCGCGACCTCCAAAACGGTCATCTCTGCCCTGTCCATCCCTGACTCCATCGACGTCCTTTTCTTGCTCTCCGTACCAACCGCCTTCCGGGATACGCTCCTCTCGCAGGCAAAATTGCTTCTGTACACTCCCATCAACGAACACTTTGGTATTGTCCCCGTCGAAGCCATGCGCGCCGGGATCCCCGTCCTCGCATCGAATACAGGCGGGCCGTTGGAAACTATCGTCGAAGGTGAAACGGGCTGGCTCCGGGACGCAACGGTCGTCGCTGATTGGACTGCGGTTATGGACAGGGTTCTCTACGAGATGGACCAGAAGGACTTGGACCGCATGTCAGCCGCGAGCAAAGCGAGAGTAGAAAAGGAGTTCTCGCTGACTGCAATGGGTGACAGGCTCGAGGAGGAGATTGCGGACATGCTCAGCAAGCAAAGACGACCATTCAGCGGATTTCACCAGCTAATCTTCGTCTTTGCCCTGTTGGGCATTGCGTCTTCTATTCTTGCTGTGTGGGCCGTGAGGTGATCTAGATTTGTATAATACCCCTGCTTCTTACTGTATTTTAGCAATCTTACTTGTACCCGTTCCTCTCTACTTCTTCCCTGTATCGCCATTTAAATGGTTCGTGCTCACGTGATATCGCGCCTGCCAACGCGGGATATCGCGAACGCGTGAGACTGGAGAAACGTCGCAGCGAAGTACGAATAGGCCATCAACTATCCACGACCTCGGCCAACGAGAAAATGCCAGAGGTCATCAACCTCCTGTCCTCGACGCCGCCGCCCCCAGCATCTCAACCCCGACAGCCATTGCTTCCCTCCGATCCGCCCCTCCCGTCTGCTCCTCGGCCTCTCTTATCGGACGATATCGAATCGCTTTTCGCCTACGATGATATCGATAAACCGGCCAAGAGACGTCGCATAAGCGAGGAGGTTGAATCTCCTAGGCCTAGGGATGTGGACGTCCAGTTCTCGACGACAAATCTGTTTCTATTCTCTGATGATGACGTCGCTTTGCCATCTGCTGGACCCTCAACGCTGAAGATCCCGGCGTGGAATGAGGAGTCGGATCCGATTGTTTTTACTTCGCCTGCTCCTGTGCAAAAAGCGCGGCCACTTACGACTCGTGGGACGAATCCCAGCAATAGTAACACGATCACGATTGACGATGACGATGACGATGACGATGCCGCCCCCGGGAAGGACCACATCGAAGACTTCAGCGACCAGCTGGGAATGCCGGATATTGAGGAGCTAATGAGGCGGGCGAGGCCAGCAAAGCCATCTGGGAATGAAAGCTCGCTCTTTTCGAGCCGGACGGCCAGTCTACTTGCCACTCTCCAGGAGCGCTCAAAAGCTACTAGTAGCAGTGGGAATAGAACGAAATCAAGAGCCGCTGGCCAAGGACGTGACGTCCTTGACCTAGAAGATGATCTGTCCGAGGTAGTGGCTGAATCTCGCAAGCCGGCACGAAAGACAAGCAAGCTGACCGCCGCGGAGAAAGAAACGCGGGCCAAGGAGCGAGAAGCCGCAAAGGCGCAGCGGGAACATGAGAAACAGCTCGAGAAGGAAAGACAGAAGAAGCTCCGGGAGGAAAAGGCGCGGGAAAAGCAGCTCGCTGCGGACTTGGCGGAGGTCAATAAGCTCAAGGTGGACAAGAAGGAGTCGACGCCTGAGATGATCGTCGATCTCGCTTCCTCGTTTAGGGAAACAAGTGTTGGCAACCAGAGCATTGAACTCATGAAACGGCTGGGAGTCGAGCACGCGTTCTTCACGAGCTCTATCCCGAATATCGTCAAATGGCGCCGGAAAGTCACAGCCAGGTACAACGAAGCCGCCCGCCATTGGGAGCCATGTCCACACCACATCCGCGAAGAAGACCACGTCCTGTGTCTCGTGACAGCACAAGAGTTTGTCGACATGGTGATCGCGCCCGCGGACCCGGTAACAGGCACAACCGAGCTGGAACTCCACCTCGGCCGCATCAAACGAGCCTACCCAGCCCACAAACCAATCTACCTCATCGAAGGCCTAACCGCGTGGATGCGCAAGAACCAAAACTCCCGCAACAGAGCTTTCCAAGCCCAGGTCCGCCGGCAGCTCGACCAGCAGAACCAGAACCAGCCAGACGATCCCTCTTCCACCCGCCGCAGAAAAACCCCCGCCAAAACCGCAACCGCCGAGTCCACCCCGCCCGTCGACGACGATACCATTGAAGACGCCCTCCTCGAACTCCAGGTCACACACGCCTGCCTCATCCACCACACCAGCGCCGCGCCGGAGTCGGCAGAATGGATCAAGAACTTCACCGAGCACATCTCGACCATCCCGTACAAGCGCGAGCGCATGGACGGCAACGACTCGGCCTTTTGCATGGATACCGGACAGGTCAAACCCGGCGAGGACAAGGCCGATACCTTTGTCAAAATGCTTCAGGAGGTGAACCGCGTCACTGCGTCCATGGCTTATGGTATCGCGGCGAGGTATCCCTCCGTCGTGGACTTGGTGAGAGGGATGCGTCGGCATGGGCCGACCATGCTGGAAGATGTCAAGGTATGCCAGCCTCATCTACTCCCACTCCTTTTCAGATTTCGCTAACATGAGTGTCAAGAAATCTGCAAACAAGAACGGTGCCCTGACAGACTCGCGCATCGGCCCGGCTGCGAGTAAACGGCTGTACAAGGTGTTTATGGGTCTTGACCCCTCCTCTACGGATATCTGATTTGGCTGCTCTGTATCTGTTATTGGACTTTGGTCTTTTCCGGTGTTGTACATGTATACCCTCGTATGCTTTCTGGTCGTCATTTGTCTTTTTGTGAGAATATTGACAGTTGGCATCTCTTATCCTTGGTATGGAGTACGTTGCATTGGTTTGGTGGAATGCGCAGATATCTGCACAAACATGATCAGGATTCAATATTTGCAGACATATTTTACATGTGTCTCTCATCCCGACGCCGCGAATAACAAATTAGCCAAAAGGAAGCCCGCCACATATGCTATATCTCTATACCGAAATCCAGTATCATCTCAAACGCCAGTTGAATATCAAACGACGACACCCCGTCGTCGCCAAGCCCTCCAGGCAAGTGTCCACGCAACTACAGCCACCCACACACTGAGGGTGCATCCAACGGCCCAGAACCCGTAGCACCGCCAGCCATGGCACTGTCCGTCCGCTGAGCCGTTCCCGCCGTCCGTCGCGTCCTGGTATCCTCGCGAGTAGACGACCCCCCACATCGCGGCACCGGCAGCAGGGACCATGGCCACGATGCCCCAGTTCGTGCCGAAGTTCTCGACTCCCCATACGACAGAGATGATGATGGGGACGAGAGAGAAGGCGCTGCCGTAGCCGAGGCCTACCAGCGCGGTTGTTACGTGTGCGAGACCTGGGTGCTGGAGGAGTAAGGGGGACGAGAGGAGGAGATAGCCGAGGGAGAGGAGGAGGGCTGATGGGAGAAGGAAGGCGAGTCGCGAGAGGGTGGGTCGGTTTGCGGTTGAACCGGATGATGAGGGGCGACGGCCGGTTTCTATGTTTGCCGGGAAAAGATGAGTGGCCGGGGGCGCGAAGAAGTCGGAGAGAGATCCGGTGAGCAGTCGGGCTATCGTTGACGTGAGTGCTATCGTGCTGACGTGTGTAGAGGGCAGGCCTGCTGGAGGTGGAGCGTTGGGAGGGTATGATTCCGGAGTTAGTGTCTGAATAATTGTGCCCAACTAGAATGCCATTAATTTATTGTCATTGCATGGCATGAGGTAGACTTACGTTGTTGATGTACGCTTCTCCTGGACCGGTGACCAGGAAGAAGCCGAGTGCGAGCCACCACATGGTCTGATCTTGCAGGAATAGTCGCGTTTCAAAGTTCAGCAGCCAGTTCTTCTTCCTCCGTTCCTCCTCCTCCCGTTCCTTCTCCAGTCTCGCGGCTTGACGTTCTTCTTCAGAGAGGGTCAATGATAGCTCCGGGTCCGGCACGTCGCCGTCAGCAGCCTGGGAAAATGTTCCATAAGCGGCCTGCACCTCGCTTCGAGGCCGAAAGAACTCGCTTTCCTCGAGAAGACCGCTGCGCTCGAGCTCCTCGACAGCTTCGTCAATGTACTTCTCCTCTTCCTCTTCAACGATTCTCAACCCGAAAGTGCCAATGACTCCCAGGCAGAAAAGAAACAAGGCAAGGAACAGAAAGTACCGGAAGACATCCACGTCACCCCGGCTTCCATCCTCGCGGCGTTCATATAGTAGGTATGTTCCCAGCTGACTCTGCCACATGCCACTCAGACCGAACCCTGCAATAGGAACGGCAAGCATGATACCCTTGTGCCGGCCTCGACCAAAGTTCTTAGCGCATGTTGTCACCGCAGCCAGGTACATACAGCTTGTGGCCGTCCCGATAGCGACGAATGCCACAACCATCACCCAGAACGGCCATCCTTCTCCGCCCACATCAGGGGGCGGGCCACTTCTATATGCAAAGGCAGCCAGCAGGTAACCTCCTCCAAAGACAAGCCCTGATAGCAAGGCCAGCGGAGAGGGCGTGTACCGATCGCAGAGGTATCCGAACAATGGCACGGGAAGGTACATCGAGACCTCCGCCGCGATCGAAACGGCGTTCACCTGAAGCTGACTGTAATGGAGTCGGGTGAGGAAAAGAGGCCCGTATAGCGAAAAGGCAGTGATGCTACCGGCTCCAAGACTAAATGACCACGCTTACTGTCAGTACATTCACAACGACGGGCAAACAGCATCTACAGATTGCAAGAAAGGGGACGGCCAACCAGCTGATCACTCCCACCACAAAGCTGCATACACGCATCACTTCCATTGCCATCTTACGACGGTCTCTCTCGACGATCTCCTCAACCACATTGTTCAAGAGCCCGTCGGTGCTCCCGTCGAGAGTCCGGATGGCGGATAGTCTCGAATCGGAACGCGACCGTCCTTCCCCAGTCCCATTAAGGCCGGCGTCAATGTCATGCAGTAGGGGTCGATTATCATCAAAGTCCCGCTTATCAATTGCTGACTCGTACTGTCGGTCAGACCCGGTCATTTTGCTTGTGAGTCACCTGCAGCTCCCTGGAGCGCAGAAGGTAGCAAATAACACAACACAATCGGTTGGAAAGTGGTTATACTGTAATATATATACTCGATAAGAAATACCTTTGCCGTCAGTCAGATTGTATAGCGGCGTTTCGGCGAGATGGACAGTTCCCCAGGCCAGCTGGGGTAGACGAACTGATATCGGCACTCGGCTTTCACTGCGGCCCGGTCAGGTCAAGTAGCAGTTTGTTACTGCGATATACTGGATGAATAGTTGAGTGTGAGGAGAGCGCCAGTGATTATGAGCGGCCTATTTGAACTCTGTTGATCAATGCCATGGATGCGAGGTCCCTTGTTGACAGGACTCGAGGGCACGTCATCCAAGGAGATACACTGCTTATCACCGTGGCACGTGACGTTCTCCAAGTCAGGCTACGAAGCACATGATCGAGCCCTCGGCCATCAGGTGAACAAGCAAGTTCATCGGAGACAAAGGTTACTTGGTTCGAAGGATAACCGATTTACACGATTTGAACCATCTAATTTGGTACTCATTGATGTACATGAACAATCCGAATGCGTCTCATGCTTGCAATCTGAGAAAGAAAAAGAAAAAGACAATAATAACCCAGGGAATCGGACAGGTTCCCGAGAGGTATAATCACTAAGACATGTCCGAGAAGAGAACAACAGTTGAAAAGAAATGAAGCCGAAAGGAAATCATTGATCTCATACACACCATCAGAATAGAAGATGCTCCCCAGCAGACGATCCTCCTCTATGATGCTCCAGGCACACAACACCCAAGAGGCGAGCATGGTATCATTATCAATCGTAAGTATCGTATCATCCGTCACTTCAATGATCTTTAAGACCTCCCTGTATTCTCATTCAGATCCGACGGTGTCATAGCATGCTGGCAATGTCTTAGACAAGGAGGTAAGAAAAGAAAGGTAACAGAAACAGAAACACTGTCATCCCAGCACCCTGTCATGCAAAAAAGGACGCCGTATCCATGATACTCCGGTGCAGTGAGTTGAAATCCGATCAAATGCAGAGCCGCTAACTCCAAGCACGTAAAAGTCATTAGGAATGGGAAAACGAGAAAGATGAACAGAATATTAAAAATGGCCCCGCTCAAAACGGACATGTTTGAGGCAGGGACTAGTGGGATGGTCGTTGGGCTCAGAAGCTGACTTCACCGGGATCCTCCTCCAACACGCTCTCGTCCCAAAACCGGTCCGATGATTCCTCGCGATCGGAACGACGAGATCGAAGAGCGATAGCTTCACTTTCACCCCGCTCAACGAATTCATCTTGAGTCACTTCCTTGAGAATTCGTTGGAAGTACATTCGAAGCGAGCGAAGTCCACGGAGATAACCACGGTCAATATCATCCGGATGCTGGGGCGGGCAGGGAACATCTGGAGGAAGTTCATCTTCACCCGTGACGCAATTTGCAAAGTCGACTATCTTCAAATGTACTTCGGTGTTGTTATGCCCATCCTCGGAGGGACGACGGTGCAGAGGAGCCCGCTTGTCGGCGTTGTGAGTGTCATCGACTTGAGAGTTTTCGATAGAATTTTGTTCGCCGTCATAAAGAATCAGTAAGCTGCTTGCATACAAGCGATAACGCTTGAGCCTTCGAATCATATTCTCCAGCTTTGCCAGCTTATCCAGGATGATGGGGATCTTCTTCGCCACACTCCTGTAAGAAACGCCGTCGTAAAGGAAGCGTGTGAGGGCATCCTGGAATTCACGCCCAGACTTGAGATCCCGTCCAAAGTACTTGTCCTCGAACGTGTATTCCTGCTTCCTCACATTCCAAGTCTGCATGCCGCAAAGTCGGACACCCAGCTGCTGCGAGGTGGTGGACTGGCATTTACGCCTTTGAGACTTTCGCTTCTTCTCGTTGGCTTCGATGCCGTATTGGCGGGTCCCCATCTTCAAGTCCAACACGCAGGGCTTGTTCATACCAGCAGTGAGATCCTCCAGCAACAGGAAAAATTGTACCCTTTCGTCTTTTCTGGTTTGAGCCTCCTTAGGATTAGAAGGGACAATCATTTGGGAATCTTGGCGAACAGACGACTTGGGCGGACTATGGCGGAGGGCCAAGGGTGCAGACCGTACATCTTTAGACATATCATCCTTATCGATCGGCGCAGTAGCGGAGCCATTAACAAGAGAATGGCTAGGAGAAGGTAAGGAGTTGTCGCCTTCCATCGAAAATATACCATCCTCTTTATCGCCACCATAGCCATCATCCTCAAAAAACATCAGTTGACCGACAGCTCTACTGGAGCTGATGCTTCCCCGTCTTTGGAGACCGCTGCCCGAATGCCGTCTTCTAACCCGCCTGGCTCCACTGAGTGAGCTGGCGCGAGGTTGTGGTTCTTCAGTTCGAGCCTTCTGGAGACGGTCAGCGTCAAGGGCCGTTGAGGCGGAAGACGACAGAACCGGGCCTTCCTTTGACGGCTTCGAAATGTCAATGCCCGAGGAACTGGGCGCTGCTTCAACGCTCTCCGAAGCATAGTGACGCAGACTTGCGCTCTGATCCTCGGATTGATTGGCCCGCCGACGGCCACTGTCCGAAGAAGTCCGTGGCAAATTCAAGTGACCGCGGGCATGGCGCCGGTGATGATGGATGGTGGGAGGACTGAAGACCTCTCGAAGGACTTGCTCTTGCAACTTCCTGTTGACCGTTGTCGCACCCCATCTAGCGATCGGCTTCTCCAAAGTGGGCCCGGAAGTGTTTCCTGTGGTAGATCCACCGACCGATTGCGTTTCACCAGCCGCGTGATTCCCGTTCAAAGATCGCTCACTGCCTGAAGCAGCAGAATCAGCAGCCCTAGGTCTTTGACAGCGCATGAACAAATCAGCCGGAATAATGTGGCGGTTATTCTCGAGTATCACCTTGGGGATGATACCGGTCACTTGTTTCTGACTAAAAATTCGTTCTGGTTCCGCGTCTCCTGTCTGGCTAGGCTTGCTAATGCTTCGTTTCCTGTCATTTTCATCGTGGGTGAGGTCCTTGCTGTGTTCCGTATCTGTGGGTTCAGCATTGTTTTCTGAAGAAGCTTTGCGGCGCTTTGAATTCTTTGAAAAGGTCACATTCAGGACACCAATATATCTGAATAGAGGGAATAATTGTCAGCGGATTCGGCAAGTCAGGATAGGGAGAATGTTAAGGGAAATAATATCATCATAGCTCGAGCCTGCCTTACCTGGGAAGAAACATGAGCATTTCAGGGTGTCTCCGTTCAATCCGCTCGTAGAATTCGTTCTCCCGATTGTTGAGCTGTTTGCAAACGGCACGTCTTGAGAAGCGAAAAACCGTGGTATGACCACCCACTTGATGTCGATAAGGCTTTAGTTCCACCGCTCCGACGGGGCGTGTCGAGGTGTGCTTCCGTCGTGGACGCGGGAAGCGAGAACGCTGAGTTGGAGTCGCGGTCGGGGTCACATCGGCATCGTCGGTCAAGCTCGATTCCTCCTCTCGAGCAGACACACTGCTATCATCCGCAGAGGCGAACTCGGACTCACATGTAGAGTATTCGCCGCTGCGTTCTGAAATGGCGGGAAGAGGTTTGTGATCATATTCTTCTAGGGTAGGGGCGTGCAAGTCTTGTAGCTCGCCATGGAGGATCCTACTGTCATTTTTCGACCGAAGCGATATATCCACACGACTACTTTCCTGCACAATAGGCACGGCGGCAAGACTGCTCTTCGGTGCCGACTCATCGAACCGCTCCACGTCTGGCTCATGCTCAGGGAAAGACTCGACTTGATCGACTTCTTCGGAGACCGTGACGCGCTCATGCGGAAAGTACACAGCAGACGAGATCTGTTCCTCTTCTTCGTCGTCAAATTGGGCCGAGCCCCGACGTTGTTCTCCAATTGTATCCGGTGGCGAAAGTCCATCATCAGGTACAATCTCTGAGAAATAGTCTCTGCCCCCTTCGGCATATTGGGTTGGGATACTCTTCGAGAATGAGGAACCGCGACCACCTCCCGGAGTCAAGTGGAAAGATCGAATTTCCTCCAGCAAACTGCGCGGCAGAGACTTGGGCTGGCGTTTGCTGACATCGTCACTGAGGATATGCTGACGATTTTCTTGCCTTGCGGTCGGTTCAATCGATGGAGCGGCTGAAAGTAAGAGCTGAGGTGAGCTCTTGGAAGTTCGAGGACCAGCACCCTCCGCGAGCAAGTCTCCTGCGTGTGCGTGAAAAGAATCCCGAATCTGCTCAGGCTCGGAACAGACGGTGACATCCGACGGTTCGTCCTGCGTCAAAGGCTCCTCGTGCTTCCCGTCTCTATCCTCCCTTCTTTTGCGGTCAGGCGAGGTTGTATTCTCCTTGAACAAGCCGAGGTAATGACTAGACTTCCGACTACGTACGTGAGAGGTAGGCTCCGCATTTGTCAGATTAGCCTCAATGGAGTTCTCCACCCTGCCACGTCGGGTCCGACTCGAACTCCGCGAAACTCTGGTCTCGCAATTCCTGTCCCGGGTCTGTTCCGAATATTCAGGGTGACGAGATTGGGAGGAAGAGTCTCTCAAGGAGGCAGAGATAAGGCTAAGATTGGGAAAGGGTTCCTCTAGAGGAGTGTGTTTAGTGCCAATGCCATCCGAGGAAGCTTTTCCGGGGAGATGAAAAGTCTCCCGGACAGGAGCGTTCAGTCTCCTGTCCGGTTCATTGTGATTTGCGTCCCAGGCTACATCTGAAGCAATGGGCCGTAGTGTCGAGGGATGGACGGGAAGGGGTGGCGAAACGTAGGTAGAGGAGCGCAACGGATGGTTTCTGCGAACGTCGACTTCCATGTGGGAGCGATCGACGGAAGGGCGACGGAAGGGGATTTTGGAAGAGGAAAATGGGAAAGTGGGCGCATTATCGAGTCCCGGAGTCGAGTCGGACGTCAAGCCATTATCAACATCTTGTGCAGGGGCCAGTTGCGGTGTGTTACTGATATCGTTGTCTGAGGGAAGATAGTGGGTTGCAAAGATGGAATCCCTCTCGGACAGCTGGGGACTGTAAGACCGATCAGGGCGGGAGAGCCTCTCCACGGGAAGAGTCAAAGCCCTTTTTAGGGTAAAGCTAGATGCAGGTTTAGACCATTGATGAGCCGTCGGGGATTCGGCGCGGGATGGAGAAGGAGCTTGCTGGACATCCTGATGCATAAGCTGCTGGTCGCGAGCGTTGTGGCGACGCTGCTTGCCGGAGGAGAGCTCAGGCCGTGCAGAGCAATCATGTTGGGCAGACGCAGCAGGTGTCACCAGGGTGTCAGGCAAGGAGTTCTCAGATACGGATGGTGGCCTTGACATGGGGAGGACATTGGTTGGGGGGGTTGCTGCACGGAATCGAATGGGAAGCCGAGCAGGAGAAAAGGGCGTTGTTGAAGGGAAGAATGTGGTTGGTGTTTCATTCGAAGGCGGAAAGCGAAGGCTTGCGGAGAGGGATATTATTCTCTGGCGTCACCGGATTTTTAGTTCGTTAGTAACCAAAACTTCCATAGACTAGAAAGCTAGACTAGGCGGTAGGGGAAAATCGTCGAGAAGATCAAGCAACACCAAGCCACGTTCCGGGGAGAAATAATCTTACAGGTCAGCAAATTCGACGGAGTCGTCAGATGAGATAATCTGAAGAATTAGGAAGTGATTCAGAGAGGTAATTAGTAGAGGAGCATTACACTAAAGAAGATAGAATGACAAGAAACGAGGGACAAAAAGACTGAACGAAGTTCTCAATTCGGTTTATTTAGGTCAACGTTCAAAGGATGCTGAGAATTCTGGTAGCATTCCAAATGAAGGGATCAGGAGGACGCGGATCGTACACCGCCTTAGTATGCTACAAAAAAATAAAAGCAAGAAAAGTGAATACATCGGACTAGTCTTCCCTTTACTTCCGATTCCTTCTGTATCCTTTTTCTCTGTCAATTTCGACATTCTAAAGAGTTCTAGACAGGTCTCACGGTCAGACCGGAGTACTGTTATGGCTCAGTAAGAACTTGGAAGAGAGTCAGGGCGCTAGGAACCATACTTTGTAGGATAGAGTTAAGGACAGTTTTAGGTGCTCTTCACGCAGGTCCGACATTACCAATAAGAACCGAGTCTTCTCAGCATAGTTCAGAATCATCACCGAGATTGGGGATTTCCCCAGGAAAAAAGAGCTGTGGCTTCTCCATTCTATTCCTCTTCGGGCAACTATCATACTCTGGCGTTTTTCCTAGATCCTGGGATCTCCACGCGGTTTTACTGAGTGCACAAACAATTTGAAACGAGAAGGAAATATCCGGCGAAGCTGGGTGTAGTTTCATCTTGATTTCCAAAGTTACTTCTCTGAACCAGAACAGATATCAACCATAAGTCAGGTATCCCTATCCCCTAAATATGTACAGATGAGATTAGATACGTTTACCCACGGGACTACGGTACTGTTTACCTTACGTACCTCTTACTCCATCCCACTATCTTACCAGCTAGATAAGCCGCCAGCCTGCCTCAACTCAGAAGGATGAGATCGACAATCCTTCACTGTCAAGTGTCAACTGCCGGCAGTAATAGACCTCTCAATTGGCAGAATACCAGATCTTGATGGGTTCTCTTATCTAAAAGTTCAACAACAAAGACGCAACCATCTGAAATCCAGAAATGAGACAACCTTTTCGAATCCTGGGCCAATTCCATGCCCTCCCTGCCTGGAGCCTTTTCTGGAATCGAGATAAACGACTCGCATCTAGGACCCAAGATGTATAAAGAATGGTTGCTTGTTATTATTGATACCTTTTATGCATCAATATTAATGCCTCTCTGTCCAGTTTCCACCGAGCTGCGAATACGCATGACTGGTTCAGCCTCAGAAACGCCAACCATTAGATAGACAACGTGATCAACCTGCTGGCCACGAGGTGTTCTACCTCCGCCAACACTCCACCCCTTCATATCCTGTCGATCCGACTGGTATGTTGAGATGGAACAATCGATGGGAGGATCGATGTCCCTCATTCTCAGATATAAATCGACCCAGCCTCACCGGCCACAAAGAACAAAGTTTATCCAGGTGTCCTGTTTCTTCCCTTGCGTCATATCGTTAGTTTGTCCCTTTTCAGACATCTGAATTTCTGTTCTCTGCGCCTTAGCTCCTGATGCTGGAAATTCGCACACAGGGTGTCCCTGCTCTTAAGCTCATTGCTATAGCATCGCGGTGTCATATTAATATCGCTATATCATTGCCTGGGATATTGCCCCTCCATTTAGTGAAGTACATTATTGGGCTGCTCCTTATGCCCGACACCCCCCTTTTTGAAGTCTTCCCATAGTCTACCATCCTGAATTTCCGAACAACAGAGCCCATCTATGAGAGAATTATTTGTCCTCGCGAGTGATCATCGCCTGTGACCTGTCACATATTCCCCCTGATCAGTCTACAGCCGATCACTCGATGTCTCTATTCCTTATCTGGAGCTCTTGTACGTGCCATCATGCATTAGGCATCTGAGACTCCGTTCCGAAGGTAATCAAGACTGATGCAGCATCCTATTATTTTGCAAGATGAAGCTCTTCATAAAGCATCTAATAGAAGCTGGAGGGTAGTCCAAGAATTGTTGGATGCTGATATTAGGAAAACGTCGCATACAAACGCACCCAAAGGTGGGGCAGCAGCGAGTTTGTCGCTCAAAGCAAACTGGTCTGACTGTCTGAGTCCGCTTCAAGGCCAAGTAGGAGAATCATGGCAGCTTTGGCAGAAGAGACGCCATAGGTCGAATATATTGTGTCAGTCCGGAGGTCCTACATAACCCCCCCAAGGTGAAGTAATGCACTTCCAGCCAAGAAGCACTACGACCATAAGTAGCACCGGCACACCGCAGCAATTTGTCCTCCTCATCGGAGCGTTCGAGATATTTCGACCTTGAGAGTATACCACTACTACAATACGGAGTAGCCGCCGGGAAATATAGTACTTACCCTTTAAATTGACTGAGAACACAAAGTCCAAGCTTGCAATGGTATTCAATCAGCTAAAAAGAGGCGTTAAAATGTGCTGTGTTGCAAACATGAGGTTGAGGGATTGAGTAGGTAGTTGCCTCGCTTTTATATGTTTTCACATTTCTTCCATTTCTCAAGCATTTTGATAATGCAACATGGCCGATTCGCTCCAGCTTTTCCCCATGTCAAGAATAAGAATATCAAGTCACTTTGATTTTCTTCCCTCATTGGCTGTTTCGTTCTCATTCTGTCTGCAACCAGGTAAAAGCTTCACACATTCACACTCTGCATAATATCCAACAAATCAGAGATTCCGAACATGAGTCAATCTCCCCGCTCCTGAACTGTCAATATTGCGGCGTAGTGAACTTACCTCCAGATTGCTCCTAATCTTCCATCATCATTGGTCGAACAGCATTTTTGGCACTATCCAATGTGATAGCGACAGGATAGCGATGTGATGAGGAGCTGTCCAACAGGATGTTCCGAACGGGAGCCAGGCCAACCAGCACTGTGACTGGCGAGAAGTGATGGCACCAGCTGCAGGCTAAGCAGTTGGTGCACAAGTTCTCATAACAATATCCCAAAGCACCAGAACATTAAGTTCTGACCACTTGGAGACCAAGCATCCATCCCCGCAGCATGCTCGAAGTACCTCTCAGCGCTTTTGGTCACCTTTCAGTGGTGCCTGGAGCTCCATGAAGCACACACTTAATGGCTCTAGCGCCCCGATTTCATGTCGCCGGATCTTATTATTGCATTTGCATTTGCATCTCGTCTCAGAACCGTATTCCTATTCCTGTTGTTCCTGACCTCCTGTACCAAGGAGCGAGGAGAGCCTGGGCGATTGATGCATGTAATGAAACTGACGCCACCAGGCTGAACGAAGCGCACGCACAGCAACCTTATCCTGGCAGAGCGCTTCGACAGCAGTCGCAAGCGGTTGCTTATGTTGAATCAAGCAGATTCGGTCTGGACAGGAGATTAGAGGCGTTCGTCGCTCGAAACAAGTATTACCACAATGGACCGGCAATTGAAATTGGACACCTCCTTTGGTGCGGGAGCTCAAAGATACTCTTTCATCGAGACGCCTTTGGAAATGCATCCTTCCGGACAAAGGATAGAGCGACAAGTACCGCTGCCCGAGCCAGACACTAAAGACAGTGCTTATCCTGGTCAGCAGCACGTCACCGCGACAGAAGACGTTCAACCATCGTTCAATGAGAAAGCTCAACTTCAGCAGGAGGCTGCCACCTCTGTCTATCGCGGTGCTCCGCCCATTGAGCAGCACCCTGCGCTTTATGCTCCCTATGCAGAGACTGCGCCACAACAAGCTCAGTTCGATGCCGTTGCACCAGCATACTCGTACAGCGCTGGCCCCAATCCACATCCAGTTAAGACGGACCCTGAAGCCTCAGGTCAATTCTCAGGTTCTCGAAAGATAACCGTTGCACCAGACGAGAACCCATTGCATTCTCCCCACCTGCCACGCTTTCCTCCACCGATCGTGACCAGCGCGCCACATACAACTTCGCCAATGTCCTATCATCAACCGGGGCAGATTGCACACCCAAACCAGGTCGTCAAGGGTGGAACATGGAGTCATGGTTTATGTGAATGTTCCAGCATTGGGACATGTTGTCTTGGACTTCTGTGTCCTTGTATACTCTACGGGAGGACGCAGTATCGCCTTTCGATGAAGTCGAAAAAGGAGGACCCAACCAACATGCTAGGCTACGAGACATGCAACGGCTCGTGTACGGCAATGGCCCTGCTATGCGGATGCCAATGTGAGTTTCACAATCAAACTGACAGCAAAGTTTCGATACTGAGTTTGAAATAGGGCTGCTGGCTACGGTGCAGCACACACGGACACGCAAAGCGTACGGTATTAAAGGCAACATTGGGTCTGATTGTGTGCGAGCGACATGCTGCACATGTTGCACGCTCATCCAAGACGAAAAGGAACTCAAGACTCGGGAAAAAGAGCGAGAAAGAGTTGCTAGGGCCACGGGGCAGGGGCTGCTATCACCATATGCAGCGCCCTTGCAGATGTCCTATGGCCAGCCGCCGACATGATGTATCGACAGGTTTTTAGCAAAGTTTGATGGTGTATCAATCCGTCAAGCGGATGCCTTTGAAGTCTTGTCTTCGTCTGGGGGAGAGAGATACTTTCCTCGAGGACGACGAAACATGTTCATTCCCTGCCACCCTCTTTCTCACGGCGTTCTACTGGCCGGCTTACGTGCCATATTTCAATCCCTCTGCATCTTCTGTTATGATCTTCACCCGTCAGCATTGAGCGAGCGATATCCCTAGCTCCGGCGTTGGATCGTAATTTAGCGGCATCTGAAATCTGGCCTAATTATCAGGCAATGCATATACTATGTACGTTAAAGGAATATGATGCGATCTACATTTTCAAATCACATTTATGCTCTATTCCCTAGACGATCATCGTACTCTCATGGATTGTATAGGATTGCACGAAGATCCTGCTCTATCCCCAATATCAAGCTATGCTAATGTACTTTTGCGAGTGGCCCAACGTTTCCAAAATGCATCATTCTTACCAATCCATGACGAAAGCGCTGAGAAATAAAACCGTCCTAGCAGCTCGAGAGTGAAAAAAGGATCCTCGTGGCTGATCAAAGGAGTCGCGTGTACTCCGTAGTTGAATGGTTCAGGTGATTCGGAATTTAAAGTCCAAGGTCGCACATATCTTCTGCCGTAATTACTCCGTACTGGCGTCTAATTATCTAGGACAGAAATAACTCAGCAGTGAGACAATCTATATCGCCTGCTCTAGACAATATAGGCCAGAGTCACAGATCCATATCAGGAGTTAAGTCAGGCAGCTTGGACCATTCAGTCAGACATGAACCGTCTCATTCACTCATTTTGAGGATTCTACTGGGGTTAGATATACAGCAGGCATTTGGATAAGTTTCATGAAAGAGGAGCGCACGCCATTCCTGTCAGCCATCAGGCAGCTGGATGAGCGTTCTATCCACCACGGGTAATATACTCACATGCATGCACATGGCTGCTGTGAAACACTTTCTCTCAATGAAGCTTAGGACGATGAGTTCTAGATTATCAACAGGAGTCGAGCAATAGAATATAGGAGCTCCTGAGGTTGCGATGCAAATGCCCTTATAAGGTAGTGATGGTGTTCGCAGTCGAATTGTAAGACAGCGGCAATATCAATTCTCAGATGTGCAGAGAATCTGGAGGGCAAATTGCTCCGTAGCTATCAGCAATCAATATCTACCATACCACAAAACGATCCTTTGCATTCGAAAATAATCTGCTCGTCAGCTGCAAAAGTTGGCTTACTGTGCAGATGTTCCATGGCCATAAGAGATCTGGACCACGGTGGCGGATAGATAGTTCATCAGATCGCACCAAGTCTTGGCCTCGTCTCTCCTTAGCCTGGAGAATACGAGTCAACGACTATCTATGCGCACCTCCTCCGCAACCCAATTCTCGAACAAGCCTTTTCCACCGTTCTTGTCTGACATCTTGTATTATTGTCTACCCTGCTCGGTCATCTCGATCATCTTTGAATCCCGATTCTCATAGCACGTGTCGACTTCGAATACTCTTTGCGCATCCAAACTTGTCTCTTGCCACCATCGTATAGAGACCCGACCGCTGGCGAATGACCCCATTCATTCTCGAAACAGTGCGATAATGGGGGTTTGAGGCAATTTCCATCTGTGTGCCGTTAATGGTCATCGAGAGCAGTCTTATCGCATGATATTCCAGCTTTTATGAATTCCTCGCAACCGACGACGACGTAAGACGTCTTCAGAGTCTGCCTGACCATGGGGGATGATGCTCGTCTAACTCCCCGCCAAATATGGGCTATTCCAACGTCAACCACCACCAAGTCTTATTCGCCAGGCTGCACTCCCTTTCTGCTTCCGAGCGATGGTATGTGATTGTGTTAATACCTGAGAACCGTGTTGTGCCGTTCTGTTTTACGGTGTCGCTGCGTCTGTGGTCATCCCCAACTCTAGCTGACTGTCGCATGCTTCTAGGCTCCGTCTACCTTAACCGGACCTTTGCAATCACCCTCACAGAAAATGCCATTTTCGAGCCCGTATGTACGGGTCAACCAACCGATACCCACAGCCATCCAGTTCCCGTCCTTGACACTCGCGATCCCTTCTACTCTTCAGTCACTCCGCAATTATATGCTATCGGATGCGCGACCATTATCAGCTATCTCCTCGTCATAATACTACTCATCACACCACGAACGTTCTATGTTGGAGGTCCTGGGGGCGGTGCCAATTTCTTGGGGCGCCATGGCATGATCAGCGGATCCTATAGCGGCAATTCCTCGGTGGTCGGCGTTGGTGGGAGACCGTGGCTGCAGAAAGTAGCTGCGATATTGGTGGCGGTGTCGTTGACTATCGCGTCTGCGGATTCGTTCCGGGTCGCTGAGCGGCAGTATAACTACGGCTATTCCGATGCTGAAGCGCTCACCGACGAGGTTCTCGATGGCACGGAGATCCGCGTGGTTAGAGTTATATCAAGCACGTTCCTCTGGCTGGCCCAGGTGCAGACGCTGATACGATTGTTCCCGCGACATAAGGAGAAGATTATGATCAAATGGGCCGGATTCGCGTTAATTGTCTTGGACACGATATTTAGCATTCTGGACAAGTTTCTGGTCAAGACCACTACCACGAAGCCCCGCCTCTACGACGATGCGATTCCGGCACTCAGCTATCTGTTTGAGCTTGCGCTCAACCTTTTATACGCCGCATGGGTCATCTTCTATTCAATATCCAAACACCGATATGCCTTCTTTCACCCCAAGATGAGGAATATCTGCTTGGTCGCACTTTTATCTTTGTGTGCTGTGCTCATACCTGTCGTTTTCTTCGTTCTGGATATCGCGAAACAAGAGATTGCCGGGTGGGGTACCTACATACGATGGGTTGGTTCAGCGGCTGCGAGTGTTGTGGTTTGGGAGTGGGTGGAGCGAATAGAAGCTCTGGAACGGGACGAAAGGAAGGATGGCATTCTGGGGAGGGAGTTATTCGACGGAGACGAGATGCTAGAAGTCACACCATCGGAAGAGGTAGACTGGCCTCGCCAGACCTATGGTGGAGGCGATCGGGGCGGCGGGGGAACCGGTACGTCCTCGGGATGGGGAGGTGTCATGGGGTTGGCACATCGACCTCTACGCACAAGGGTTGGTCTACCCCGTGGTAACCGCAAGCCGGACAAACAACACAAAACTGTTGGTTCCGATGTGCGACGTCATGGAGCTGGCCGCCCGACACCACCCCCGGTAGCTGCTACTCCTGTTAGTCGGGCGGATACCACAAGTGCAGCCAGCACCGTGTATAATGTGCATTACCACCCGGTGTCAAGCCCGACGCCTCCTGTTGTGATGCCTCATATGGAGGAGGAAGATGAATATGAGGAAGACCAGCTGAAGGAAATGGCCATGAGGACCGAAGAAGGAGAAGCTGACGTCGCTCGGCCGGGTCTTTCAGCGCAGCAGACCCGCGAAGACTCACCTCAGATCGTCAATATGGACCATCGTTGGCGAACGATTCTCAATCCCTTCAGGAAGAGACGTGCCTCTCTGCCCAGGGAAATTGCCTCAGCACAAGCAGACGAAGATCCTTCGACTGCGCAGGAAGATTTGAATGGCGAGGAAAGTGACGAGCAGCGTGCTGACCGCAGCAAACACGGACACTTGCTCCCATTCAACTTCAGGAGCAGGCCCGGCTCTGAGAGGCGAGACGCAGATGCTTCCCTACCCGTGACTGTCATTCCTGCCAGACGGCGGGGCCAGAATACATGGTCCCCGCAATGGCTGAACGATGCGAACATACTGGAACCAACGCCTAATCCTCACGTTCGTTCCGACCGCTCCCGTCTGCCCGTGAGGGTGATCCAGCCGCAGACCCGAACTGCCGCTCCCTGGAATATGCCAGAGGGGGATCCAATTCTCGGCAATGGGAACTATGAACTGCGCTACGATCCGGAAACAGCGGCGCTTATCGGGCCTGACGATCATCATTCACAGCATCAAGCTGCAGCGCGCGCGACCGACAATGACAGTCAACAAGTTGATCGGGCGGCCGGTGGACCTGAGGGCCATGATACTCCTGATACTCTGGAGGAGAGTGAAAATAGCGCTCCAACTGGCGCCGTCACAGCAGGATCATCAACCGTCGTCGACTCACGAGAGTCATCGGGATGATCCTATTCAAGACCGCACATGATCCGAGCGATAGATGTTGGCTTCATCCACGATCTTTACTTGTTGTCTCTATTGGCCGGGGTCTGTTTGCATTCAACACCTTTTCGACTGTTAATTTAGCGAGGAGTCGGGGATATTCACCTCATGGTAATCTGTTTTCTTTTTCTCTTCGATGACACGTTGTCACTCTTACTTACAGCTTTGATGTGCACAGCGCCTCGTCGCCTATGAATTGCACATTACTTGAATATTTGGGAAAGGTAGAGCAACTGGCGGGTTTACAGAAGGAGGTCTCGCTGTCTAAAAGATACCCTTGAAATCTTTCTTTCTGTCATATAACATAACATAGTCCATAAATATTTGAATCTCTTGATCTACTTGACGTTCTCAGTATTCGTACTCTGATTGTAGCCTAATTAAGCTTCATAGTCAGCTCGGGAACTCTTAGATCCGCGCAGATCGAAAAAGTTGCTTCCCGCACCGCCTCAACTGAATTGTCATCATCCACCTGCGGCGATCTTCGCCAGACCCTTGTCCAGGACCGTACCTTGTGTCATTGTCAGTCAATGCTGCGACTCCATCGTCGGGCGTCGCATCATGGCGGCCGTCAATCAGAATATGTTTGACGCCAGCATCACGACGGAGCGGCCGCATGGTGCATCATTGCTAGTTCTGCCACTGAATCTACTTGCTCTCATTATAGCTCAGGTTTGCATCCCAGGACCTATTGCTTTTGGATAGAAGTGATGAACTGACGCAATCTGATACATCCAGCTCGACAATACCGGCGACATTGCCCGTCTGTGCAGAACATGTCGGGTCCTCAACTACATGGCCCTCCCGCAGCTCTACAAACACATCACCTTGACCTCCTACGACAAAATCCGATATCGCGGAGATGAGCCGGAAGGAATCGGCAGCGCCAGCCCCTTCTCGATGGGTCTCAATGCTGTCATTACGAGACCGTACGCCTCACTGGTGCGGTCGCTGACGCTGCGCGGAGACTGGCGGGAGAATGAGCTGGAGGAACACGCGCGTGTCGGGCGGGTGCCGGACTCGTCGATGATGTTGAACATCGCGGTGCGGGCGGCCGTCGATCGGATGACGGAGCTGGAGAGTTTCAGCTGGGAGCTGAGCACGAAGATGCTCGAGACGGTGTACTTGGGGCTGGCGCAGCGGCCGAAACTCACCTCGCTCACTGTCCGGTTTCCCTCGAGTCGGCATCCGCGGCCGACGATCGTTATCCCCCCGATGCCTCACCTGCGCTCGTTAAAGATCACGCACATCGATCCGCTGTGCTATCCCGACGATATCTCGACGTTGTTGTGGAAGTGTAAGAAACTGCATGAGCTCAAGATGCACTGGTCGCCGCGGATGCGCATCGAGCAGGAGCCCAGCGTCATGCTGCATGATTACTTCCGCAAATGCATTGCCGCTAGGCAGCCTTTGAAGGTCAAGAAGCTGGCGCTTCAGAATCTATATGCGCGTCACAGCGAGGATTTCAAAGTCGCGCTTGACCCGAGTGCGCTGGAAGATATGACGTTTCTGAGCGAATGCGGATCGGAGAGCTCCAAATCAATGAACACATTTTTTGACAGCAGCTGGCCAACGGTGTATTCCGGTGAAATAAAGTTCAAGTCTTTCAGACAGGATTCCACGTCTAGGCGACATGCTGAGTTCTTGGGGTATTTCACTGGCCTGGAAAAGTTGTATTTCGTCAATGAATCCCGCGATTCATCGGACAATGTCAACTCGCCCCGGCGATTGCTCCCGTCTTCGGCGCTCACGCCGCCGTCGTTGGATCATACTACCAATAGTTCAACTCTGAGCGTCTCCACCGAGGAAACTCCTGTCGCTTCGCCGGTGTCGAATACCGGCGTGCAGGCTAGCATTCGTGACATCTACCTGAATAACATCATCATGAACCACTCCGCAACCCTCCGCCATCTTCTACTCCCCTCTCGCTGGCCACTCTCAGCATCCACCATAGCCCGCCTTGTTCATGCCAGTCCGCAACTGGAACAACTGGCGTTGGCAGCGGATGTTTCCAGTATGGATACATTGGGTCTCGTACTCCCGTTTCTCCGCAATCTAGTCGCTGTTCGCCTGCTGGTTCCCACTGGCCGGGGGTCGTCTTCGGCAGGATGCGACGCACCACGAGTCGGCAAGGCTGCTCCAGGTCACTCGTCGAAGTCTTCGTCATCTACATCGCACCTGTTCTCCTCGGCACGAACTCTTGCTGATATAGTCGAGCTGGACGACCAGATCCTTGCGGACAAACTCAGCGAGTCCCTAGCGGATCAGCATGTATTCCGCCAGCTGAAGATCGTCGGCATGGGCCGCAAAGCCTGGCAATTAGGCGATTACTACACCGTCCCTGCAGAGCCGCAACCCACGACGCCCACCGCTGCCTCTTCAGCCAGTCCAACCGTCTCGCAACCACAGGATCCTCTCACGCCGGCACCTAACGGTACTCCTGTCACAGCCGAGCCTCCTCAACCGTCGTCTGTCCTCGGAAAACGTCCGCGGCAGGATAGCTCCAGCTCCCCGCCCGCACGGCCGGCAACGAACGGGGAAACGGAAACCAGGATGGATGATTCGGCCCCGTGCTTTCCGGCACAGATCATCAAGGATGGCCGGATCTGGAGACGGCGGGTCCGACGCGTGGGCTGGGAGGTGTTGCAACACTGGGAGATATGGGCTCTGGATTCTCAGGATATTTGATTGCCTGTGCCTGCATTGCATCATCCCTCGGCGTATCGGTAGTCTTTTTCCGTGAAAGCCCTATTCTTATTCTTTTCAATCCTGGAGTT
Organism: Aspergillus quadricinctus; assembly: GCA_022814375.1. Lineage (NCBI taxonomy): Eukaryota > Fungi > Ascomycota > Eurotiomycetes > Eurotiales > Aspergillaceae > Aspergillus > Aspergillus quadricinctus. The sequence goes on along the minus strand of JAKLNT010000064.1, from coordinate 113,392 downwards.
CGTGGATGGACGTACGGGAGGATTAGCTAAGGTGATTCATCTCACCACTCCACTAGCCAGACATGTCTATATCTTGTTCATAGAATATTGTACCTAGATGCATATATGTCAGCAGTGGATATATCAATTCGAGCAGATCTGACTGAGATCTCATCCTGTGTCTGTGCCCTACGAGCCAAGTCAACCTCTCACGAAGGAACGAAGTACCACTAGGACAAAGCCACAAAGTCAAACATCCATTCTATTCCTTGCTAGTGTCAAGGCAAATACCACTGATATAGCCCATTGCGCCGATCGAATCCAAACCCAAGTCTACCTTACGCCAGGACTACGATGCGCTACAGAATATACCGAAACCCCGTAATCCCACTCGCAATCCCACCCCGCAAGCCCTGCACGCCCTCCCTCTCCTCCCTCTCCAACCGCTTATTCTCCCTCCCCAGGATAGCCCGCAGCCAAGTCCCCAGCACCGCCGCCGCAGCCTGCAGCCCGACACAGATGCCCAGCGCGAGCCGATACCGCGGCCAGTCGCTGTCGCGATAGGTAAACGGGGTCCAGATGCCGGTGGTATTGCCGATGGCGTTCATAAATGCGTAGGCGACGGCGCGTTTGGCGGGCGGGCGGGGCATGGAGCTGGCGGCCCAGCTTAGGGTTGTGCCGTTCATGGCGACGGCGAACATCATCAGGAAGGTGGAGACGTATTTTGCGGGTAGGGAGTCGGTGTCTGTGTTCATGAAGAGGAGGAAGCCGGTGATGGCGATGGGGATGGGGTAGATGAAGAACCAGAAGCGGGATTGGAGGCGGTCGCTGAGGAGGCTGTGGATGGTGCTGTAGAGGGTCATGAAGAGGAAGGGCGGGGCGGCGAGGAGGAGGGAGATGGTGTGGTTGTAGCCCAGGGAGGAGGTGAGGGTTGGGAAGAAGTTGGTGAAGCCGAAGGAGCCGACGATGCAGATGTAGATGGCGGAGAAGAGGTAGAGTTTGGGATCGGTGAAGGCGAGTTTGAGGCCGGTGAGTTGCGAGGCGGCGGTGCCGTTGTCTTCGTCCAGGTCGGATTCGGCGGCTTGCAGGGCCATGCGTCGAATGGCTGGTAGGTTAGTCTTTGTCGTTCGAGAGTCAGGTCAGGTCTGGATGAGAGACGTACCGACGTGTTTCATCTCCGGGGATAATGCACGCCAGTTCTCTGGAAAGTCTGGCAGCAGGGACCAAGCGATGAAACCGGCGAAGACGGAGACTTCTCGCCAGAGTTAGTGAGTGTGCTTCAGTAGACAGGCAAGTGGCTTACGAGTCCCCTCGATGATATACAGCCATTGCCAGGCGGATAGCCCCCGATCACCATCCAGGCCGTTCAGTATGCCCGCGGCAATCAAGCTCCCAAAAGCGTTGGCCACATGAGAGGCCGAAAAGAATATGGTTATCCGCACACTCAATTCTCTCTGCGTGTACCATTTCTGTGTAGGTTAGAGACTGGCCCGTACGCCCGTATCTTCTTGAGAGATCTACTCACCGAGAGATAGAACATGATACCTGGGAACAAGGGCGCCTCTATTTCATGTATCGAATCAGTCCAGGCTCAATCGTCCAAAGAGAAGGCTCAGACTTACCAACTACACCCAGCACAAATCTGCAAGCAGCAATGGATCCATAGCTTTTCACCTGCGAGGTCAAGAGCGTCACCAGTCCCCAGGCGATACCAAAGAGACCGATATAAGACGAAGGACGGCCGAGATAATTCAGAAGAAGGTTCGATGGGATTGGCCCGAGGACATATCCCACGAAGAACACCGAGAGCCCGACCTGGTACTCTGAGGGGGAGAGATGGAGATCGCGCTCTAGACCCTGAAGACGGGCAGCGGTATAGTTTGACCTAGCCAGGTCAGCACCGTCGGCTTGGAATCCTCCATAGATCTGCGGGATGCGGTATACCGGTCAATGAAGTTGAGGAGATATATCAAGACAACAACAGGCATGATCCGTATATCCAGCTTGCGACGTAATTTGGGCTCGATCTCGCGCTCATCCTCGGAGAGTGAGTCGACGACGGGTGCCGAGTCATGCGTGGACGACCCGTCGTCATATTGAAGCGCTTTTTCCACCATTTTCCGGATCAGATCTGCGCAATGTGCCAGATGAAGAAGCCATCTTGACAATTGAACCGCCGTCAACCTTTATATAGATGTTCGTGGCGAACTGTGGCTGACTGTCCACAGTGATATGTGTTACCTCACTCTTCTCCCTTGCATTGACCCTCAAGGCCAATATATGAGGGGTATTATCTGCTGGATTGAAATCATCCCCAGCATGAAGCGGTGAGCTCTTCTGGAATGTATCTGATAACACAGCAGGAGGGACTGGACGCATGCAGTTGGGGGCTTGCATGTAATATCTGTTGGATGGGAAGGAGGAAGCAGATCTTCTCGTTTCAATCCAGTCGACAACGCAAATGGAAGAGGAAGTTGCTCTACCTACCCAATCCCACTGTCAGTCAGGATCATTCAGATCTTAATGCTAAAGAACGAGCTCAGAGGAATCGGTATCCGCTCAGACGGAACGGGACGTTCCGCAGTTGATGAGTGGCACGAGTGCCAGTCCTCGCACATCGCAACATACCAGAAGATAGGCCTGGTTAATGATATACTCAGGATAAAGATCGATAGTTACTATCTTTGCTAATGCAAGTAGAAAGATCTTTGTGGTCATAATCACATTGTTGTTCTAAACCAATCATATACAAGAACTAAACTCGAGATAATTCTCGACGCTCACAGAGTCATAGCCATGGCCAGCTGGGTCTCCAAGATCAAGCACACGTGCAATCATCTAGGCCTGAGCGGCAAAGCCGAGTCTGGGGCCTTGGGAGTCGAAGACGACGTACTGGCTCTTGAGGAAGATATCTCCGAAGATGGAGAATCCGATGCCGGAGTTGCTCTGGATACCACCGTAGCAGGTAGAGCTGCCGGCAGTGACGGGGGCGAAGTTGATGTAGTCACCGGGAACGACCGCGTTGTAGCCATTGATGACGGTGGTGAAGGAAGGAAGACTGGTGGAGCAGGGGAAGACATAACCACCGTATTGGTTGCTGTTCTGAGCGCCGGAAACTTGCTGGTAGTAGTCGTTAACGACGCTGTCATCAAGCAGGAGGAGGGTGGTGCCGGTGTCTAAAATGGATCAGCCTGGTGCTTTCGAACGAAACAGAGGAAAACATACCAGCAATGCCGCTGATCTGGTTGCCGTTGGGAGCCGAGTTGCCAACAGCGTAGCCATCGGTAGTGAACATCCAGAAGCCCTGGGAGTTATCGACGTCGGCATAAGTGAGTTGCCCGGTGTACTTGGAGTCGTCAATGAATCCAAAGTCGTAAGTTCCTGGAGCGTGGTACTTCAGGGTCACAGCAAAGAGAGGGGCGTCCAACTGGGGCTTGACAGTGTCAAAGAAAGTAGTCTGAGGCCGAGGAGAGACTGCATCGATTCAAGTCAATGGTTGAGGTCGAAGCTGGAAACTGGCTAGAAACTCACCGGTGTTGATGGAGCTGAATGCTAGACCCAGCAGACCATCGTTTTCCGTATCCTGCACAAACTGAGAGCTGACACTGCTTGCAGCCTCCACAGCCTGGCTCTTCGCAGTGACTCCGCCCACAGTGACCGTATCCTTGTAGACGTCACCGCTGGCAGAGCTACCATCACCGTAGGAGATCTTCCAGGAGTAGCCACTCATCTTCTGGGCAGTGGAGGATGGCTTGTAGATGGCATGGCCGCTACTCTCGGAAGAGGGAAGCTCGGAGGAGAAGACCCAGCTACAACTGTTAGTCAATTCTATTCAAGACACAGGAACAGGATATGCTTACAGATCGGCAGAGCCAGTGTCAAAGTCCAAGTTCAGGGTTGATCCACCGACGGTGACGGGAGTCAGGTATTCCGTGTCATATTGCTCGGGGGTAGTAACAGCGCTGCCGGAGACTGCAGCCGCCTTGACATGGTCGGGGACAGTACCACCATACTTGGTCAAAGCATTGGCAAGGATGGCTGGAAGATTGATCGTCTTCTTCTCGGTCAGAGGCTTGGCCACTTGGTTGATAGTGAAGCCTTTGCGCGGCTGAACCACAGGGACAGCAGACGCAATGGTCGAGAGACCGACGACGACAGCTGTGACTTTGCTGAAGACGACCATGTTGATGGAGCAACGGATGGACCGGGGAAGTAGAAACGAAAGAAGAAAGAAGAAGAGGATCTCAAACTCTTGCTGAATGAGAATGAGGATGAATACAGTCAACAGCTGGCGAACACACCTCCTTTATATAGAGTTTCCTCTTCCATAGCCTAGGCACTGCGGAGTCAATCCGGATCAGGAGGACCGAGTTTCACCTAAGCCTTCAGCTCATCTCGCTTATCCAGGACGTCAGCGACGAAGATCTACACGATCCAGGGCCACATCCCGTTGTCCAGGGCTCGAAGACGAATCGTCACACCCACCCGGGAAGGCCAAGAGAAAGGTGGAACGACGTCCTGGCCGCGATTGTCGGCTGTAGATAGCCTCGCGGGGCGACTCGGCCGTCCATCATTCAGGAGGTTAGCGCGGACGCCTCGAATGCTACGGCGAATGGCATGGTGCTTGGTTGGGACAAGATTTCTCTTGTCCTTCTGGCTAAGCTAGTACTGCTGCCTAGCTGGATTGGACGGACAATGCCGCCTGGTCAGAGATTAAGCTATCTAAGCACGTTGGGGAAACAATCTCATTCGTTATGACCTGAAGATCGTCATCGAAGGTGTTAGTGTCGTGAGTGGAGAGGCGGAGCACAGGACTCACGGTAGCGACGGTACTGGACCAATCTTCGAAGACTGGCGTAGTTTGTAGATCAACTGCGTGTATTGACGGAGAAATTGACGCGAATAATCAGGGGTCATCTGGGCTTGACCGGAGTCCGATGCACGGCTTGCATGCCCCTGAGGAGAATCAGGAGATGGAAGCATGAGAGCTTGTCAGAGGATGACCCTGAGAGATCAGGGTCTTAGCAGGATGATTGAGACGTTATTGGATGGAATCACGGATATCACATGGATGGTGATACATTTCAAGATACACGAGCTGAGAAGCTACTCCGTAGAACGTGGAGGTTGAAGAACGATCGAGACTACCTTAATGTAGAGAGGACAGAGGTAGTCTACAGCGATGAGTTACTGCCTTGCTGCCTTGCCTGAAGATCCCTATGATCTTCCATCTCTCTTCGATCTTGTTTCTCGATCATTGTATATCCCTTCCCTCTATGAGTATTGATCGCTCACAAGATATCATCATCGTAGATTTCATATCAACCTTTAGTCTACTAGTCTACCTACTCTTCAGATTATGAAATCTTCCAGCTGTTCTGTTCTCTCAATCCCAACGCCAAGCAACACCCCTATCCACCTGCGGAGACTAACAAGCGCACGATGTGACTTTGTGACTACCACCGTCCACTCACCTTAACATCCTCATTATTAGTTTTCAGTTAGACTCTCCGACGCCCCCATCGACAACCCGAAGCCTTCAGCCATTCAGAACCTTCGATTCGGGATTTCTCAGCCGAAATACCAAATTAAAAGGAAGGGAGACTAGCGGAGTCCGAGCCAATACCGATGCTTGACTGGAACATTCTTATTCATCAGGCGCAGGCTGCAGACTGCAGACTGCAGACTGCAGACTGCACGTGTTGATCTCAACTTGATCTTCAATGATAAGCGAAGGGAAGGGATTTGGAACATAGAATGACTAAAATGAATCGTTCATCAGGGCCAGATCATTGACCGCTCTGCAGAGTCAAATGGCACGGCAACTTCGGCAAGGCTATTATCATCTGCAGCTGGATACCTAGACTACTACTGCCTACATGCGACTACATCCTCGATCTGGTAGTAATATCATCATTACCATCCCTACAAGTTACGGCGTCTCACATCCACTTTTTCCTATGGTCTGACCCAACACTTACCAATAAGATAAGACAAAGTAGCCGCAGGTAGTCGTAACAATGCCATTGCCAACTATCCCTACAAATTCCCGGAGTTCTGACAGGGATTAGCTCTTCGGGTACTTCATATAGAGTATGGAGTATGGATTCTGCTGTACAAGAAAAGTATCCTGAGGAACCCATATGCGAAGTGATATCACTACCTTGAGACAATTACAACGAGTAGATAATACTCCGTTAGGCTAACGGGTGGACGGTAGACACTGCATAAATGATTGTGAAACATGCTACCAGGAAACCGCTCATTCTAGAAGGTCATTTAAGCTCATATCCAACGGTGGTGACTCCCAACATGTGAAACGCCTGCGACGAAAGAAACAACAATGACACATGGAAATATCTTGAAACCGCCAGGTGTCAGATAACCCTGCCCATACACTATACAAGACTTTGTCGAGAGTCATAGTCGAGGCACAAGCATTTCAGAAACATGGATGCCTTGGAGAACAGTTAGAAGCCCATGAATGGAATCCCCGTAAGGGTCAACTTCTAGTAACCAAGAAACAATCCTAGGACAAGCGTATATAGGAACAAGCCACGGAACGCTAAGCATGGTTCGCAGTGCTTGGCGCCTGGGCGGGGGAAAGCGTAAGCTGCTTATCCGCGGTAAAACACGGAAAAGTATCTCGTATAGCTCAATTCAACTTTGGGCAACAGGTCATCAGATTAAGCATGATAAGTATTCGTATTGTCAGTGGTGGGATCAGCTAAGACTGCAGGAACTGGCCCGCTGGATCGAGGCCGTCGCCCGTGCCGTCATATTGCTCGTTGAGCAGGACTTCAAGCATGTCAAACTCGCCTACCATCGGCCCTGTTCCTCCTAGGCCGTGATCGACAACGGCCGTCGAACTGTTGAAGAAATGATCGAGCGGAAGCGCGAACCAGTCCGGAAGCCCGCCGGAGGTGCCGGAATTATCGTTCATTGATTGCGACGGAACGTTGGACCCTTCCATCCCCCCGGCTGGAGGTGACGTTTGCGGTTCATAGTAATTATGGTACACCGACGGCGGTGGGGGCATGAATGAGACATTAATATTTGAAGAATTGATCGGCTGCGCTGGGATGGCTGCCAGCGGATCATGCACCGATCCCATTGTGGTACTCGTCTGATTATTGCCATCAACGTAGCCGATATTCTGTGCTGCGCTGTGACCCGGTGTCCATGCATGGTTTGATCCATCCCGCCGGCCTTGGGCGCCATCGCGAGGACGCGGTGACTGGTGCCTGGAGACCGGTGCAGAGGTGCGATCTTGGCCGTCACCATCACCACCTCGGTCCAACGGGGCAAACCGCAGGAATCTGGTGCGAATGCTGGTCGTAAGCATTTCCACCAGCCGAGCAATGGCGTGACTCAGATGGACATCATCGACGACACATGTCCTCAATGCTTCCACCGTTCGATCCTGGAGGTCCAGCGATACACGAACATCATCCTCTTTGGCTCCAAGGGTGAATGTCTGCAAGTGTCAGCCAGATTTGCCGTTCACCAGGAAAATTGACGGAGACCTACCTTGAGGATGAAGATCATGCCAGATAGAATCCGAAAGCATGTCCGCACAGGAGCGTGCTTGAGGTGATCGCCAGGAACCAGGTCATCCAGTACAGTTTGCAGGATATGTCGTGACGCGTCAACAACTTCCTGAATGTATTGCTCGTTGACACGGTACAGCTCCATGAGCATATGAAACCAGTTGTTCGACGAGGGACCAGAACCTGGTCTTCCGTTCTGAGCCTGGGCAGCTTCGTTTGACATTGTGGTCCAGCGGTCCACGACTGCTTGTAGAGCTAGTGAATTGACATAAACGCCTGCTAAGGTTAGTCAATATAATCTATGACGAGAATAAGTGGCCACTTACGGGTATATTCGTATTCAATCATCAAGATGTGCCGCATGGCAGGTGAGACTAAACAGTCAGCATTATGTCAAGAGCAAATTGATACACGGTACTTACGGTCAATCGTGTCGATGTTATTCCGCCATTCCCGTAGAAAAGGCTGGAATCGATCAATCTGGTCACGATATCGCCCACTCCTAATCAGCTCCGATGTCTGTTCGTTCGATGCAAACAACAGCTGATTGCTCTGATACATGATCTTGGTGATCCCAATCCAGCAGTCATGCATCCGATCAATAGTTGTATCACCACCTTTTGAAGTTGACGCAGGAGTTGGTTGGATGTCATTAGTCCACTGTGGCAATGGAAGCATAGAAGGAATTCCCAGACGGCCGCTGCTTTGCGTGATGTAAACGAGAATCAGACGCCGGAGTCGACGTTTCCGTGTCTGTTCAGCAGGAGTCTCATTCGCAGACTTTGCTTCGCTCTTCTGATCAAAGACTCCCAGCTCAAAAGCCAGCGCTTGTGCGGTGCTCAACAGCATCCAGGACATCCGGTCAGACCGCCAAGCGGGTTCCAACCACTTCTGGAAGGCGAGTCTCCCCTCGCCTGACATTTGAGAGGCCCGGTTGTTGGTTGGCTCACTATCATGCTCGCTCTCCTTCTCAAGGCGAGTTTGAGCGTGCGCGTCCAAGTCCAAGAGTGTATTTTCATCGTCACCAGGGGGAAAGTGCAGATTTCGGGGGTGCCAGTCTGTGAGGATCAAGAGCGCCTCGATAGTGCTCAGCGATCTCAAGTTTCCCTTGAGACTCACTTTGGCTGCACTCGGGGCCAGGTCAAACGACCGAGGCTTGCTGATTCCAATACCGTTTCCGCCGAACTTCTCTTGGCCCCAGAAGAGACGCTCAATCATTCCCCGAAGATACGACCAGAGTCGATCATGAATGTAGAATGACCGGGTATATGCCCCGTCACCCTTGGGTTTCATATGCCGTGATGCTGTCGTAAGAATAGTAACAGCCAGTACAGGCTCATCAGTGAGAAGGGTGCGATGTGTCGAAGGATGTGAGAAATCAGGAATGACGATAGGGCTCAACGGAGCAAGATGTTCATAGTAGCTATAATCTGTTAGAATAAAACGTAGACGGACAAGACAAAATAAAGAGCGCTTACTATGCCACATATGCCATGGATTCTTCCACGGTGAGCCAACCCGCTCGAACAAACCGCAGACGAGACCAAGCTCTGACCGCATCGATGTACCCTGGATCCTGCAGATTATCCATAGGTTCATTGTGATCGCGAGCATCCGAATTTGGGGGATCCACGGAACCCGATCCTCCCGCATTATAGAAGTTACCCATGGGCATGGTACCGGACCGAGGCGCTCGCGGAAAGGAACCACCTCCGCTTCCAGGAGTCCCGGCCTGTGTCATAGGAGACATCGGAGAATTGAAGGACGAAACGGACCGCCGCGCGGCGTATCGATTCTCGAGGCTCTGACGATTGAGATCCTCAGTCCGGCCTGCCGCCTCGGACAGTAAGTGCAGAGCATCGTGACTGTTACTGATCGCAGGCGACAACAGCTCAACGGCGGTGCGATTCATCATGGGCTGGCTTCCCTCAAGACGAAAACCCATTCCAGGGCGCTCGCCGAGCGGCCACATGGGAGGGCGCACGGGTCTTGCATCTTGGAACTGTGAAGTAGAGGATGTAGATTGATTAGTGCCGTATCGTTGACCGGCATCGGCGTGTGGTATTTGATTAGGCGCTGGAGGAGGTCCCTCGGACCACTTCTGTCGCGAATGAAGACTGTCACCATCGAGCGATGTCGGCTCCGGTTGTGCGCTGTAAGACTCATCCGGCGAAGAACCGTTGGGAGCCGCGTCTGCGACCATCATCCGCTTGTCACGGAGGAGAACCCCATCGACACTGCCTTCGACCTCGGAGGGTTTCCGCTTGCGCCTCGTAGCGGAGAACTCGCATCGTTTGCTTTCGCGACGGCATCGTACACACGGAGGGGGACGCGGGTTATCGACACCTGTGACGGTGGGATTAGTTCTTCTCTTTTCTTTCCAACTGCGCGCTTCCTAATAGCCGTGCAGATCGTTTGATCAAAATGCAGGACGGAACTCACTGCCAAGGTCGCATTTGACCTTGCGCTTGCGGCAAGGGTCGCAGGCCTGATAACCGCGACGATGCTGGGGTTGAGGCGATTCCGACTTTTGCCCTTGGACGTTCTGCGTATAGATTCCGTTATCTTGCTGCGTATCGCTGGCAGCCATCATGATCGTGTATAGCCGCCTTCTGCCGGCACAACAGAGGGGAGTGGATTATGGTGGATTTGGGGTATGCCGATGCAAAGCGAAGGGGCCGCCAGAAAGCGGTGGGGTTTGCGGCCGTTTATCAGACTTCTCCGGCGACTTTTAAGCACTCGAGGGCTCCCCGTTCCGCCTGAAGGTCCTTTTTCCTCGAGGTAAAGCACGTGTAGACAATGCAATTGTCCTACCATCGACGGAAAATGGATGGAAAGTTCTGTGACGATGAGATGGAAGACAAAAGGGCGGATTATGAGATGGAAATGGCATCAACCTCGCTAAGCCAGAATTCTTTGGGTCCCAAAAATGCGGGGTAAAACAGACAGAGAAAAAGACGCAAATGAATAATGATACTAAAAGGAGACGTCCCCAGTTCCTCGTGTCCTGTGGTTCATCACTAATAATTGTGAGAGGCTCAGAGGGATATCTATTATCAATAATAATGCTAAGGTATTAGATAGACTCTGGGCTAATCAGGGCGGATGGCCCGGATTCCCTGTTCCTCCTAATTAAAGCACAGATAACAGGGATTATGGCATCTGCTCATTGGAACAAAATCTCCTTGCTAGCCCAGAAATAGCCAGGAACGACAAGCCAACAGTACTACGTCAAGGATTCTAGAAACTGTGGAAGAAGATAGAAGGATGCATGATGGTTTCTAACCACAACGAGTCAAGTGGAAAAGGGGGAATATCGCACGAATGGGAAAAGACACAGATAAGAAACCGACACAGGGGTAAATGGTTGACCGTCGACAAGACAAAAATCGTACTCATCAAGACTACCTGATGACGCATTATTAGGGACACAGACAGAATGATTTTCTAAGCCACTTGATAGGAGGTCGCGGTGCTAGCCAGGGGTGGGCTTGATTGATTGGCCTTGTCTGACGCGAGGTCTCCATTTAATTTCGAGCTCGGTCTCACGTCTCTGCGAGGAATGATCGACTCGTTATAGCCAACGCTGTCTTCGCTTCCCCGTCGCGACAAACTGGGAGTCAGCCGGCCTTGGACAAGAGCACGAATGCCACCTGCTTTTCGTGCTGGGATATCTGAGGTACCAGCGGTGAGGACGTACAAAAGATATTTCAGGTTGGGGAGGGTATGTCGAATATCGAGCGCTCGCAAACTTAGCTTATTCAAGAGGAACTCAATGTCTTTGTTCAGCAGGAAGACTCCATATTCAAACCGGTACTGGACATTGACCGGGTACAAAGGGTAGGTCCGTTGAGGTAATGAGGCGGACACCGGATCCCGAATCAAGGAATTCGACAGATACGGATTAATCGGGTATGGCATCGGAACCGATAGGTAGAATGAAAGCAAGTAAACCAGGTGCGCGGTATACCCGAGTGCGGCCGCGACGGCGTCCCGATCAATGTCGCCGAAATTCGAGTTGGGAAGCGCAAGCCCGGCGATAGTGAATGCCAACGGCTTGTCGGGAATCGGCTCAATTGGGTAAATCGCAAGCAAATCCTCAGAAATGCGCCGAATTTGACCTTTGGTCTCTTCTGCATTCTGGTTCAGCACCCTCGCACAGGAGGCCAATTTCTGTTGAGCGTCTGGAAGATGGCTGCGAGCTTTTTCCTGACTATACCGTCCACGGTCCATGGCTTCTCTTCTAGCTTTGATACTGGCGATCAGTTCCTCTTTGCGCTTACTTGTCGCGCGAAGTTGTTTCTTCCCCACCGCAACGGCATGCTTGGTCAGGGCAAGCTTATCTTGGGCGCGGGAGGCGGCGCTCGTGAGAGTCATGGCATGATGGTTCTTTTCTAGAATCGCACTAATCTGCGACTCCAGTTTCTCTCTTGTGGCCAGTGCGTCTTGAATGCATTCGTCCAAATTTGCCAAGCGCATCAGGGCGTCGTAGGAAGACGTTGGCAAGACAAGTCCGTCTGAAAATTTTGACGCGCCCGGAAGTATCAGGGTGTTGGAGGACGGAATGCCGGTTAAATTAGTATACACACCGTCTGTCAGATGGAAAAGAATGGAGTTTGAGGGCAAGGGTTGGTGGAAGCTATCCAACGATTTGCCTAAAAACTGTAGCGACTGCAGACACAATTGCAGCTCAACCAGCAACACATACTCCTCCATATTCGCTGCTTTCGCCCAGAGCTTGAGAGTAAGGCAATCCAAGCGGGAGACTTTCGGTCCGCAAACGTTCAAATCAAAGGCCCTGAAGCTGGGGTTCGTAGCGGTCTCCACAACTTCGCTCACATAAACCGGCGTATCGATGCCGTCGCAGTGGATGGAGAACCACGAATCTGCCATCCTGGTCTTCGTAATATCCTCCAGCTTGATCTGTCTCACGCGCGGGTTAGGGTCATTCCACGGTAGCGTGCTTCGCCTCCGTAGTCGCGATGCAGGCAGCTGCTCGGCATTGTCACCGTTGTCCGATGCGGCTGGCGCGGCCTGGAGGTTGGTAAAAGATCGTGACTGTTGCAAGGGCCGGCTTGCGCTTTGAGCTAGGAGTTTGGAAGGGGATTGTAGAGAATTGGGGATCTCCTCATCGTCTATAGTCTTCCCACGAGCCCTGCTCAGGGGAGGAGTGATGACGAGGTTGCGGATTGAAATGCCTTGTAAATGTCGGAGCTTGCGGTTCTAAAATCAATGCGTCAGCAACGGTATAGAGACCCTTCAAAATGAAATGATTTAGATACCGAAGGAAACAACCATGGCCTTTCGCGGCGAGTGCCAGCCCCGTCCTTGTCCAGCCCATTCGAAGTGTTCGCTGTCGACGACATTGCGGGCAGTCGAGGACTCAGCTATAGCGGTGCGAGGATTGTATTGGTCCGATCATTATAATGATTGTCTGATTATGGGTCTCGTCAACGTAAATTGAGAAGAAATCACTTGCAACTATTTTTGCGCTGAATTCCCAGGTCGAAGAATAAAGACGGTGATGATCATGCTGTTCCCCGAGCCTAAGTGACGCTGCGGAGATGCAGCAGAGGTCCCGTTGCTGCCGTCGATTCGCCCAATCTGTTCCTCCGTCAAAAATTGATCCACCCGACACTTTCCTCACTGCCAGGAAACCGTGCTACTCATCAACCACTACACACTCCACAGTCTCGAATTGCAATGCGCTAGAGTGAATTCACTCTATTGATTCTAATCAACACCTCAAGTCCCATTAGGAACGCCCAGCGGTGTTCCCGGCCGCAATGGCCTCCTCTCAGTCGTTCACCAAACCTTTCCAGAAGATCCTGGACCCAACCAAGATCGGAACTTGGAATGTCGTCCGTCGTCCACCGATTGAAAATCACAGTCTTATTCAAGGGAAGCCTCGGGAACAAAACTCGAGTGCCTTCAAGACACATCAGTGGAAGGAGGGAGTGCGGTTAAGAAAGGCCCTCAATGCCATCACGCACGGCAAGAATATCTTTGTCTACCACAACATCCGAACTAACCAGGTGGTGTACTCATTGACAAGATATCTGGAGGTGCGTACCATCAATCGATCTGTCGCCATCCATCCTTCTAATATTTTTTGTGCGATATAGAAAAACAATGTCCTCCGCCAACTCATCTACCACGGCAAAAAGACCGTCCCCGCAACCCTTCGAAAAGACATGTGGGTGCCCTACTACTCAGTGCACTTCACCGACTCCAAGATCGGTCTGCGTGCCTACCACCTCCTCCGCGAATTCTCCATGCAGCGCCAGCTCGATCCGCCCCGCGAAATGATCACAATCACCGAACAATTCCTCGCCCAGAAGCGGCCCCGCAACCCGGAAGAAGCCAAGAAATTCGACGAAAAATACGCCGACAAGATCGGCTGGCTCATGGAGAAGAAAGACCGCGCCCGTGCCGTCATGGATCAAAAGGCTACCAGCGTTGCGGATATCGCCGCCGTGCTCTCCATCCAGGAGGAGGAGATCGCGAATGGGTTTGCAGATGGCAAGAGGGGGTATCTGACTCCGGCTGCTCGGAGACGGAGAAGGGAGGCGAGGCAGAAGGAGCAAGAGAAGACTGCCGAGCAGGCTGAGCGTGTGGCTGCATTCGCGCAGACGCTGAGCACGCCGGAGGTCGACTACACGATCGAGGCGCGCGATGATGACGCGGAGTTCTTGGGAGACAACGGTGTCAAGATTCTCTGGACTGATATCAACGACGCTCGGTTTGCGGAGAAATGGCCTGATCGTGTCTGGCATGGCGAGTTGGATCTGAGCCGCGACCATGTTATGCCCGGTGAGAAGCCCATCCCCGGCAAGGAGGATATACTGGCGAGCGATCACTTCAAAGAGAAGCAGCCTTCAGCTTAGATGAAGAGCGACCTGTTCGATGGAATGTAGGAATCGGCGATGGATGGGGCTGTGGATATTCCTCAAAGAGGGCTTTGTACTTGGCACTATACAAACTGTACTTTTAGATACTACTTTACTTTGTGCTTGGGAACAATGATGGCGTTTAGCAGACAATATCCGAATTCATCTGATAACCCAGTAACCTGTTGGCAAGATCGGCAGAAAATGACCTGCTTGCGGCCTGGTAATCTGAGTAGATCAGAAGGGCACATGGAATTTATATTTGAACAATATGGCGATACAAAGGCAGGATTGTGTGCTTGTATGGAAATGTTAAAGACCAGGTCAAGCTCCGCTATCCCCAGTTTGCGATGCGAAAGATTCCAGATGGGCAGAAAAATGATAAGATAGAATATGAGAACGAGAGATATCGAGAGTCATCATCACGCCACTGAGGCGCAGGTCATCTGGAGCCATTGCACACTCAAAGCAATCAACACCAGTGACTAGCAAAGACGGAGCAGTATAACGAGAGATCGAGACAAAGACAACGGTTTGTTGTTTGCGTCCAAAAATGCCAGGAACACAGAACCTTCTATCGCGTCGTTTGACGCAGCCATTTCGGTTCTGCAGTGCGTGACATCGCACTTATGTACTTCCATTACTTGACTCGACCTTCTTAGGTAGAGTCTCGTTGCGCTCATCGATAGGGACATCTGGCCCTGGCCCACCATCAGCCATCTTCTGTAAAACCTCCTCGGTAACATTCTCTGCTGTCTTCTCTGCTGTCTCGGCATCATCGGTGATTTCCGTACTGGCCATGCTCTTTCTGGCCCCCTCGACAATCTTATCAGCCTCGCTCACTCCGTATCCCGCATGCGTGGCTGGATCACCGTCGACACCGATTGGGTCGACCGTGCGGTTAACGACCTCCTTGACACGGTTGTTGTCAAACCGAATCACCATGCAAGAGAGGTTATCAGTGCTGAAGCGAGCAAGGGCATGGTCAACCAGCATTTTTGAGGCTTCCTGAGCATCCTGTATATTCCGTATCAGGTCTACGGCTTCTTGGTCACTACATACGTCCCACAACTGCCGAAACATTAGCGTCAATAAGAGCCAGTAAAGAGAAAGAATGCTCACCCCGTCACAAGCCAGAATGATAAACTCATCTTGATCGGGTTGGATGACTGTCTCCGTGGTGTACGGGTGGCCAGTCACAAGGTCTTTGAGATAAGCATCACCCAGAGCTCGCGTGACCGCAAGAACTCCGTTTACTCGGTTGTTAAGTATCAATCCTCCAGCATTGGCAATCCGTTTGCCCTCATTTTCGTCACTGCCTTTGTGGTCGTAAGATAAGCGTAGCGCTTTGCCGTTGCGACACAGAATGATGCGAGCGTCGCCGACATTCGCAGTATATAGAACTCGCTGACGGGCGGCTTTCTCTTGCAATTTTGGAAGCACAGACCCAGGTGCCGATTGAGTCGGGGTGTTGTCAGCTCCCGAGTTAGGTTCGGCGGCAGCGGCAGCGGCTGGAGCCAATGCAGAAGAGCCGGTCACCGAATGAGAACTAGGAACTCTGTCCTCCCAGCGTAGAAGAGCAATGACAGCGGTACAGCCGCTGTTCTTTAACGGTAGCTTTTCCAGCTGCTGATCGACAGAAGTGAAAGTCTGGTCAAGCAATTCCGGAACCGGAGTGTTGGGGTTTTTCCGCATGACCTCTTCCAGAATCAGATGCAGCTTCTTCCCGCACCACTCGGCAGCAAATGTGCCTGCATGTCCGTCAAAGATCGCGAAATACCCATTGTCAGTTTCGACAACGCTGGTTTCTTCTACAGCTGTAGGCGAGAGATCACCCGTCTGCCTTTTGCCATTGACATCAGCCTGGCCAGAGGGTGCGGGCGTCCCCAAGAAATTGTAAAGGTATGCATGCGTATCTTCCATAGTCCGACGACATCTTCGATTCCGGTCCTCTGTGACACCAACTCTAAATGATGAGCGGGGGGTGGGTAATGATTCGCCGGCAGAGTTGTTCAACGACCCTTGGGGGACAGTCAACGCAGGGTCCATCCTCCCAAGCTTGTGTAAAGAAGTAGGCGGCGAGTGAGCCACGGTAATATTCGCAGCAGTTTCGCGAGAGTTGCTCCAACTTAACGAGTTTTTGGCGTTGGAGAACAATGACGCTGCTTTGGTGACAGTACTGCTTCTCCTCTTCTTCTCGCCGCCAGGGCTCGGTTCGTCGCTCGCTCTGCGACCAAAGAATCCACCGGGAGGAGAAAACTTCTTTTGGGATACAGTAGCTTCGTCGGTCTTGACGGTCAGGGACGGGGTATTGATGGCTTCCGAGTGTGGAATCGTTTCTAGTTTATCTTTGGGTGGGCTCGAGGAGCCACTGAACATTCTGTTCAGCAACCCACCCTGGCTAGAAAAACTTCTTCGCTTATTACCTGCCAGCTTGATAGGTAACCCTCTGTGAAGGAGAGAAGTTCAGTGAAGGTGTACGACGGCAGTTACGGCGGAAGTGGAGCCGGCAGATAGCGAGGAACTGACGTAGGACGGGAGGAAGTGCTGCTGCGGATTCGAGGGAAAGAAGGCTATGATATAGATCGTCAGTAGTTGATCCTACGCAAGTTCAATGATTATAATGCGAGCAATAATGACTGTCAGCGGATCAGGAAATCAACGCAATGGAACCCAGCAATGCCGGCGGAGGATGATGCTATCCAACAACCGCGGTTGGAGGAATTCTCAAACCCTCCTGACACGGGGCTCAATGAGTGACCAAGGGACAGAAAACAAATTAAAAGGTCATCAGGATCAATGCCTCAAAAGTAGCTGGGCGGTTATCCTCAGTCGGATGTCTTGGGCGCTTGCAAGCCACCCCACTGCACGTCGATGGAAACGGTATGGTATCAGGCCGCTTCGTGAAATCAAAGGGAAAGTAAACACTCACAGAATGATAGGATAATATCTATTGATACTCTGGATCTCCTCTATTTATTCAATAGCCGTCAAATAGATACAGGAAGACCTGAATAGATGGTAGCGCAATGCAGATAGATGGTTGGGGGTGGAACTGATGGACGCTTATTATTAGCAGCAGCAGCAGCAGTAGTTGATTACTACTACTACTAAGTACTAACAACTAATACTAAGAGTAATAATCCTGGGGGAGAGGGGGAGTCTGCCTTACTGCCTTGGGAACTGTTTAGGTCATTGGGTCACCTAAATGCGGGTACGCTAGGCCTAATAGAGCAAACACTAGTGATGTCGCTGCAGAGGAAGTCCCGAAATGGCGGGAATAAGGAGATGAACTGGCCGAGGATCGGGGATATATTATTGGGATAGAGACCTGACTAGAACACCAGAGACTTGAAGAGCTTAGGGTTGGGATCGCCCTCTTCAAATGGAAGAGATTCAGGACCTAATGATTCAGCTGGATGAACCGTTAGAAGTTGTAAATAAAAGCCCCAAGCAGACAGTGATAATCTTAGGAGACGTTGGAGACTCGGAGCTCGGCATTTATGAAGGACTTGACTATTATGCCTTTCATATTATTCATCTTTTGTCAGCTATCTAGTGGCTAGTTAAGACACTTTCTTGTCGATTGTTTGAAATTGCAAACAATTTCTTTGTCGATGTGTCGTTCACAAAGAAATATACTCTTAGGAAACCTACAGGCTATCTTATGTTATGCTACACGGGTTTTGAAGGGCTGTTGAGCAAAGCAGCTTAGCAGCATAACATACAATTAATCATCATAGGTTTCCCCTTTACTTGCAGTAAATATGTTCGATCGTCATACAATGCTCAAGTACTTTAAAAGTATGGACTATGCTCAATCCCAGGAACTAAAATCACCAAAGCCACCGCCACCTTTGAATTTCTTCCGTGCAGGCTCAGGCTCGGGCTCCTCATCCACATACTCTACAATCTCGTCTTCCTCCTGATTTGCCTGGTTGGCTAGCGCGGCCTTGAGGTACTTCCCTACTCCCCCAACTGACTCCTCGGCCGCCTCTGTCGCACCTGGCCCTCGAACTCGTTTCCCAGTCCAGGTTACGCGATCATCATCTACCTCTTGAGCTGTCTTGGTGTCATCTGTCGAGGTCGGACCTTTCGCCTCGTCTGCCTGCTTCTGTTTCAAAAACTCCTCAAATGGATCCACAAAGATTGTTACGTCTTTGATGCGGATGTCAGGAGTAGGTCGGTTGGTTGTAGCGTTCACTGGGTGCGTTTCCATGTTGTTCAAGGTTGGTGATGAGGGTGTTGGGTCATCTATTACATGACCGAAAATGGTATGTTTGTTGTTCAAATGAGGCAGCGCGCGGTAAGCGATGAAGCTGCGGCCATTGTCAGCATTTGACTGTAAGGCAACCAGACACGAAAACCAGAACTTACAATTGACTGCTGTTGGTGTTTTTGCCTTTGTTGGCCATACTTAAGGTTCCTCGAGAGTCGTGTTTCAAAGGCCCTTCGAACTCATCGTTGAAGTACTTGCCCCAGATACTCTCGCCTCCGCGCCCAGTACCTGTAGGGTCTCCGCCCTGGATCATGAATCCCTTGATATTGCGATGGAAAGTGACATCTTTGTAATAACCTTTCTTGGCCAGTTTGATGAAATTCCACACGGCTTTAGGCGCATATTCTGTGTGCAGCTCCAAATTCAAATCGCCTAGCGTAGTCGAGATTCGAGCATAACCCTTCTGCTTAACTCGCCCTCGTTTCAACATGTACTCTTCATCTGAAAGAAGCGCAAGCTCGGCAGAAGTATGCGGCGTCATACCAGTGCTAGTAAACGACGCAGCGGCCAGACCAGTAGTATGCCTCGCCGCATTATACGGAATAGGTTTCCCAGGCTGGTGTGAAACGGTCTTCTGCGACGCAGCTGCCGCACTCGTACCGCCCCCCGACTTCGTCAATCCTTTCGAGCTGGCAGCCGACTCGGCGCGCTGAGCCCTCTCGGCACGGGCCTTCGCCACGGCTTCCTTGGCCTTCAGGATCTTCGCCGCATTTCCCAGCGCATTGACATTGACATTATTGGACGGATCCTCTCGTTCCCGTATTTGTTCATCCGTCAACCCGCTCTCTCCCTCCTTCAAATAATTGAACGAACTCAGATTCCTCGACTCGATATTCTGCGGGTCCTGTAGAGTGATTATATCCTTGCGACTGAACTCCTCATCCGTAACAAGATCGCGCCACAGTTTTCCCTTGATGTTCAACCGCTCGACAGTATCCCATGCAAAGACATTGCCCGTGTTGCGTAAAGCGACGATGTGCGTGTTGTCCGTCAAGACCTTGTACGTGACCGGATCGACATACTCGCCCGACTCGTTCTTCGCGATATTAAGCTTGATGAGGTCGGAACTCTTCAGCGGCGACCCGTCCACGGGATTCGTACCGTGTTTCTTAATCCAGGGCAAAATGTTGGTTAGGTCGAATATCGTTCCCGACGGTGTGCAGACCGGATGCGAGAAGGGTTGAAGGGAGAGAGAGCAGAAGTTGAACGGAAGGCGTCTGAAACCGGCGTTCGTTCCTCCCCGCCTCGCTTTCCCTACACCAGCGCCTGCGCTGGCCGAATATGCATCTTCCGACGCCCACTCGGAGTGTGTGATCTATTAGGAATCCATGTTAGCAGTTTGCGACACCAAAGTCGCGGAGTCAGAGGAAGTGTGGCACATCATACATAAAGCTTATCCGTTCCTAACAAGTCAAGAGTCAGTCACAAGCAGCATGGAATAGTTGAATACAGGCACTCACCCTTGCCCATTTCCAACTTTCAAAAAGCGAGAATTTATCTGGACCAATCTGTGGTAGCTGACCTTTATGTTTTTCGGCGCAGCTGGTACCATAGGGGGGCTTGGTGGGCTCAAATAATGATTATCCGACGGTAAAAAAATTGAATTCTTACATACTATGTTAGTGGAAAATTATGACATGTCCAACCATTTGAAAAAAAAATATGTTTGTTAAAAAATATTATCTAGTAAGAATACTATATTAGGAAATTTTATAAAATATCTTCTTCCTTAAGATATAGTGGCTAAGATAATATATCTACTCTATACTATAGCGATTTGAATCCCTACTATATGATAATTCAAATATCCCTACTATATAGTGATTTGATACCTCTACTATATAGTGATTTAATACCCCTACTATATAGCAATTCGATACCCCTACTATATAGCAATTCGATACCCCTACTATATGGCGATTCGATACCCCTGCTATATGGCGATTCGATACCCCTGCTATATGGCGATTCGATACCTCATTATATGGCGATTCAATACCCCATTATATAGCAATTCGATATCCCTACTATATAGTGATTTAACACCTCTACTAGTTGGTGATTCAATATCATAGAGAAATCGAATCATCAACTAGTAGAGGTATCGAATCGCCATATAGTAGGGGTATCGAATCGCTATATAGCAGGGGTATTCGAATCGCCATATAGCAGGGGTATCGAATCGCCATATAGCAGGGATATTCGAATCGCCATATAGCAGGGATATTCAAATCGCTATATAGCAGGGGTATCGAATCGCCATATAGCAGGGGTATCGAATCGCCATATAGTAGGGGTATCGAATCACTATATAGTAGAGGTATCGAATCGCCATATAGTAGGGATATTTGAATCACCATATAGTAGGGATTTGATGGAATAGATGGTGGTTGAAAAGTTGTTGATTTTTTGACGCGTCGCGTACCTTAGAAAACACAGTCTCTCTATATTATCTATGCAAATATATAGTTTTAGAAAACTATATTTCTTGACTTATTATACTATTTTATAAAATAACTAAGTTTTAGATTTATAGTATATTATATACTAAAATATATTATAATTTAAACAGTCTTATAACAGTTTAGTTTAGAATAATAGTTATATAAGTCTAGTAAAATGTCATTTCATTAAATCATGATCATCTAACCATTATGTCAATCTACCAAGCTCCGGTATGGTAGGATTTCCAGATATGATGTATCGATACGCACTAGTACGATTAATCTAACCTCTTAAGGCTAGCGCTTCTCCAATTTACACTAAACTCAAAGTCACAATAGTACTAGCGCGCAGACGAGTATAGAGGAGAGGGACGCAGGACGGCTTCTAAGCCTGCACAGCTACATTACTCAGTCGTCCAGTCCTTTGCAGTTCATAAGATCATCTGGAGAGACTCAATGACTACTGGCTATTCTCGCTTTGCCGACCAGCTCGAACTTCGCTCGGGATTTCGAGCATACAGTCGAAGAAGTCGGCTCCTAAGGCTCAAGGTTCTGGGTTGATCATTGTAGAATATCATTGAACTCCAGATAACGATTCAGGAGCACTGTTATTACTTTGCCATAACATATATACAATGCAGCATTGTGTGAACTGATCATGTAGAACTACATATAGTACATGCTTCATTAATGTATGCTTACTTGAAGAGGGTAACATATGCAAAATCTCCTCTTGCTCTCAATGACCGCAGAACGCATCCCGCAATACACCCCTTTATAAGAATGTTCAGAATGACCCGTAACGCCCGAAGTGTACTTTTGATCGTTCAAAAATCGTCAATACGTGAGTTCCTTGTCCTGTCTAAGCAGGAGGAGGTTGGAAGCGAAGAGGTACCACCCAACGATTCCCGAAGTCGATCCCGTGCCGACGACGGGTGCCGTATTTACGCCAAACGATCTGCGGGATGCCGATGTCTGCGACGGTAAGTTTCCAAGAAAGTCCCTCTCCAGCCAGGAGGGCATTGATGACTCCGGTTTTGGGTGCTCCGAGACAGACTACGGATGTGGAATTGATGCATAGTCGGCCTTCATCGACCATAGTCACTTCGCCTGCCAAAATGTCAGAAATCGCGGACATACATAGGAAGAGGCTTTTCGAACTCACCGCTGGAAGCAGATAGGCCAGATGGAACATCAACGGACAGAATATCAAGGTTGCTACGGTTGACCCAAGCGATCATCTCAAAAGCGATAGCTTGATCATCGGTGCGCAGGTCCTCGAAGGATATGTGGATGCCGAAGAGTGCATCAACAACCAGATCAGGCGTAAAGTCAGAGCTTGAGAGCTGTGCGGAAAGGTCTTCCCACCTGAAGACACGCCCGCCAATCTTCTTGAATACATCAAGCTGTTTGCGGCAGCTTTCAAGTAGCTCATTCTCGTGTTCTAGACCCAGCACACATAAGGTGACACGATGACCGCGATTGCGAAGATGGCGCGCAGCAGAAACAGCTCGGGCTCCCGTACGATGGTTGCCAGTAAGTACAAGGATCGTGGGGGCAGCAGCATCATTTGACAAGAGACCGACGGCAGCTTCTGCTATGTCTCTCCCTGCGTTTTCAGTAATCATATCTTCAGTCAACCCGAGCTCTGCGACTGCAATCTGCTCCACCTCAAGAGTCTGCAACGGGCTGACTGTGGGACAGCTGCGATTGGTAGTTGTAAGGCGCAAGGAAGCTCCTGGTACAGCGGCACCGGTCATTGGTGACGCGGACACAGATGTTTTATTAGGGCGAGGGCTTGTAGTACGTGATGAGCTCAGCTGGCTTCGCCCGATTGTATTGATCTGCGGTGGTACCAAAGGTTGCCCTAAAATTCCGCTTCCCTTCCGAGACTCTCGTGCACGTGCCGATGCCCTGGATAGTTCGCGGCTGGAATAATTACCACTGCTGAGCTTCGCATCGCTCCGTTCGTGGCCAGAATCCCCGTTCTCACTCTCCTGAGGACTGTCGAGCACGTTTTCTGTCCAGTGAAGATTCTTCCCACCATTGGTTCCAGGCCTCGGTCTCCGATTGAAGCTGACCAATCGATCCTCGTCCGCGGTAGTGTCATCGTTCCTAATTTCCTCAAAAACTCTTCTTTTATCGAACTTGGATAGATTGCTTTCGAAATCGAACTCGCCCATCTCCTGGATATCCGTTGCGTCCTCAGTTGCCCACCCATTAGGACCTTCAGCGTACCCACGGCCCCTCTTCTTGCGACGTCGCCCAGCAGAATCAGGAAAGCTTTCCTTGTATTTTTGCGCAGTATTAACCTCAGATGTGTGGGCCGGCTGGACAAATGCAGTCTGGCGCCAGCCCTTGGTTTTCGGGTTGGTATTGTTTGCACCGTCATGCTCATTGCCGGCGATGTTTTGAGGATGCCCTGTCCGACCACCCCGGCGGCTTCGCTTTGTCGTAAACTGTGAAGCGGCTTGTAGCGGCGCCAGGCCTTCATTTTCATCCTGCGGCTCCTCCGTCTGCGGCGCGACCTTAGCAGCCTTAGCATTGTTATCAACATTCAGCTCCAGATTGCTGAATGGCTCTGTTAGGGCAGCTGAAACCGTCGCGTCTCCATAATGAGCTTGTTGGGGAGTCTGAAACTGCTGATCGCTCAGCACATTGGGGATGGATTGACTCTGCAAATTAGGCGGACTGAAAGGTTTTGAAGGCGGCTTTCCATAGCTCACAATCGCCGGATCAACGAACGACTGTTGAGTTGGAGTTGCGGAGGATTCGCGGGGATATCTGTTTTCTAGGTTGGCATAGGTGTTCTGCGTCTGTGAAGGCCCGAGAGACAGATCTGCAATGTCGGGAGCTTCGATGGAATAGGTAGGCAATTGTTGGCCGGTCCAAGAAAGAGTCACTGGAACCACAAGTTAGACCGATGCCACTCGGGCTGATCAAGACAAACAACACATACCGTTCCTTAGCATCAAACGTTGACCAATGACGTTGGCCACCACTCCTTGAACGCTTGCATTCGGTGGTGCTCTAAGCGTCACGAGGACATTGTAGCCTATAAACTCCGACGCCATGCTGTAGAGCAAGTATTAATCACTCACGTATTACTGTTCGGATGTTTAAACGGCATGAAGGCCGCGAGAAAAGGTGAGGGGAAGTAGAGGAAGGAAAGCGTTGTACAGCGTCGCAAAAGTGAATTGTCAGGCCGTACGGAGTAACCGCCTTGGTATAGCATCACGTGCAGAGCATCTTATCGATAAGAAACGTGGTGCATAGAACTATGCAGCATTACTTCTTTATGTTGGACGGCGAAAGCTTGTCTCTTCAATCAATCCAGTAGGAAAATCCCGATTTTGGCAATCTAAAGCAAGTCTAGTGTTGACCTCGATTGATCTAGATTGACTTTTGATAAGTGCTCGGGGAGGTACCACTGCCTCCGGTGTGGTCTTCATTCACCGACAACGCCGTACATGCAGTATCTTAATGAGAAATTCCATTGAACATCACCTGGATATCGATATTTGCACCTCGCCTCAAGATAAATAGCCCATAATAATAACATATAGAAGAAATGGATGCCGCAATGCTTAGACAATGCCGCTAGCGTCACAGAAAATCCGACGCTGACATTGTATACCACCCTCAACCGTATAGATGCTGCAAGAGCTCTTCGTCATCCAATTGACCATCCTCGTCAATTTCTTGGTGCTCGCGAGGCTTTGAGATCTTCGGAGCAAGCACATCGCTGATACTAACAAGGTTTTTGTAGAATTCTGTGACTTTGGGATGTACCATGACCTTGCGTGCGTCGAATCTGGTGACTTGAAGACCAGCTTTCGAGGTTGCACGACTCAAAGCGACATAAGCCTGTCCTTTTTCAAATACCCGCCCAAGATCGACCTTGACACGCTGCAAAGTCTGGCCTTGCGCTTTGTGGATGGACAGTGCCCATGCGAGGATCAACGGTACCTGTTGACGTTGGGCTTGCACTTCGCCGTTCGGAAGCTCAATCTTCCAAGCCTCTGGTTGGCAGAGCAAGTGCCGCTCTGTTCCATCTGGCTGGACGAAACAAACAAGAGGCCATTTTCGACTTACCACAACGCCTCCATCCTTGTTACCAAGACCCTTCAGCTTCTTGCGAGCGTGGTTTAGTCTCTCGTCGTCACTCCCAGCATCTTGCCCTCCAGAGAATTCGCTCTCATTGTCGCGATAATATTCGAACGTCGCTTCATCCATGAAGGCTACAACCCGCCCAATGGAGCCGTTCACAAGCGTATCTTCCATATTTTTGATCAGCATTACCTGCGCACCTTTCTTTAGGTGTATGACAGGTGGTGCCATGCAATTGGCCAGCAGTTTTTCACGAAACTGGACATCTTGAATTGTCCCCGAATCAACTGCATGAAAGGTCATCATCTCGCCAGAGAGCCTGCTCATCCGTGCGCTGTTGGCCTGTTCCACTTCTTGGCGAGTAGGGAATCTGAGAATGGCACGTTAGTCTCATAACCGGCTGGAAATCACCGGGATAACTCACAATTCCGTCGCTTCAAGAGCATCATGAAAGTTCAGCGGACGGGACAGTGATTTGAACGTTTCGATTGTCCGAGGTGTCAATTTACCCAATCTCATTTCGTTGAGCATTTCGGCGAATTCAGGGTCTTTCTGACGAAAGACATGAGTCAGGAGAATGGTATGCTGGATCGATGTATTCCAGGTAGCCGCTGCAAAGGCAAACTTCGCCTCTCGGTTGCTCCCTTCAGGCACTGGCGGCAGCTGAAAGAAGTCACCAGTAACGACAAGTTGAATGCCTCCGAACGGGCGGCCATTATTTCTGATCCTTCGGGCGATTTCTTCAAGCTTGTCGAACAAGTCACCATCGACCATAGAGACTTCATCGATGATGAGCACCTTGGTCCGAAGCCAGCGATTCCGTGCTTTCTGATTTCTCTTAATCTGTAGTTTGACTGTTAACGAATGTGAGCAATGTAGAGGCAGAGGAATATCTCACTTTCTTGACCAACTCCGGAACAGGCTCCTTACCCAGCCCAATTCCAGCAAAACTGTGCAGAGTGACACCCTCAATGTTACAGGCAGCAAGACCGGTAGAAGCTGTGACTGCAACACGATCCGGCTCCTTTCGATATTTGCTCCGTAACTGTTTGATGATTTCTCTCATAAGCACGGACTTACCAGTACCGGCAGAACCAGTAAAGAATATGCTTTTGCCTTGGTTAACGACCGTTTCGAGGACATGACGCTGCTCATCACTCAGAAACAAGGGCGCAATCTTTGGACGGGTTTGAATTTGCTTGGAGTTTGCATCGCCTTTTTGGTTTCTCTTATGCTGTCGCCGGAGCTCTTTTTGCTCTTCCTTGATCGCACTGGCGGACTTGTTCCAGATTGCAGTGGGTTTGGGACGAGCGGGAGTTTCTGGTTTCCTATATTCCTGCTCTTTTGTCGATTCCTCGTTCTTGGTGAGCCATGGTAATGTTCGACTGTTACTCGGTTGCTGGAGGTGGTGCGGAGGTGAGGACGACCATGGAATCTGAATGCTGCTGGATGGGGGAACGTGATCGTTGGGGACGGAAGGTAATTCAGGATACTTTATATCGGAAGATATCAGATCAACTGTGACTCTTTCTGCGTTTTTTGAAACGTCATTTTGCGTTGAATTGGCATTCGACGTCGCAGCAGAGTGGCCCCCAATGCTCGGTCTCACAATTTTCGTCGGCGGAATGAAGGGTTCGGGTTCTTCAAAGTCCAGGTCTACATCATCATCGAAATCATTCTCATCGAAGTAAACAGCACTGTGTAGGGTCCCTAATGCAGATTCTCCGGCACTGGTCATCTCGATTTTTCGTTTAACGCCTATTGATTGTGGAGGTGGGATCGGCTTCGGCTGCACGATGCCATTGCTGCGAAATAGATTGGATTGAAGCGGCTTCACAGGACCTGCGGAGTGGTCTTTCACGGCTTTCTTGAACATAGCCGCTTCCTGTGTCGCTCCCAAAGGTGGAGCTGTTGAGTAACGAGCAGTCTGCGAAATCAGTGTCGGACCATGTATGCAGTATTGGCGGAGTCGAACAAGGTCCCTTTTCCTAATTTTGTACACATGCATATAAACCTCGACCTGTATGTGATGCTGATTTGTTGAATGAAAGAAAGACCGCAAAAGTCGATAGTAAAGATGGTTATCTGGAACTTTCGCGACCCAAGTCGCGCGTTTCAGTCTAAGATGCGCATAGAACGCGCTGAATTATCACACGTGACTGCGATAAGCACTCTTCTTTTGCTTATCCGCATTGATAAGGACTGGTCTTTATAATGTTTCTGGTCAAAAAGCCCACTTCTCCTCTGCTGTTATTGAGGTAGCGTAGAACTTCTGAATATTAGGCTATGTTTGATGTGTCAGCGTCATTGAAGCACATGTCTTCAGGTACTCGAGCGCGCCCCTGCACGAAAATAGGACAATGACTTGTATACCTAGGCGGCCAATCACAACCAATGACGCAAATCGTATTAGTTTCGCGGACCATCATCGCCACGAGTATACGAAACCCAGGAGCAATCCAAAAATCAATTGATCAATCCATTGAAGCCATTTTGATTTAATCAGCATCTATGAATAGACTATGTATCCGACTCTGATAGTCCTAACGACGCGCAACAGAAAAGGACGTCTATCACGTGATCACGCATTTCCCGACGCGCGAGTATCAATAAAGCGGAGTTTGCAAGTCTCGGTCCATTTTCAAAGCCCAACAGGCCCTGCGATCCTGCTTTGCCAATCATGAAGCATGGCAAAGAACTCAACTTCCAGTAAGTACATGCCCAGAACAGTGTCTGCGATTGTGGCACTGCTAACATCACTCCAGACAAGGAACACCCTCTTGCGGGGGTGGTCCTCTGCTTTACCTCTATTCTGCCAGAACAACGGGTATGCGCAATTCCGTGTTCATTTTGTCCAAAAAGGCAGTAACAGCACAATTACTGACTATCTGGGCCCTATAGACTGAGCTAGCCACAATTGCCAGCCAGATGGGAGCAGCTCACAAGTTCGACCTCACGTCCGATGTCACACATTTGCTTGTCGGCGATATCAATACCGCCAAGTATAAGTTCGTCGCGCGGGAGCGGAGTGACGTTGTTGTTCTAAAACCAGAATGGGTTGAGGCAGTTCGGCAGTCATGGATGCAGGGTGAAGACACCGACATTCGGGCGTTAGAGCAGCAGTATAGACTACCAACCTTCATGGGCTTAGCTATCTGCATAACAGGCTTTGAGGATAGTATGAAAAGGTCTTTCGATGCTTCCAGCAACTGATAATGCTAACGGTAATTGTTAGTGGCTTATCGAAATTACATTCAGGAGACAGCTGTCTCACATGGCGCTGACTTTAGGAAAGACCTTACAAAGAGTGTGACCCATCTCATCGCGCGGAACACAGAGGGCGACAAGTACAAATTCGCAACACAGTGGAACATTAAAGTTGTTACAATGAAGTGGTTCACTGACAGCATCGAGCGTGGAATGGTTCTTGACGAAACTCTATACCACCCTCTTCTACCACAAGAGCAACAGGGTGTAGGCGCATGGAATCGCACAGTACCACCAGCCAAGGAGAAAGCTGCAGAAGCTGAGAATTCGTCCAATCCCCGGCCTAGGAAGCTACGCAGGATCGCAAGCACGAAGCTCGTTGACCAGAACGAAGGAATTTGGGGTGCTATCGTGGGTTCAGGATTCGAGAACAACGAGCTGAGAAGGTCAACGAACAGCCAACCGAAAAGCGACAACCTTACATCCTCGGAAATTGCAAGAAAAGCATCCGTTGTACAGGAAGTTAAATCCTTCGCCAGCGAGACCACGTTTGCGGAAGGCCAAGGATCTCGTCAAGACACTTCTGAAGTTAGACCCGCTAACAACAATGGTTTCCTGGATGGCTGTTACTTTTTCATATACGGATTTTCTCCCAAGCAGGTTTGTACCGCTGGCGTCCCTGCTCGTTCTGATCTGACTGTCCCAGACCAGTGTACTGCGTCACCACCTCTCATACAATGGAGCCCAGCTCGTGAGCACTTTAGGCGAGTTTTCGCGCCCTGAGATTCCTAAAAGAGGGCATGGACTCTACACGATAGTGTCGTATAAGACGCCACGGTCTGAGATCCCCTCCACAGATGATCTGGCGTTCGAATGTGACGTGGTGACCGACATGTGGCTGGAGAGATGCCTGGAGGCGAAGACCCTAGTGCCACCCGAGTCTCATATCGCATGTACACCCTTACCTGTATTTCCCATTCCAGGTTGGTATTACATTTGAACGTCGCGGAATGTCAACTGACGGGGCTAGGATTCCATGGAATGAAGATCTGCTCGACCGGGTTTTCTCGCATCGATTTGTTGCATTTATTAAAGCTGGTCGATTTAATTGGTGAGCAACTAAAATTGCAGCAATCTAAATGGATGCTGACTATGCAGGTGCTACATATGACGAGTACCTAACGCCGAAAGCGTCTGTCCTGGTATGCAATGACTCGCGCTCAATGAATAACGAAAAGCTGCGACATACTTCCGAGTGGAAGATCCCAGCTGTCACTGTAGATTGGCTCTGGTCCTCCATCCAATCGGGACAAAGAAAGGCCTTCGAACCGTATATTATACAGAGGTTGTCGCAACCTGAAAAGAGCTTGGAAATGCGAGCCGGCTCTCGCACCGAGCAGAAACATCTATCCGAGTCCTCTGACAAGCCCAACAGGACTGCGCAGCCAGACCCCCGTAATACGGAATCAAAGAGACCTGATGTGAACGAGTCCAAGAGCACCGCCGTCGAGAAACCGTCGAAACCCAGTAGCGGAGATGATTCAGCGAAGCCACCCCTTCCATACAAACGACCATTACAGTCAGCATCAGTCTCACCTACCAAAGAAACCAAACCAACAAACACAGCCTCGCCCTCAAACAAGCGAAAAGCATCAGACTCTTGCACAACATCCGCACAATCCGCAATCGAACTCGCCGTAAGCGGATTTCTCAAGCAAGCACGAGCCGCAAACTCGCGCTCAAAATCCGATACAACAGACCAAGAAAGCGATAGCCTCCGCCGAAGGCGCCGGAAACCACTCCTCGGACGAGCGCCATCCCACTCCTCCGCACAGGGCGTCTTCTCCCGCGCCAGCTCAATCGACACACTCAACGAAGACGGATGCGGCAGTGCTGTGGAAAGCATCAACACAGAGGGCTTCAACTCGTTCCTTACAGGCGGGCGATTGGAGCTCCCAGAATCTCAACGTCGCATCGAGGAAGAAGAGAATGAGGAGCCTGCAATGACACAGCTGAACTACGAGGATCCCGATGCCGTCAAAATGCGCGAAGAGTTTCTGAGTCATGCTGGCAAGCTCTCCAATAAGAAGGAATCTGCCAACCAGGGCGTGGTTGTTGGTGAGGTCAGGGAATTGGAGGATGTCGGCTGGGGAACTGGTCGAAGGACGAGGAACGCGGTTAAGGATTCGGAGGATGAGTTGTAAATGAAGGTTCATGATCTCATCTGTTTTATATGAGCTTTGCATTGCTCTCGGTGTCTATTTTTGGTTTGTCCGGTGCATTGCATGGTATAATGGCGTCTTTTGTTGTCTCTGGATTGGCGACATGACATTAAGATACACACCAATAGCGTCAAGGGTACGGATATTCTTTCCTCATGATTTGATTCCATAAACTTCATGGGCATAGATGAATAGGGAGTATGTATCATTCTGAAGCTTAGAGGTGCCTCGACAAGTCCTAAGCCATAGACCCCGTCACTGATATTGAGATATTGCTCAATACGACTTTGTCTACAGTGAGCAAACAAGCAATGCAGAGTTGCCATTGTAATAGGAGATGGGTAAGGGTTCTCAAATTAGAGCTAGAACCAAGTACATTTTATAATAGACAAAGGACTCAAGGGTACGCCGTTTGGGATATCTAGTAAGCAAAGGAGGAGTGAAGAGCGGCCGCTACACTATAATCAGCCATAGAGACTGTATAGCGAAGGATGAACTCGTTCAGGAACCTCAGGGAAATGGGTGCGGACAAGAAAGGAAAGACTGTACAGGGAAAGATGTTGAACAAGGGAAAGATGTATGAGAAGGGAAGGAGAACATGCAACGACATAACAGTCAAACAGGGGGAAAGAAAGGGGCAGATTCATGTAGCGTCGTAATGTTTATACAGACAAGGCTCAAGCTTGAATGGCGGCCAGGCCTCCGGGCAAGGGGGCGTCAAGATCAATATTCTCAACGGATCGTCGGTTCTCTCCACTATCCCGGAAGAGGTTTGAGAAGTATTTGCTTGCGACCTCGCTCTCGTGTTTGGTCTTGCTGACCTCCTGCTTACGTCTTCCGAGGTCCTCAATACCTTGAGCGAGGCTGGTCTGCAGATTGCCGGCGGGTATACGAAGGATTCGGCGGACCTCAGTCGAGATACGAGTGGCATTGGAGTGAACATAGTCCATTTCGGACAGAGTAGCGGCAAGCTTGCGCGAGAGACGAGGGGGAAGTGTATGCGGGATTGACGAAAGCATGTAAGCTGTGGTCAAGAGGGCTGTTGAAAATTAGCTGGAAATCTTCGAAAAGCAGAATTGAAGATGACAGAAAACTTACCAGCAGCGACGATACCAGGTAGGAGGAGACGCCGCAAGTTGTTAGGGCCAAGGATCTTGGCAGCGCTGAACATGCTATCTACCCAGCTGCCTCCGAAGGCTCGACCACCGAGGACTGTCACGGCAGTCATGGCAAGTCCAGTGCCAGCCATCTTCTCCTGCCGTTCCCACAAACCGGCAACATCAAAGAAATCCCAGATCTCCACCTCAGTGTCAACCTGTCGAGCTAGGGTGTGGCGACGACCACGGCGGAACATTGCATCGGCACGGAAGTTCAACGGCGCGAACTTGTCCTCTCCAACATGCAGCAGACCAATGGACTGAATGAATCCGACTCCTTGAACAGTCTTTGCCCGCGCGTAGTCCTCGCAATCAGCGACGGATGTAGAAATCTGCTCCAGCATTGCCAGTTTGAGATCCTCAGCATACTGGAACGCAGAGAACAGACCAGGGTACTCAACACCTAGGTCAGCCTCGGACACTCGCGAGATGGTGTTCGTTAATGTTGAACGCGTATGGTTGTAGACATCCTCGCACGAGTCATCAATACACTTTTCAACTTCATCACCGAGCTCGACCTGCTTCTTCTTGCCATTTTCATAGGCAGGTTCGAGCTCAGCGAGCTCATCTGTAACGCGCTTGAGTTCCGACTGAGCGATGTCACGATTGACTGCTGCTAATGAATTGATATCCGCTAGCAGGTTGAGGAGATATGTTCGTGCAGGCGCGAGCTTGGAACGAGCGCGCTTCTCCAGAACAAATCGTCTGAGAGAGCTCTCCAGGTTCTCAAAATCTCGAATCTTCTCCCTCTCCTTTCCTTTGCCCTTCCCTTTATCGTCAGAATGGTCGTCATCATCATCTCCATGAGGATCAGAACCTCCACCGCTGCCACCGCCAGATTGCTCCATAAGGATGGGAGGTGCAACTGGGACGGCATTACTCGAAACAAAGTGAACCAGCTCAGCAGCTTCCTTATACGTACGAGGACTGAGCTTGCCAATCTGATCCAGGATCATGCGTTCGCAACGTTGCTTATCACGAATCTGATCAAACCCATTGACAACAATGAAGATGTAAGCCTTCTCATGAGCAGCATTCAAGATGAACTCTTTGGCGGAAAGTGTAAAGTGGTTGGCGGCGGATACCACGAACACAACCACATCGATTTCCTCCTGCCGGGCAAAAACGGCTGTCGTCTTTAATGAGTCTGAGTTGAGGCCAGGTGCATCGATTAAAGCAATATCCACCACCCCATTGTTGAGGAGCGATTCATCAATCGTTCGGACATCCTTCACGTAGACTTTGCATTGCATGTACTTGGAGTTGTCGATAACGATGTTCTCGAGTTCCGGGAGAGTGTACACATCGTAGGTACTTTCATCGTTGCGATTGTATTGCTTATCCTTGTGTACCGCATGTACCTCCTCGACTCCACTGTTCTCTCGCGCATCGAGAACCTCGCAGAAAATGCTGGTGCAGGGTTGCTGGTCTTCGGGAAGCACCTTGCGACGCAGCAAAGCGTTACAGAAAGTCGATTTGCCGGCATTCAAATCTCCCGTGATTAGCACCTTGCTTGATGTGTCCTCGATTCTTTCCCGCAGAGAAAGAAGGTGTTTGATGCTCTGGCTGATTTTTCCGTCCAAAAGTGATGCAATCGAGGCCTTCTCCAGTGAATGTACCAACTCAGCCTGCGATAAAGCACCGAGCTTCAGATCCAACTTCAGAATCGAGAATTCCTGTGCAATCTGTGGGCTCATCAATCTTGGTTCCGGTGGAGGTCGGCGTTCCGCAACTGCACTCGACTCCGCCAAGTCGTCGCTTCCTGACATGGTGGCCGCGCGTCGCATTTGTCCTGGCCGGGGGAAAGGTTCGGATTGATTGGGCTCGCTTTCGAAATATGACTGACTCTGTCGTAGACCGGGTCTTTGCGAAGGTGAGCCTGGGCTACCGGGAGCACTCTGTACAGATGGATAGTGTGCTGGCCATTGGCGGTTCATATCCTGAAGCTCCTTCAACGTTTCAATCGTCTTGGAAATTGCACGTCCAAGTTTCGTCCGATTTGAGTTACTGAAAAGAAGACTTGTCAGCACCTCGAAGCGAGTTGCGGGTATTTTGTCCGCACATACTAGAGTAATTGATGAACATGGCTGGCAATCACCTGCTTCTCGTGCTCGGCTGTATCAACCACTCGTCAGCAACAATGCTCCAATTCCATCACCCCTTATCATCCCAACATGAATAGAACCACGAACCAGCTGGATTCCAATTGCCCGCACCGGGAGGCGTAGGTATCGGCGTCGGTCTATCCACCATCAAATCCGCTCGCCACCCAGCCCCCTCATCACCATCCATCGCACTTCCACTCGCGATACTCCCCCCATAACCTGAATCCGCATTCAACGAAGCCATGAGAGCGGTGGCGCTCTCAGACGTCGACCCATTCCCGACAGTCATGTACGTAGGCGGGGGTCGTGGATAAAGAGGGTTGTTCTCGGTAACATCCTCGGGCGGGTGCCGAGAGGATCCCTCTCCGGCCGACGTGCCCTTGCCGGGGAAATACTCCTGACTCATGGCGACTATCGTGTGCGTTGCATCGACTTCGAAAATAACAGGATGGAAGGGTGTTTGTCGGAAACGGGAAACGGGTTTAGGTGATGGTGCCGGTTCCACTGGGAAATTTCATGACGGCAGCCCGCTGGACTAGGCCCGAAAAGGGCTGGCGGTAGCATGTGACTCCCTCCCGCGGTAATCAATGGCCGCGTATTGTTCGTTACTCCGTCAAGGCTCTGCTTAGGTGGGTTGATGTCACCGCATCATCGCAGGCTTCCACCTGATAAACATACTGCTGCGCATATCACATTTGCCGTCTGTCTGGGGGAAGCACGTTTGCTTTGGCCACCGTCTTCAATCGCTACATAGATCTGTCGTGCTCATCATGAATGTACGTGGTACACCGCACTACCTCTCGTTTCCCCACTTACAGGCCTCTTCTAGATCGTCGAGTGGGCATTCGGAAAGCGCATGACGCCAGCGGAGCGTCTGCGCAAGCATCAAAGAGCGCTCGATCGGACGCAGCGAGAACTAGACCGGGAACGAGTCAAGTTGGAAAATCAGGAGAAGAAGCTGATTCAAGACATTAAAAAGAGCGCCAAGAATGGCCAAATCGGAGCCTGCAAGATCCAAGCAAAGGATCTGGTCCGGACGAGAAGGTATGTAGCATAACTTCAGTCTTCTTTTTCTTCACGGTTCTCTTGATTAATTTTGTCACTTGCGATTAGGTACATCCAGAAATTCTATCAAATGCGGACGCAGTTACAGGCCATTTCCCTCCGTATTCAGGTACGGCAGTTCTTTGAAATCTGAAGGATCAGTGCACTGACATTGACATACAGACCGTCCGAAGCAACGAACAGATGATGCAGTCTATGAAAGGGGCCACGATGCTTCTAGGAAGCATGAACCGCCAGATGAACCTCCCCGCGCTTCAACGGATTGCGATGGAGTTTGAACGAGAGAACGATATCATGGACCAACGGCAAGAAATGATGGACGATGCGATAGACGAGGCTACAGGTATAGAAGGAGAGGAAGAGGAAGGCGAAGATATTGTGAAGGAGGTTTTGGATGAAATTGGTGTTGACCTCAGCCAGGCGGTAGGTCCATCCAGCGGGCTACTTTTCATTCTTGCGCTTTACTCACATTTCTACGACAGATGGGTGAAACGCCGACAGATATTCAGAAAACAGCGGTTGGCGAGAGCAGAGTTGCCCAAGCGGTTGGAGCCGGCGGGTCTGCAAGCGATGACGATCTCCAGGCCAGGCTTGACAGCCTTCGGCGGTAACGATACGACACTCGACCAAACTCGACCAAATTACTCCCTTACGCCTGCTGTGTCGGATATCAACTCAGGAATATGTTCTATTGCTAGATGGGATACTAGGGATATCCTTAATGAGTTACGAATGTCAATAATTCCTTCTATCAGAAGCCCTGTGGTTTTGTCAGCATTCAGAAATCTACTTACAGTACGGCTCGCACACTAGGTTGAAACTGATTCTCAAAGTCATGGATCTATGAGGAAAAACTAAAATTAGCTGGGATGAAACAATTCCTCGCAGTCACACATCACCGGTGAAATGAACGCTTGCCTGTATGCTTTTCGCTGAAATAGGGAAATCTATCACACATTCTATGTGGGATCTGTGAAATGCACCTCCCACCTTCACTGCTGGAAAGCCTCACGAGGTATAGGTGGTCGCTCGAAAAACGTGTCAGTGTGATAAGCCCATTGGCCGAACCAAGGAAACGAAATCAGCTCGCTGAGTCTTGGTCGCCGCTCTGGGTCCCTTTCCAGCATCGTTCGCAGCACGTCCACGCAGTCCTGCGACAAATCCTCCCGGACAGCCAGTTCCTCGTTGATCATTCGCTTCCGTCTGGCATAAGCTGCGTCCCAACGGGGTCCTTGGTCGTATATTTCGGGAGGCTCCTCCCAATGGCCATCGACAGTCTTACAAGCGAAGTTGCCAATGGTCCCAATGCCACGGTCGTATTTCGGATCCTCCCAGGGCGCGTATCCATGCAGCAAACAAAACACCTCCACAGCATACTTCCAGAGCGAGGCTTGACGCATATCCCTTCTGCATTTGACGTTTACGTGTCCGTGTGTTTCGTACCTTACCTGGTCGCGCAATTGTGGCTTCAGCAACTCGATTGCAATCTCTGGAGACAGTTGATATTCTTGCCAAAAGACGTAAGCGTGTTCGTTGTCCATGAAGTCACGATCATCCAGCCCAAAGCCCATTATTCCAAAATCGATCAGTTGTGTCTGTATTCGAGAAGAGACTGTTAGCCGCGCCCCTGATGGTCAATTTTAGGAAATCGGAGATGAATTGGGGGGGGAAAAGAAGCAACAGAAGAAAAGCAAGCTTTGCAGGTTGAACGGAACTGAAATTTACTTACGTCAAGATTCTGGCCCACAAGGTAATTGCGATAGGATAAGTCGTCATATGTGAGGTTCATATCACGGAGGTAAGCGAGTGCTTCCAGGAGCTGCGTCGACACCTTGCAGGCCTCAAGCTCATTCAACCTTGGCACTTTACGAGTGCGGAGAAGAGACCCTTCAACGGGCCAGACTTTGTCCGTCTCTGTCCTTACCACTGAGTTTTGAAGTGTATCGTGATCCATACAAGCAGACATGACGATCGCGACCTTGTCCTTGTCAGTATAGACATTGTGGAGGGTTGGAAACCTTGGGCTGCGAGTCAATAAGAGCATAATCATTGCTTCACGTGGTATATAACGAACCCATCCACCCTCTTCGAAGAACATCATTTCGGCTTCGTTTTTTCCACGATCCTCGAGTGTCTTAACGGTCATATGTTCGATAATCTTGATGGCAAAGTTGGCCTGTCCGTGACGAGTGTTTTTGTGGGCAAGGTACACGGTGCCGTAGCCTATATCAGGTCATTAGCTACCAGTCAAAGATGACTCAACACCAAGACAAGGAACAGGTGGACATACCTCCAGAACCAATGCAACCAGATATTTTCACCCTCCGACGAAGCTTTTTGCACATACCCTCGAGTCTTGCATTGTCGCGTCCACTGCTTGGTCGTCTCCTGGAATTGGCAACCTTCGTTTGGAAGGCATGGCTGTCAGGTCTGTACTTTTCTTTCTGATTCAGAACTCCCGAGCCTAGACGGTACGCGTGAGAGCACCGGGAGACCCGTCGTCCGCCCCTCAGATCCAGGCTTGTCTTCAGTCGGCCCGCAATGACTCGATGAAGAAGTGGGAATCTCCCTGAAACCGCACTGTCTGGCGCTATGAACAGGGGAATAATCTTGTCGAACCGGCGGGTATCAGCAGGCATTCTCGTAGGGTCTATGCCACAATCAGGATTGTCCAAAGGGCCAATACCGTCCCAGTCAGTCGTGTCGCTCGGGGTTGTAGCATTTGGGGCAACAGTCGGATTCGTCGCATTGTTTGCATTCGTTGCATTATTCGCATTTGTGCCATTCGTTCCATTCGCTCCATTAGTTCCATTCGTTCCATTCGTCCCATCTGTTCCGTCCGGCCGAGAGTCATCGGGATCGTAGGGTGGACTTTGCTGGGCATATGGACGTGGTGGTACTTTCGGTGGAGCGCCGCTGACGGACCTGGGCCCTGAGCTACCTGCAGCAGCTTCTTTTGCTTCTTTTGGGGGGTTGTTCGAATCTGACATCCTGGCAAACGCAAAAGCTGAAAAGGTTGTATAAATAAAAGAGTCAATCTTGAAGTGATGTTTTCTGGAATCTTCCCACAGTCATAAGCGGGAAATGCGTGTGCTATATACCCTGGAAACGCCATCTCTGCCTCTACATATTGCTTTCAGTTCTTCTATGCTGTGGTCCAAAAATAGAAGATTGATGAAGGTATCATGAGCCGGAGGTTGTTCCATTGTTCAGTGACAAGGGCAGATAATGTTGTGGCTGATAAAGACATCTACCTGAATGACGAAACAAGCAACGTCAACAAAGGGTTTCATGTTAGATGTTTCACTGAGACTAGACAAAGGGATTGCGGATACGCATTTCCCTCTCACATGGGTCATTGTTCTCTTATATCTGAAAGGGCTCTTTGGTCACTCTTACTCTTTGGCGATGTCACAGGACATGGTGCCGTCTGTTGCAGTCTCCAACAGATGAATATCTTGACATCGGAGAGTAAAGGGAGAGTTTCAATCCAGATATTGTATGACAAAGAGCATCCTTCATGCTATTGGAATTGGGCCCTGTCATGGAGCTATTCTCACTTGGTCTTTGTTGACCTCCAAAGGGCATCCGGTTCCGTAACCCAGGCGGACAACGTCAAAGCGATCATCCGTGAATCGAGAGCTTTATTTTTGTTAAAGGGCGTTTGAGTGTTGGTATTTTCAAGGAGGGCGACTACAGAGTGCTGTTCGTTCCCATTCATTTTCCTAATTTCAAGCTCTACTAGAAGTGTCCCCCGCCAGGATATATTTCGCAATAAGACCACACACAAGACGTCAAATTACTACTGATTTGAGGGCAGCATTGCTGATTTACTTAAATCACAGTCCAATTCAAGGCTTTGTAAGCGATAGGAATCAATCATCTGACAGGATGATAATCCTTGCCTCAGTTTGTCAGGGCAAAAAAAGGGCAAATTTTGCACACCAGGGCAAAGGCCATCCACCACTGCCACATAACCATTCAATCTGATGACTATGAACGATATTTTCAATCAAGATGGGACCAGAGAAACTTCTTTCAAGCCCCACAATCATGGATGACTTGCCGTGCAGGTATTCAGTCTCTGCAAGCAAGGCAACAACACTGCAGAAACAAAGGTGCATATCCACTTGACATGTGGGTTGTGGGACTTGCATGGTTATCGCTGATTACTACTGCAAGTCAAAAGGCAGGGTGCAGCAACTAGTTCGCTCAAAACTTAGTGACTATGTACTGAGGATGGCTGATGAGAATGACTGCATAAGGGCGCGATGGTGCCTGCTTTGAGCCTCTCTTGGCTGCAGGGTCAAGCGGCACCAAGTGCTGAATCCTCCCTGCTTGTGCAATCCCATCCACCAGTCACAGAACAAAGGCACCGTTATCAAAGCAAAATCCAACAATGGGGGTAGGTGACGTTGGAAGGCAGCCTAGGCTGAAATCCAGTCTTTGCTTGAAGAGCAGAGCCTCGTGAAAAAAGCAACTCATTGTTTTGGAGACAGGTGGTGATGCAGATCCATGGTAGTACAAGGCATCCACAGTAGACAAGATGAAACCATCTACATCCCAACACCATATTCCATACAGTCAAATTCTTGATTTGCTTACTCTCTGATCTAGACCAACATTGAAGAATATCCTCGATTCGACCCTGATTTTACTCTGTACTGTCTCCTGCACAGCCACTGTGTTGCGGCTGAGACCTCCACAACCAGGAGCACCAGCCTGAGCAACCAGGCCAGACCTTCTCGCAGTAGACTTGCCCGGGCACATCCTGCGCCCCATTACTCGTGTTTCTGTCTCCTGAGCTGCAGCTCTGCGACACCCCTGGTCATTATTTTGTTATCATCGACGAATCATCGGCTTGACCACGGGGACTTGCGCATGAGTTCGTCCCTTCCAGGGTCGAAAATTTTTCTGTCGCGTGTGAAGAGAGTGCAGAGCAAATGGCAAGGCAGAAGCGCATGGATACTTCACAGCCTGAAACTCCATCTCTGAGTGGTCAGCAGCCGCCTTTTTGCACTGAGAAGGCCGAAAGAGCCCCTCCAGGCCCTGCTTTCTGCCTGGAGCTTAAATATGTCTCTGTGTCCTTTTCGTTAGCCTTGATATTTATGGTCTCATCGTCATCTGTATATGCTGTTAAGTGCCCTTGACTCTGGTATTCCTTGCTTTGACTTGTACATGTTGTATTAGCCTGGAGAGCCTTCCCTTACCTCCTCTGACTGGGCTCTCATCTTGGTGCTGGTACAGAAAGCACTCTTCTATGAACCATGGTGATCGTCAATCAGAATATGGGTCCGCCTGTCCCTCCTCTCCATCACCCGCCAGCTCATCCGTACGAGGATCCTCGCATCATTCACCGTGTTCCTGGTCAGATAGATCCTGCATATCTGGCGGACCAAATGGCTCAGCTTCATGTGGATCCCCAAATGTCTGCCCAAGGCAACTACCAGCAAACAGGCCACTCGGAACCCCTCAGAGAACATACACGTTCTCCATACTATTACTTTGGGTACACCTTCTTCAAGGCCGACGCAGCACCCGGCCAAAAGTCCAGTTGGAACCAAGTCCAGAAAACAAGGATGAACTTGAGCCAGGCGGATCTGTTTCAGTTGGTGCAGAAGCGAGCAAAGAAGTCTACCGCAGTTGAGCAATATCAAGCACTATCAAAACTGAAACGAACCCATGTGGATCAGTTAATCGATGAGCACAGACGCAGTGACCCTAGATTCGAATGGACCTTTGCTTACATCAAGGAGGACTCAAAGCCGGTCAAAGGCAAGGGTGCCCGTCGCGGTGATTTTGAGACTCTCTCGATGGATGTGGTGATTGTGAGAAGGCCGGTGACGGTGGAACCGGCGGATGTCCAGGCCCATTCCAAGCCCATGGAGGAGCACCCCCTCGATCCCAGGAACTTCGTGCCAGAAGATGTGCATAGGCCCAGACTTGTCGAGATAAATGGCCAATGGAGTGAGCCGGCTATCAACCACTCACAATTGCCAGCAAACATGAACCATGCGCAGCAACACCCTCAACATGCGTACCATCAACCACATTTCCCTGCTTCGGGTCACCCTGATGCAGCAAGGCAGCAACACCTTCATCAGCAGCAATGGTCAGGAATGCAGCAACAACCAGAGATACATCATCACGGGATACCTCCTCCAGGCAACAACCCTCAATTTCAGCCACAAAAGCCGGGTATCCGTATCATCCCAGTTACTCCTGATGGACATCCTCAGAGCCTTGATCGTGGTCTTGGTCCCAATCAAGTCGATCATCATGTGGACCAACCCTTTAGGAGGCCAGAAGTTCATAATCATCCCAGAGCCAATAAAACATATACACCCCGGTCGTCAAGTCTGCACGTCGGGCCCGAGGCAGAGTGGCCTCCTGAGTCGAGCAGCCTAGGAGACGATGAGTCCGATCTGTTTGACTTTGGCGACGAAAGCTCAGCTACCGAAGGCTCTGAGGACATTATTGACGAAGCGCCAGAAAGATCGAAATCATGGCGCGGAAGCCTTCATCGTCAAAACTCCACATCCAAACAGAACCGCCCTGAGGTCGCTTACAGGACTCACTACCGCAAGAAGCCGACCAAGACTGCCTCAGACTCGAAGCTCGACCGCAGCAAATACCCAGTCGGCTATGTCGAGGTGATCCCAGCAAATAGCAAGCAATCAAGCAAGCGAACTGTGAAGCCTCAACCCAAAGAGAGTGCCGTCCAGCAACAGCCCCGGAGCCGGCCCAAGATTGTGCAAGCACCCAAGAAGTCGGACGACCTGGACCTAGTATCCCTGGGTGAAAAAGTGCTTAAGGGCCGTGAGAGGAATGACATCAGAACGCGAATCCTGGATGATCGGGAAGCGAGAGTGGAACGGCGGGAGAAGCTCGTCGAGCATCAGGCTCGGATATTGGACGAGAAACTCGAGGAAGCGCGTTATTTGGACCGACACCTGTCGCTTCGAGAACCGGGTCTCTTTCAGCGTCGACATTACCTGTGATTTTCTCGTTGTTTCATTTTAATTCGATTTCGTCCATTTTTTACCCCTGTTATGTACATTTCGGGGTTTCGGTCAGTCGGTCAACGGGGATACCACGGGAACATGGGCGTTACTAAGATATCTTGTCTGTTGATAATTAGCTACATGCGATTATACAAAACAATGGTTTTGAATAGCTTACATTCCGCAGATGACAACCTGGCCGTCCTTTTCGTATTAGACGAACCAATTGTAGAATCATCTCCATGTACACGCAGCAGGACAGCTCATCATGAAGTGGACCAAAGTGACGCAGTACTACAGTAGCTTTATCGATAAGCCCCTCTCTGTTTCTGCCAGTTCGGTAAGGCATCCAGACCCTAGCCCCGCTGTGTCCCGTTTTGTCTTCGTCTGCCGTCATAAAGTCCATAAACGTCGGTTACTCCAGGCTAGTTGATAACTTCCTGCTTTCTTCCCTCATACATATCTTTCCAGACTGTTCAGACTCATCTCCTCCGCATATTTTCTCGTTTCTTCCACTTCTCTATAGACTCAGCCAAAATGCCTCGCCAATTCTTCGTCGGTGGTAACTTCAAGATGTATGAGCTCTAACCCAATGCCCCGCAGTCCCCCTCACAGCTTCACTATCCCAAACCACAAATGCACAGCTACTAACATTCTCGGCGCAATGATAGGAACGGTGTCACTGACACCATCACCTCCATCATCAAGAACCTCAATGAGGCCAAGCTCGACCCCTCCGTCGAAGTCGTCATCTCCCCCTCTACCCTCTACCTCCTCCTTGCCCGCCAAACTGCCGACTCCAAGATTGGCGTTGCTGCCCAGAACGTCTTCGACAAGCCCAACGGTGCTTTCACTGGTGAAATCAGCGTTGAGCAGCTCAAGGATGCTAAGATTGACTGGGCTATTGTCGGACACAGCGAGCGTCGTGTTATCCTTAAGGAGACTGACGAGGTACGCTACTCGCTGGAATTGACTGTCGGATTGGGAATGGAGTGGCTAACATGTCTGATTAGTTCATTGCTCGCAAGACCAAGGCTGCTATTGAGGGCGGTCTGAGCGTCATTCTTTGCATTGGTGAGACCCTGGAGGTAAGTTATTATATTCGCTCGGTTCCTATGCCCTAGGTATTCAGTAGACTAACACTACATAGGAGCGTGAGGCCGGCAAGACCATCGACGTCGTTAGAAGGCAGCTCACCGCTGTCGCCAAGGAGCTCTCCAAGGATCAGTGGCAGAAGGTCGTCATTGCCTACGAGCCTGTCTGGTTAGTCACTCGCAAACAGAATGATTCACAACTGATCCCTAACAACATATTGCAGGGCCATCGGCACCGGCAAGGTCGCTACCACCGAGCAGGCCCAGGAGGTCCACGCCGCCATCCGCAAGTGGCTCAGCGACGACGTCTCCGCCGAAGCTGCCGAGAACGTCCGCATCATCTACGGTGGCTCCGTCAGCGAGAAGAACTGCCGCGAACTGGCCAAGCAGCCCGATGTCGACGGTTTCCTGGTTGGCGGTGCCAGCTTGAAGCCTGCCTGTAAGGACTCCTTCCCGCCTAATTGACCGTCGAAGTCATGAACTAACGATGTGATCTATAGTCGTCGAGATTGTCAACGCCCGTCTGTAAGCGACATACAACAAAATCTTCCTCCTAATGTCCTGCTGCCGCTCCAGTACCGGCAGGATTACAGATCATGAATGACAATCGGGCTCTAAGAGGCGCGCTGGAGGCATTATATATGCTTGCTTATGTTCGCCCGTGTAGCTGGTGGAGTCCAGGCTATATATGTCAACAATTAGTAAAAAGTGAATGTAAATAAAGTCAAGTATGCGATACGACGGGTTCAATCCTGTGACGTTCGTAAATCATGGATAAATTCTATCTTAATTCTTAGGACACAGTAGTATATACAAAGAACGATGCGGCTCATATACAGAGTATTGACTGCCGCTCTCATGAAGAATACGAAACCGACACCCCAACACCATGCCAATACGACTTCCCAGAAACACCTCCACCAACAGACTGCCCACCACCCGCCGCAGTCGAATTCGCAGACCACGCAGACGAAGAGAACGAACTCGGACCTAACCCCACACCCGCACTAACCAGAAGCTCCTTCACGCGGCCCTCCCACAGCAACCGCACATTCCAGGACTGATCGACGCGGATCTTCAGCACTGATTCATTTTCCTCGTCTCCATTGTGAGTAGAGGGAGTGGGGGGATCCACGGGAGGAAAAGCAGTGGGATCG
Source organism: Aspergillus quadricinctus (assembly GCA_022814375.1). NCBI lineage: Eukaryota > Fungi > Ascomycota > Eurotiomycetes > Eurotiales > Aspergillaceae > Aspergillus > Aspergillus quadricinctus. The sequence goes on along the minus strand of JAKLNT010000064.1, from coordinate 69,129 downwards.
GCCATGCGCATCTTCCTCCTGGCCCATTCGAGGCCGTCGTCATCGACTGCGGGACGCGAGGATTTCCTTCGTTTCCGCCATAGTTCGCAGCCGGCGACCATTTCGCTTTCCCAGCTGTAGACGTTGAAGCCGAAGCGGGAGCTGAAGGCTAGGTTGGGCGAGGCGCGGAGGGAATAGGTGGTTGATAGGGAGCCGGTGAGTGGTGTTAGGACCAGGGTGAGGGTGTATGGGAAGGTGGAGATCGGCGTGCCGTGGTTTGAGGTTGTGGTTGTGCTAGATGTCGATGATGATGATGACGACGTCTCGGTGGCTGCTGGTAGGGTGCTGAACCGTATCCCAGTTGACATGCCGATTAGCGAAGAGACGGGCGAGTAATATGCTTCTGCGCCGGCCGATAGTAGTGATAACCGTGGTGTTGAGTTCTCCTTGGAATAGCGCGGGTCTGGGCCGAAGTTCCACAGCCCCCGCCAGCCGAACAAAGAATTGTCCGTGCTGAAGAGGTATTCATTGCTATACTTTCCCGTGTCGTGGGAGAGCTGACCCAGGAGAGAAGCTTGCGGCGCAGAGTTTGAGAGAGGAGGTCCCTGGGTCGAGCAGACTGCCAATGACAGCTGCATGGTTGGTGAGATCCGGCGCAAGAACAAGGCATTCAGAGTCGTCGGGGGAGGAAGATGCAAAGTTGCATTAAGCAAAGTGGCCTTGCGCCCAAGTGAAGGTTGACTATGGCCATTGCCGGACGGTTTGGGCTCAGAGGAGCCGAGTCCATCAAGAATTGACTGCCACCCCCAATCTTCAACCGGGGCAACAGGAGGCTGAACTTGGCGATAACCGCGCGCTAGTTTACGCAGTGGAATAAGGGCGCTCCGGCTGGGAGTATTCTTTAGAGGCACGCTGCTGTAGAGGTACGACACGGAGCCATCGATTAATCCAACTGTGCCGAGGGTATAACTGGACGCGAAGTGAGGAGTGGCTAGGGATGAAAGATGGACGCGCAGACGCTCCGGCGTTGAAAAATCGAGTAATGCTGTATGCAGTCAAATCGAGATCATGATTACTGGGCTTATATATGAGGCATTTCACATACATTGCGCTGTGGCCGTCAGGGACGAATATGAGTTGTCGCGGTTCCAGTTGGTCGCCTCGGCGAATGCCAATTGGATGTAGTCCATGAAGTCAAGCATTGTCAAGAATGTCTCAACTCAGTCCTTCGGCCCAGCCGTCATTTATTATAAGCCCATCTCCAACCGAATTGAGAATTGAATCCCGCGCATCGATAGTTAATGGACGATGGTGATCTCGGAAACGAATGCTGACCCCCCGACATCATCAGCTCGTTTCCTTATACGACTTAGCGTAATCGGATAAGCCCCGCATCAACAATAATCCGCTTGTTATCAGAGAAGAAAAAATAATCCTATCTTTCTGCTCCTTGGAGTCTATTTTCCGTGTCTGTATATTTCCACATCTCTTTTAAGGTGTACAGAGACACACATTGGTATAATCACTTCCAGAATTCTGATTCTATAATTTTTCGCAATGCCTCGTTCAAAGCGTGCCAGAATCGTCCACGAGTCGAAGGTCACAAAGAAGTCGCACAAGGAACAAACCAGACGACTTTATGCCAATATCCGCGAATGTGTCGAGAATTATGATCACCTATTCGTTTTCTCCGTTGATAACATGCGCAATACCTATTTGAAGGATGTGCGCACCGAATTTGCCGATAGTCGGTGAGTCTTCCTGATTTTGACGATGAGCAACGCGGCATATACACTTTCTACAATGTGCAATATGCCAGCGTAAACACCATCATGCTTCAATGGCTGACATTTCAAATAGTCTCTTCTTTGGAAAAACTAAAGTCATGTCCGTTGCCCTCGGCCACAACCCCGAAACCGAGGCCGCACCCAACCTGCACAAGCTCTCTCCCTACCTGACAGGTGCCGTCGGACTTCTCTTCACCTCGCGCGATCCCGAGTCCGTCCTCAGCTACTTCGACGCCTTCCGCCCCCTCGACTTCGCCCGTGCCGGCACAGTCAGCACACGCTCATTCAGCATCCCCAATGGCCTGGTGTACTCCCGTGCTGGTGAGATTCCTGCGTCCGAAGACGAACCCATCAGCCACACGATCGAGCCGGAGCTGCGCAAACTGGGTGTTCCTACTCGTCTAGTGAAGGGCAAGGTCATGCTCGAGCTGACTGATGGGCAAGAGGGCTACCCTGTCTGCAAAGAGGGAGAGGTCCTGGACTCGCGGCAGACAACGTTGCTGAAGATGTTCGGTGTTGCTAGTGCCGAATTCCATGTCGATCTAAAGGCGCAATGGACTCGGAGTACCGGTGAAGTTAAGATCCTCGAAAAGGATGAGGGCATGGAGGTCGACGGACAGTGATTCACTTTCAGGACCGTTCTTTTTCTTCTTTCCCCACAAAAATTTCCTGGGCATTGATTGGAGTTGGGCATAGGCGTTCTTTCCTTGTTTCTCTTTTTATATCCTTCCAAGATCATGAATCCATCCTAGATGTTGCTGGATGAGCGTACGATGGACATAGAATACCACGCGGAAAAGCAATTATGCAGGATATCTTCCATTCAAAGTGCTACAAGGTGACAAGCATGACGCTATGTAGCAGTTTACCCGTTCTTACTTGCATACGAGGAACTCTGGCATCGACATGGCCGTTGAAAATGCCTTACCTGCTTTCTTACCTGAGCATCCCCGGATCCCTACCAAATTGCACCTAGGAAAATGACGGCTACCTAAAATACATACTTACCCCGTCCAGAGTAACAGAGACCCGAGAAGGGTCGAAACAACAAAACGAGATGGAAAACATGCAGACCAGAGGCGAAACAACGAGATCGTAAGGAGGAAAAAGGGGCCATCACGAATAGTGCCTCCAAACCTTGACCTTTCGTAAAGGAAACAGTGACAAGTGAAGCCTTCAGCTGATTAAGATGCCTGGTGACGAGCAGGAAAAGGTAACACTTCGGTTCGACTGTGCGAGTTATTAATGCTTCCGTGGTCGTGAATGTCGGTGTTGATTCTTGTCGACTGACCTTGCCTTACCCATTGCATCAAACAGGACAAGGGAAGAAAGGGAAGATCAATCATAGATACCCACCAGCAAACCATGCTGACGCCTGGATGGGGGAACCTGATCCAGCAAGTGAAGATCAGTACCTCCTTTTAGCGCGAGGATCCTCGTAGGAATCATCCTCGTGATATCTCTTGCGACCATAGTCTTCCCGGCCACCATGTCTGTCACGTTCCCGGTCGCGGTCACGGTCACGGTAGCGATCCCGATCACCGCGGTCTCTGTGACGGTCACCTTCCCGATCACGATCGTGATCACGTCGGTCTCGCTCAGTGTAGCCCTCTCTGGGCCTGATAGGCTCGCGGTTGCTACCAGTTACACCTGGGGCCCGGGCATCTCTCTCATACTTTCCACCACCAGCATAGCCGCCTCCAAAGCCAGCGTTCCGGCCACCACCGGGACCGGAGGGAGCGTTTGGCGGAGCCTGTCCACCGAAGCCGTTGCGTGCGCCCTGATAACCAATCCCGCCACGAGGGCCAAAGCGATCGCCGCCGCGATATCCTCCTCGAAAACCTCTACCTCCATAGCCGCCCCGGAATCCACCGGCAAACCCTCCAGGGCCAGAAGGCGGACCGAACGCTCCAGGACCGGTCGGACGCGAGGGTAAAGCCTTAGTATAGCCACGCCCTCCCAAGCCTCCGCCGAAGCGGCGAGGCTTCCAGCCTTTGACTGTGCGGCCACGTTCCACATCTACCAAGACACGCCGATCCTTGATTCGGATTCCATCTGTCTCTTTGTAGGCAGCTGAGCCGGGACAAGGATGATCAGGTCAGCAAGTATTTCAAAACTTTGGGGTTAAGAGAAGTCTGAATGGTTTCACTATAATTGTGAGTAGCAGTAGTACCTTTCATGTCCTTTTCACGTTCATATACGATGAAAGCATAGCCCCTGTGCGGCTTCTTTGAGCCCTTTGGTGTGACTGTGTCTTTTACAATGCGGATCTAATAGCAGTTAGCTTTGAATGACACTTCGAATCCAAATAAACTCACTCTTTCAATTGGCCCAAATCTACCGAATTCCCGTTCTAGGTCGGACTCCTTCACGTCGTAGCTCAGTCGAGCAACAAACAGAGTTCTGAAGGGATCGCCCCGAGCTTGAGGATCATTCGAAGGATCATCTAGGCAGATGGTTAGCACTAATGAACGAACGTTCAATCAATGGTCAGGGCCCTTACAAATTTGAAGGCCTTCATTCAACTGCTTATTCAGCCTCTCCCTTTTCTCGATCTTCTGACGCCACTTGCGTTGCAGCCAGCTTTCTGTGGCATTGTAAGGAACTTCCTCTCCGTATTTCTTAAGCTCTCCAAGGAAATCCGCAACGCCGCCGATGGAACTCTTCTTGACATCTTCGGGCGCGCGATCAATGGGAGGAACGTAACGTAATGGTGGACGAGGCTGGAAGAGCGCGAGGAGGGGAGGGGGGAGTTTGTCCGTCATTTTGACCCCTCAATGATTTTATTTCAAGCTAGCGACAACTTCTCGAAGCGATCTGAAGTCATGAGGGAAGACAGTAGGTAATAGTTTAGGTACGTTCCTTCGGACTCAGATTCTCGCGGTCAGGTTGTTGAGAGTTTCGCGTTCTCCATTAGTTGCCTGGAACCACGGGACCGCAGAAGCGCCAGCCGCGCTAAGCGGGCTTGCCGCCAGCCAATGAGGAACCACCTTGCTTGCGGTCTTGAAAAGTCGCCGAATTGTTCCTACCTAGATGTCTTGCTAGACACCGACAGTGACCAGAAAATACATCACAAAATGCCCGTGCAAGGCATCAGAACGGTAGCTAAGGCCAGGGTATGATACAAGCATCTTGCCAACCAATGATTGCCTCCTTCCGGTGACTGACGTGCTGCGAATTACAGAACGGCGTGGGCGCCTTCATCCTACAATGCAAACGTCTGGATTTCCACTACTGTGACTGGGCAGGTAGTTCAAGGGGCATGGTGTAAGTCCAGTCTCCTTTTACTCTCTCAATTAATTGAACTAAACTAAATTGTTCTGTCATGCAGCGCTTTCCTTAAACACTCTCTACCGTCCTTCGCCAAAGCCAACCCTCAGATCGAAATCCGAGTATCACCACGGCCGCACAAACACCCGGTAATCAAAGGGCACTACATCAACGGGCGAGAGAAAGCGATCTGCGTTCGGAATTTGGAACCTGAACAAATCCTGAAGAAGGCGAATCTGCTGAAGGAGGCCAGCGGCGAGAAGCTCAAGCGCACCAAGAAACCCGTCACCAGTATCAACGAGAGTGTAAGAGGCATCTGGTCCCCGTACCACGGAGATCTCAAGATGGTATGAAGCAGTGTTGGGGGACGCCTTCTCTCGGTACAATGATTGCGATGGACGGATTCTGTCTACACATATGGGGCTTGTTCATGTGGACCTGGGCGCAAAATTTCGCGCTTGACTTGGCCCACGTTCAGGTTGCCATCACCCTAGGTGGAGGAGGATTTGGAAAGAACGGTGTTTAGACTGGTGTTGTGGCTCCATTTCTCAGCCTTTTCTGTGTATAATGTATATCATGGGTTATTTCTGTTCTGATCGTGTTCGTCTTTATCAAACCCAAGGTCTTTTCTGTTAGGGGTCATTGCACGGTATGTACAAAATGGATACCTCTCAATGTCAAATAAACAGCGGGTTGCATGAACCGCTGCTATGGATCTTATCTACTAAAGTAGAATGAATAAATGACATGCCGCATGCCTCGACTATCCAGAAAAAGTCCCCAAAGGGAAGAGAAAATTACAAATGCCCTCGCGCCCACAGTATAGATACAATGAAGTGTCAAGAATAGGGAAACCTAGTCTTTATCGACCTCAAGGCCTTTCTATTATGGGTCATTGCACGGTATGTACAAAATGGATACCTTTCAATGTCAAATAAACAGTGGGTTGCATGGGCCGCTGCTATGGATCGTTATCGACTAAAGTAGAATGAATAAATGAAAACTGACATGCCTCATGCCTCGACTATCCAAAAAGTCCCTCAAGGGAAGAAAAAATCATAAATGCCCTCGCGCCCACAGTACAAATGCAATGGGGTATCAAGAATAGGGAAACTGAGAAAACGCTTTAACTCCGCCGAAGACACCGCACCATGCGAAGCATCGTTGAACATATGTGATCGATCGTGTCGCTAATATCCGTGACCCCTTGACTCTGCTTGGTAGCGCCTTCCATGTCCATGCCGCGGCTTTGCATACTCACTGCTGTCGCTGTCCTCGTCTCCACGGTACTCTGCTCGCTTCAACAACGGCAGTCGACGTCCCCTGATGTATGTTTCACTGACCTGTCGGATCTGCTGTGTTCAAGAGCCCACTTTGTGCAGTGTCACATGTTGGACGGCCGCTGTCATAATCGTATCTGGAGTTGGTATAGTCTCTCATATCATCGCCTGCACGTGGCCACAGAATACCGGTGATCAAAGGTATATCTGGAACATTGATTTGGGTGCGCTGACAGGTTTGCCGCAATCAATCACCTGACATTTGGAAAATGGTTTGGTTTTCTGGGAGGTCTTCTTAGCCTTGGAAAGAGCGCGATTCCTGGCACATTCGCCACAGTATACCTTTAGAAACGTCAGCTAGGTAGCATCATAGGGTAGGAAGGTGACACGAACATGTCCACAAGGTTTCGCTACCCATATCTGTTGTTTGGTCTCATCCCCTGTTCCGAGTTCCTCATCACAATTTGGACACACGACCAGATCGTCCTCCCCAGCACTTCTTGTGAATCCTTCAGAGGGAGGACTTGGGGGTTTGTACGAGCTCTGACGGGCGCCTCTATCTGAAGTCAACCCAGAAGCAGGATACTCAACTCTCAATGACCTATCCCCGACTATTGCGAGATCCATGGCGTCCTCTAGATCGATAGCTTCCTCCGCAGCACCAAGCAAAAACATATCCACCTCATCGGGCGGACGACGTGGAAGGTCTCGTGCTCTCCATGCGATTTCCTGTCTGAAACTTTCCTCTCTTGACATGAAATGACGCGGTGCTATTTCACGTTGGAATCGTATTAAATCCCAGAGATTCGCCCCTATGAAGCCCTGATTTCTAGGCGGAGGTGCCGGCGCCGGTTCTGGCTGGCGAACTGTAGCTCCGACAAACTGCACTTCCGGACTGCTTGGCGAATCTACTCGAATTATGCCTTCTGGTTCTTCAAGATCGACCACTTCGGCCATTATGTCCCTTCCAAATCGTGGTAGTCGTGGTGTTGTTCGCGAGCGCCCATTTTGCGGTCTTCTCTGGTCTTCAGGAGAATCTGGCTCGTTCGTCAAATCTATGACATCCTCTGTTAGAGGAGAATCAGACATTATCGGTCGACGGAAATCATATCCATCTCCAGGATATCTCATCTGTGGCAAGGGTGGGCGGCTATGCGGAGAATTGTAGCGTTGGGACGAGGATGGTTCAGCGTCTGGGCGCCAGCGAGACTGATGCTGGCTTCGTGATGATTCAGACATCTGATGATGAGGACGCTATGAAGAATAGTCATTAGAAGTGCTTGCGAGAAGTTGGAGGGTTTGTGTTGGTATCGCAAAGAAATGCCCCGCTCTGTGAAGTTCGTGAATGCAATGGAACAAACCTTTCTTGGCCGCGCCGCCACAAACTGGACGCCTGAATCACCGTTCATATCGAGGATGTGAGGCCAATGTCATGAAATGGAAAGAGTTGGACCGATGGGGGATAACATGGAAGGTAAGGGATGCTTGAGCACCCGGAGTCGGTAGGGCCTCCCGTCACTGTTGGTGGAGGCCATGATTAGCTGGTTCCGAGTCTGTGGTGGAGAGATGTCATACCGCCCACTACATATATTTATAAGCAGTGGCGAGAGCATTTAGCAAGCAGACAAACTACGAACTGGCGCAATGTATCATGAGCTGGTGTAAGATTATAATGCTAGCGCGAAGCATAGCCGAGGAACAGACAGACTTGCTAACCCGGAGTCATGTATCCTTCAGAAGTGCTATGACTGAGGTGGAACAAACACGAATTCCTTTGCCTTTTGTATCGATCCTGATTGTAAACCTTTTAAACCTAGCGTGATTGAGGACAATGAAATAAGAAAATTGAAACACATTTGGCTAGAAGTACAAAAGAGGTTCCTTCTCTGTAAGGTATCATGACTCCTGTGCTGTCAAAACTGTGACTGCACCTTCGCTGTTCAACGCCACAATGCTCTGGGCAGCAGAGCCCCAAGCCACTGCTACTGCTGGCACGGCACTGCGCAAAGGCTCCGACCATTCTTTGGACGCCTTCGAGTATTGCTGAACAGTCACACCGCTGGGGCCACCAGTGAGAAGGAACTGGCCAGTGTAATCCCAGCAGATGGAATCTATCTGGCTGCCCGTCTCCAGAACCTTGATCTCCTTTGAGCTGCGAAGATCCCAGATAGACAGAGTAGTCGAGTTATCAGCCACTGCAGCGAGGAATGTACCGTTCTCGGAGAAGTAAAGGCACTTGACGGGGCCGGACATGGCGTAATTGGCGGCCACCGCGCTGGACTTCACTTCGAAAATCTTGATCTGACCGTCTGCGCCACCTGCAGCGATGAGATGCCCATCAGGGTGGAATGCGACGGATTGAAGAGCTGAAGGAGAAGACAGAAAACATTAGTTGAGGTCACAAATGAAATGATTCGGGCCTTGCTTACATGCGTCGGTGAAAATTTGAGTGATGACAGAGTTAGTTGTCAGGTCATACAACACATAGCTCTTATCAACGCCAACGGAGCCAATTATGTCGCCAGTAGCATGCAGAGCAACAGCCGTTGCTGGACCAGCATGGGAAGCGAAGTTTGCCAGTTCTTGGCCATTCTCAAAGACCTGGACGGCACCCGTAGACGTCGCAATAACTGCCTTGTCACCGGCCCATACAGCACTAGTAACTGGGCCGCTTGTCTGCAGATTACTAACGACACGTTTCTCAGAAAGGGAGTAGACGCCGACCGTGCCATCAGCACCCCCTACAAGAGCCATGTCTCCCGCCGCGTTAACGGATAGAGCCTTGCCGACTTGACAGAGACGCTCGGACGTCTCAGTGGGCTTATATGTTGAGAGGGCGTCGCTTGTAGCCCAGCCTTCTGGAACAGGTCGCTTGCGACGTGTCTTGGACAGCCTAGCTGAGGTTAGCAATATAGGAGACAAATTGAAATAGCTATGTCACGTACGCCGCCTGTGTGCTCTCAATTCTCGCAAGTACGGCATCGGGCAAGCCGGTTAAGTCGACCTGCATGGCGTCTTCCCCACCGGCGCGACCCGCGCCAACAGTCACCTTGGACAAAGCGTCGCGAGCTTCGTCTCTTTCCTTTGTTAACCTCGCAATGACTCGCACAGCAGCATCGTGTTGGTAGAGAGCTGCGCTCAGCTCCTGTCGCGTCTGGGCAAGGGTCTGACGCAATGTGTAAGTTTCGAGCGCCAGCGCATCCCATTCTTCTTGAAACACGCTGAGCAATGAGGGAATGGATGTGAGGGTAGGAGGTCGAGGTCGGACAACGCGCTGGCTTTTGACTTCGATGAGTTCGTCGGCCGAGAGTTCCTCTCCATTTACTGGATCCTTTCCATTCTCGGCAATATACGCCTCGATGAGACGTCTTTCGAAAACGCTGCCTACTCGCTATTAGACGAATAACGCTCGATTGAACCCTGGGATCTTGACATACCGCTCTTAGGTGAGACGACTGGCACTTGCGGTGCCTCTCCCGAAACTGTGATTAACTATAAGCATTCGAGCGAAAGAACTGGGGCAAATGTGACTTACTTGCGCACAGCATTGTTTTGTGTTATGGGTTAGTTGGTCGAGAGAGGTTGCTTGACGCGAGAGCTGCCGCCGCATTGGACTTTTCGACGAGACAGAGTTCCGCCCTATCTGGGTTAGCCGCACCGCAAAGCTGGCTGATCGTCCATTGCTTGGCACTCAAGCAACTCAGGTAATGTACAGAATTCCAGATTCATTTCGCGTCCAAGCAATTCTACTCCGTCTGCTAATATTTCTGTATACTCTGACCATGGTATAACCATCTGTGCTTGGTTAACCCACCTTTTTGGTCCTATTGGCCCCTCGGTAGACGCAGTTCGACTGAGAACATCGGGCCCAGAACTCGCGTGCTACTAACAAGCATTCAAGAATAGAATTAGCAATTGGCCTCAAGCATCGCTAAACGGATCTCTGACTGTTCCTTTCTCTGATTCGGGACTAACGCGTCTTGTATTCAGGAGTCATGTCCTTCAACGCGAAGAATCTCGCCTATGGTATGCTATAAGTTCTCGCTCACACGGCACTTCATCTAACGCCGGGCAGAGAATAAACAGCCAGCTTTCCTACAAAAACTCAGAAACCAGTACGGAGACACGTCTGGTCGCCTTGAAAGGCCCGCTGCGCGGCCCCGATTAGCGAAGAAAGATGACGTGGACGATGACGAGCCTACATACGTTGACGAAGAGAGTAACGAGGTGATATCAAAGGAAGAATATGAGGCACTGTTGCGCGGTGACGAAAAACAACAGGAGTCAGCAGAACAACGTTCGGGAGATCAGGATGATCTTGCGTCGGGACAGGACACCGAAAAACCTGACATCGAGGGGACATCCTCAAAGCAGAATTTGGCTGGAATAGGAGGTCCAAAGAAGCGAAAACAGGCGAAAGTCATTGCAGATGATAGTGTTGAAGCCGAGAATGACACGCCTAAAGAGGACACTGGGCCCCAGAAAGCAAAGCAGAAACAAAAGAAGAAGAAGATCAAGCTATCCTTTGATGAATGAGGCAAACATGCTATACTTAGTCTTTGATAACACCAGTTAGATAATAATATCGTGGAGAATAATACCTTTGCCTATGCACTTTCACATAGATCTACCTATAGCTGTACATTGCCAAACCCAGCAGGCCTGTTGACCATATTGACCGGCAAGGTCAAGCCATGTCTCTGCCTTAGAATCTCTATCGAGCAATTGTTACAGAGCTTCCCTTGGTGTGCTGTCATCGTTGATGTTGAAACTCTCTCTAACTTCGCCTTATCCGAAGATATTTTTTTTGCCCATTTCCGCAACAGCGGAACACCAAAGAACCGACCCTAAATTTCACCTTACAAGGACTCTCTCTGTTTGTCAAACCTTGCATAACTTGATAGTCTCGATGGTCCTACAAGATGCCTGTCGTTAACGTAGATGATCTAGTCCGTCTCCAACAGAGGTCTGAGGACATACGGAATGTGAGCTACCCCTCCATCCCACCTTGATGTCACTTTTTCCACCTGTTCGACGCTAACCATACCGCAGATTTGTATTCTTGCCCACGTTGTGAGTACCCTACAACATCTGGCTACTTGAGCACGTCTAATTCTGATTGTGACGATGACTTAGGATCATGGGAAAACTTCCTTGACAGACGGTCTCATCGCTACAAATGGCATTATTTCGCCGAAGTTGGCGGGCAAGATCCGCTATCTGGACTCACGTCCAGATGAGCAGCTTCGAGGAATTACCATGGAGTCATCTGCTATCTCCCTGTATTTCTCCATGATGCGTAAATCGTCTCCTGACGCTACTCCTCAACCCAAAGAGTACCTGATCAACCTGATCGACTCCCCTGGGCATATCGACTTCAGCAGCGAAGTATCCACAGCGTCAAGGCTCTGTGACGGTGCTCTAGTTCTTGTTGACGCCGTTGAGGGTGTCTGCAGTCAAACTGTCACAGTGCTACGTCAGACTTGGGTCGAGCAGCTCAAGCCGATTTTGGTCATCAACAAGATCGACAGACTGGTGGGAGAGTTGAAAATGAGCCCCAGCGAAGCTTACTCTCATTTAAGCAGACTCTTAGAGCAAGTCAATGCAGTCATCGGAAGTTTCTACCAGGGCGAACGGATGGAGGAAGACCTTCAGTGGCGAGAGCGTATGGAAGACCGTATCAATGCCTCCGCTGCTCGAACAGCTCAGAAGCAGGAACAAGGCGATGACGCAAACATGAGCAGCGTTGATGAAGCCGAATTTGAGGAAAAGGATGATGAGGAAATCTACTTCGCTCCGGAGAAAAACAATGTCATTTTCTGTAGTGCCCTCGATGGGTGGGCCTTCACCGTTCGACAATTTGCTGCTCTCTACGAGAGGAAACTAGGAATCAAACGGTCGATTCTTGAGAAAGTGCTATGGGGTGACTTCTATCTTGACCCTAAGACGAAACGTGTCTTGGGGCCGAAGCATTTAAAAGGACGTCCCCTCAAGCCAATGTTTGTCCAATTGGTGTTGGACAGTATCTGGGCCGCATACGAGGCTACAACTGGTGGAGGGAAAGGCAAAGGGTATGTTGCATTAGCCGAGATTGGAGATTGTGCTCATACTGATGTTACATTAGCGATCAAGCCTTGTTGGAGAAGATCACCAAGTCCTTGAACATCACGATTCCGCCTTATATTCTTCGCTCGCGTGATCCCAGAAACATCATGACGACCTTGTTCTCCATGTGGCTTCCTTTATCAACTGCTGTTTTGGTTTCTGTCATTGAATATCTTCCCAGCCCACCGGCTGCCCAAGCCACTCGACTACCAGCACTGATTGAAGGCTCCCCTGGCGCTGAATTTGTCGACAAGAAGGTCAAGGACGCAATGGTAGAGTTCAAGACAGGCACAGACGCGCCTGTGGTAGCCTATGTCAGTAAGATGGTTGCGATCCCTGAAAGTGAGCTACTGGCTAGCAAAAAGCGCACCGGTGCGACCTTGTCGGCCGACGAGGCCCGCGAAATCGCACGCAAGAAGCGAGAGGAGATTGCGAAGATGCAGGCGGCGGCAGGCGGAAACGGAAATGAGACGGACGACTACGCGCGCATCACATCAGCGTTCGAAGTGACCACGCTAGATGACAGCGAGGAACAAGGGGCACCAGAGGAGAAGGAAGACCCGGAGCACCTGATTGGTTTTGCACGACTGTATTCAGGCACCCTTTCGGTTGGTGATGAGGTCTATGTGCTTGCCCCCAAATTCTCTCCGGCGCATCCTCATGCACACCCTGAGCCGCAGAAGGTCAAAGTCACGGATCTCTATCTCCTTATGGGCAGGAGTCTGGAGCCACTCAAGACCGTTCCCGCGGGAGTGATTTTCGGTATCGGTGGCCTTGCAGGTCATGTCCTCAAGAACGGAACTCTTTGCTCGCAGCTTGAAGGAAGTATCAACTTGGCTGGCGTCTCGCTAAACGCCCCACCAATTGTAAGAGTTTCCCTTGAGCCGGCGAATCCAGGAGATCTGAATAAGATGGTCAACGGTCTGCGCCTCCTCGAACAAAGTGATCCATGTGCACAATATGAGGTCCTTCCTAGTGGCGAGCATGTGATTCTGACTGCCGGTGAATTGCATCTTGAGCGCTGCATAAAAGATCTCCGCGAGCGATTTGCCAAATGCGAGATTCAGACCGGTCAGACAATCGTACCATACCGGGAAACAATTGTCAGCGCGCCAGAAATGGCGCCTCCAAAGAAACCAGAACTTGGCCGAGGATGTGTGCTGGCCGTTTCTCCTTCGAAACAGCTGACCGTCAAGTTGCGCGTTGTGCCCTTACCTGAAGCTGTAACGGACTTCATCTCCAAGAACGTTGGAACAATTAAGCGTCTCCAGTCCGAGAAACGCTCAGCGGGTGAGGCCAAACCCGACGGGGAAGCAAGCAACGGGTCGTTGGAGACTACACAACCGATCGAGTCCGGTGATGCTGCTGGAGAAGCCCGAGAGGGCAGAGAGCTTTCCTTGAAGGACTTCAAACAGGAACTCACCAGGATTTTCAACGAGGAAGTCAAGGAGGACAACGAATTGTGGGCAAATGTCGTTGACCGAATCACTGCTTTCGGTCCTCGACGAGTTGGACCGAACATATTGGTAGACGCCACAACCGTGAATACCTGCGAGAAATTGTAAGTCAGACACCCTTTCCAACAGCATCGTCAATCTAACTGGCGCAGCCTGCTCGACGACCCCAAACAGCAACCCAACCCTACATCCGAAGAAAGCAGCCGCGACGCCCTGACGGTCCGCGACTTCAACGACAAGATCGCGCACGCCTTCCAGCTCGCAACAGGCCAAGGCCCTCTCTGTCAGGAACCTATCCAAGGCATCGCCGTATTCCTAGAAGAACTATCCATCAACGCCAGCGAAGAAGAACTAGACCTCGGTCGCCTGACAGGCGAAGTCATCCGACTAGTCCGCGAGAGTATTGCCCAAGGTTTCCTCGACTGGAGTCCCCGGATCATGCTCGCAATGTACAGTTGCGAGATCCAAGCTTCAAGTACGTTTAGTCCCACCTCGCACATCTCAGACACCCACTAACAATGCTGCAATAGCTGAGGTCCTCGGCCGTGTCTACGGCGTCATCACCCGCCGCCGCGGCCGCATCCTCTCCGAAACAATGAAAGAAGGAACTCCCTTCTTCACCATCCTGGCCCTCCTTCCTGTCGCCGAATCGTTCGGCTTCGCTGAGGAAATCCGTAAACGGACATCGGGTGCTGCACAGCCGCAGCTCATTTTCGCGGGCTTCGAGGCCCTAGACGAAGATCCGTTCTGGGTCCCGGCTACGGAGGAGGAATTGGAGGATTTGGGAGAGTTGGCTGATCGCGAGAATGTGGCGAAACGGTATATGGATGCTGTGCGGAGGAGGAAGGGGTTGGTTGTTCAGGGTAGGAAGTTGATTGATGCGGAGAAGCAGAAGACATTGAAGAAGTAGATTGTGGTTATTGTGATAAAATGTGAATTGAATTGTGCGGAATCTAAAGAGTCCAGGCCTACCATTTTACAAATAGATGCTGCAGAGATACGAAATTTGTGCCCTCGAAAGAGATTTTTCCACATCCATCAATCAAGGACTAGGAATAGTAGGCGAGGGTCGCAGAAGATGAGTATTCCTCCACGCGGAACAAACCAATGAACAAACCATTAATCTTCCTCCCGTGACAAACACAGCTCAGCATTGAGATGGCCAGAACCATGGATACTTGGGAGGTGAACAAAACGGACTAATACGATATGTCAACAGGATCGGAAACGCAAGAAAGATTTCTTCATTCTCGTTCGAGAAGATAAGAGTAAGTAAAATGAGATCCTTCCATACCAACAGCCTAGCGGGCGGTCATGCTGGAGGATGTTGTTGCTCACGACTGAGCTGAACATATGGGTATCTCATGTCTATGCTTGTTCTTCAGCCTTGCGCCGACGCATGCAGACAAGCTATATGGACGATAAGAATGCCTGTGTGAAAAGAAAGGCATTGTCCCATGGCCCTTTCGAGGGACGAAGATCCTGCGGATCGTGAATTTCCCTCGCACGACCAGGTTTCCGAGATCCATCTCGCTCTGGAATGGGCTGAAGACAAGCCCAGAGCATCGGTGAGACGATCTTCTTGGAGATATCAATGGATGAAGTTCGATAATAGGCGACGCTGATTTATTCCAATCCCAAAGCGTCATTCAACCGTCGACACCGCTCAGAACGGCCGAGCAACCTTCCGCAACTCCGCGACGCCAGTAACGGGGTCTCTCATTTCTTTCCAGCTAACTGGGAACATCATATTGCCAGCCTCACTACGGGCCATGACGACGCCAAGGTCATTGCGGGCCGTGGTAAGATAATAGAAACTCTGATCACCCAGGGAAATGACGGAACCACGCACAATATCTCCAACACGAAACATCTCATCCATCACGACGCGATCCTTCTCGGTAGCACGCACATCTTCCCTCCGGATAAGGGCCTGGAAGCGAAGCTCGTCGGAGCTACTGTGATTCTCAGGATTGGCCGCCGAAGTGAGGATGGAGACGATGTTGTCGTTGTCGGAAGCTGGGTTCGAAGGATCAGGGACTTGAGAACTGGCCGATTCGTCGAGCACGACGAGGATGGAGACTGTGGCCTGGCGTTTCTGGACACGGGTGACGCGTGCTAACACAATTGAGTCGACTGCGGGGAGAGTGTTGTACCTCAATCTCGGTTTCGTAGTGGTGGAGGTGGTTTTTGCAGGCGTGGTCGGGGTAGAAGAGTCCGTCTTCCTCGGCAGATTCCGCGACACAGTGAGGATAGATTTTACTTTGGAGCTGGGTTGAGCTTGTTGGACAACCACCGGTCCGGCAATGGATGCATAAATGTTGGCATTCTGCACGTGGGTACCTGGTCCTGCAGTGTAAGAAGACACTGAGCCCAGGCGCTGACCTGGAATAGCCAGAGATGGTAGAGTGCTTGCCATCTCAAGCAAATGGTACTAAGGGGAGGCAATCTCCTTCCCCCAAGGTGAAAAAAGAAGTTGGTTTGGGTTTTGGAAGAGGAAGCTAATAATTTTCGCTACGATGTCTTGCGGAGACCGGCTCGGAAAGAGATTTCCCCGGCCTATAGCAGTCCCAGCCAACACCTTCACAGATGCATAAACATGTTGATGGAAATTGATGAATTGGATTGTTTCTCACTAAATCTAGGTATACTGCGATTCAAAGTATGACCTTTAAATCTGCTCTAGCATCAATGCAGTAATCATGTGCACAACAAACTGGGTAAAATAAGCGTGACACTCCTGGAAGAAAACTATAGACGAACAGACAATTATGGATGAGAACTCTAGCGGGAATCCATAAACGCACCAAATGCTCGCTGACGGAGGAAAATAAAGCGTATGAAAGAGACACCGAATTAATGCCCGCTTAGCACCCTGTGGTAAGTAAAGGTCCGATGTGTTGAGAATGGTAAGAAGAAACGTCAAGATATGAACGAGAAGGAATGAAGCGGTTATAGATGGTGACAATTATGAAATAGCATCGCATTAGCCTTCGACAAGAGTCTGTTTTGGACCATTTCCGAGTAAACCGAGACATCGCCGTGCCAGCGCAATGACCTCGGCCTCCCCATCCTCCCCATCCTCTTCGTCTGATTCGATGTTCTTGTCGGAGATCGTTTTGACCATCTGTACAATATCTTCTGAATTGGATATGTAGCCGATGAGCCGCTTGTCCTCCGATTCCAGCAGTTGAAGGAGAGTCCAGATGGCGATGTGCTGGAAGGTAGGATCGCCACTTGCAAGGAACCTTTTGAGATAACCATGGATGCCGCCGTTGGGGTCAGCCCAGTCACGAACGAAAATTGAGTAATCGCCAACTGGTGCTTATTAGTACTTGTGCGATTAAAAAGTCGTAGAGCGAAGGCTGGTGACATACCTTTCGAGGAGAGGTTGCCCAAGGCAGCAGCACTGTTGCCCTGGACCTCGATACTTTCGGAGTTTGTAAGGGGAATCAAGACATCGAAGACACCAAGATTGAGCAGATGAGGTTTCAATTCATCGCTGAGAGCCAGCACAGCGATTGCAGCGGTCATTTCAGATTGCACACTCAGAGGAACCCGAAGGACCAGATCTTTGCATTTCTGTACGGCACCGGCCTGCAGGACAAGCTCCTTGTTGCGATCAGAGCTTGCGGCGAGGTTGCGAAGTGTAGATATGGCGTGACATTGTATTTCTTCGTTGTCTGTCGAACCCAGAAGGTCTACTAAAGGCTTAAGGAAGCCTGCGTCGATGATCGGTGACTCGTTGAGAGGATGAATGGAGATATTGCGGATGCATGCGACAGCAGAAAGGATGAGGGGAAGGTATGAGGACTGCAACAGGCGCAAGAGAGGCGGAAGCCCCTTTGCACGAACAATCTCCAGCTGGTATTTCTCGTCGGAAGCGAGATTTCGAAGTGCAAGGGCGGCTTGGCATTGAACTTTGGGTGTGGAAGAGTCCATGAGGTGAACAAGAGACTGGACCAACCGTGACTCCGTCTGGGCGAGCCGCTTTCGATTCGAAGCATCGACAGCGATATTACTGAGCGCGGTTGTGCAGTAGTATTGTACATCAACGTCAGGGGAGGAGAGCAATTGAACAAGCACAGGGATTGCACCGGCATTGACGAGTTGCTGTCGGTTGTCATCTACACGAGTAGTCAGCTAAGCTGAGAACAGTTCTATGCCACGGTCCAACTTACCAGAATGCGTCATGTTCAAAAGCGCTCCAGTGGCATTGCGTTGTACACGCATGTCCTTGGATTTCGCTAGACGGATCAATGGACCCAGAGCTCCCGACCGGGCAATCTTGGCCTTGTTGTCCTCGTGAGTTGCTAGATTGGTGATACAACCGACCGCGTTGCATTGGACCTCGACGTTGGGCGACATCATCTGACGTATGAGAGGAGCCAGCCCTCCCAGAGCGACAATGAGCACCTTATTCTCCGCTACAACCCATCAGCATGACTCGACGATGATATGAGATTGAGCGACAAACCATTGACGGCGAGATTTCCGAGAGCTGCGCTAGCAGCCCTTTGAACTTCAATGTCCGAGCTCTGTAGGAGGAAGAGGATAGGCTCGAGCGTGTCCCGGTCAACTTCGCGCACATCTGCGACAATCACAAGAATGTCAGGCCCGACTTCTGTACAACAATGATATGACGTACCTCGCTCAGTTATCTCGGCGAACGTCAAGCTAGCACTTCGTTGAAGGTCCACGTTATCCGAATAAACCAGTGTGCTCAGGGCGCGAAGGGGCTCGCCGGAGAAGAAGTCGGTTTCGGCTCGCTAGAACGCAGCGAAGTCAGCTTCCACGGCAAAACAGAGGCCCGAGTTCGTTGATAGGGCAAAGAACATGGTATGTCAAGTGTGAAGCGCAGGTGCATAGACGGACAAAGCTAGACGTACGTTCTCCAAGTAGCCGAGCAAGTCTGATACGGCCTCCCGTTCATTGTCTGCTAGCGTTGTCTCATAAATTCCATCTCGCGAACGACCTCCGATAGGACCGAGACAGGCCGTGATATGACACCAGCGGTCGACTGCCGATAGACAGGACAGACACGCATTTGCAATCGCAGTCATACCTTCGGTGATGGGAGGCCAGAAGGCCCCGCAAGCGTCAGTTTCAAAGCCTTCGGAAGATAGGCGTGAGGGACGGCAGTTGATCAAGATAAGAAGGAAGGTAGCTTTAGTTTCCCCCTTGTTGTTCTCTCTATCTCCGCTCCTTCAGACTGGGAGCTTTCGCGGGGACGCAAGCGATGCGAGGATGCGACTGGTCGAGCAAGGAGATGCAGATGCGAATTGAAGTCGATTGGCGATGACAAAAGGGACGGGAAGCTCTGCATATAGCACCTGGAGCTAGCTGCTGAGGTAGGAGCGGGAGGGCAGGCAAGGTCGTCGCGTGATAGGACGGGAAGACGAGGTGAGATAAACCCTCTTGGTCTTTAGTTGATGAGGTAATTACCCTGGTCAAGTTCTTTTGATTCTTCCAAGGCCTGTGTCCGACATTTGGAATGCTGAATTGGAGACAAGAGGGAGGGGGAGAAGGGTAGGAGCTGGCAGACGGCAGGTTGGTTTAGGTTTAGCAAGTCTGCTGCTCCGTTGAGTTTAGCTGGGTTACCTTAGCCTCGTCAGCGGCGGCTGTCACAGGAGAAGGAAGCTCCAAGTCTAACAATCCAATGCTTTAATTAGGTTTCACTGATTCACGTAGTAGAGTCTCGACTGAATAGGTAGATATGCTGAGCACTGTTTATTCGACTACGTTTAATCTTCTCTACACAAAAGGCTTCTTGCTACAATTCAACCTCAAGAAACCGAAAATGCAGAGCGGTGATTCGTCATCGTCAACTTCTCCTCACCTTTGTTTATCTCCCATCTCGCTTCCGCCCCAGCCATGCTATTTATCTCCGCCATGACCATATGAATCCCTCCTACTCCCTGGACTGGACAGGGCGGCCACCACAAGTTCGCAGGCTCGCTTCGAGAGATACAAGTATCCGCGGAACCCTACACATTTGCATAGTCTTCAGCGAGACAAGAACGCAGCAGGATAGAGCCCGCACGTGGCGCAAGCATTTGATCCATCCCGGGAACTAAAGAAGGCCTGATCCTACCAGCAGGCCTGGTCCGCATCTACATTTGCCTTCCTTCCTTTGGGAAGCCGACGATCTGCCATTTTCTGCTGTTGACAAGTGTACAATGATATCGCCCCTCTTGTTAAGTGACTGGAATCTTGTTTCCGCTCCACCCATTCTCTACGTCCAACTACATTGGTGAAGTGTGAAACCCATCGAAACATATATCGGATGACTAGTCCTAACTTGTTTCTTCTATCGATTTCTAACCATCCTGAGAGACCAAAAATGGCGACTAACAAATGACGCGGTTGATCACCAGACAAGTGACGGATGATCAACATGACCAGGGTGTTTCCGAGTCAAGTGCCATTTTGGGAAACGACCAGAATCAACCTTCATCAAAAATTTGCCAAAAGTACGCCAACTCTTTATAAAAGTGCAAGATATCTGAAAAATTGGCTAGCCAGCTGAAACACTACTTATTCCCTGGATGGTGGGATGAGTGGAGTAGTTGCAGCGCAGCGCAGTGCACATCACCTCCTGCGATTTCAAATATTTAGTCTCAGGATCGGACGAGGCTCAGCGCCATGTGTAGGCACACAAAAAGAAACTGATGATAAAGTCGAGACGTTCAGATTTAACTCACACTTAATCTAGCTACAGGTCGTCATTCGAGCAACTCAAAGCAAACCAATCACAATATCACCATATAGCTGCGCCGTGATCTTGATATCGACTTCGGCAACCAGATCCAGATGAATGGTAATCTTCAGGTTGGAATCTTGGTTCTTCTTATTCTTCCCGCTTGGATCCTCTTTGGCGAACTTTGTGAAGCCGTCATTCTCCGAGAGTTGTTGGGACTTTGACTGCTCGTCGCTAAACATTTCAATATGACACATGAATCAGCACAGTATCTTTGGAAGGTGAACCATTCAAGTTGTGTTAGGGAATGAAATGCAACATATTACTTACCCCGCTGCCATGTTTGGAGTCAGAAGCACTTCTTGTGACGGATTGGACTCAGCTTTCTGGTTCGTCAAAATTGAAGTATCGCTCATGTGAAGGACAAAAAACGGATACTACGCGAAGATCATCGATGAAATATTATCTGCGAAGTGCAGCTCTTTTATCGGAGCTTCGGCTCTGGAAAGAGTGATTCGGACCACTGGCTGAGATCATGGAGTCAATTAACCTCAGAGCTTTTACCTTAAAAGGTTGAAAAGCCTGTCAAATATATCATGATGAGCGCAGTGTGTGATTCTGACTGGTTGTTAAGGAAAAGTAATGGTCGTCCATTGAGGTGTAGTTGCCGGAAACGGAAATCCCACCATGTCATTCAGGCAAAGTTGTCAACGGACCCCAATATTATTAATATCTCGCAGTCGAACGACGTGACTTATGCCTGGTTTGAGCTCTGACGCCAGCATCAAGGAAACTTCTCCATGCTATCAAGATGGTTCTCGGGGTCGTCAACATTATCATGATGTCAACCATGATCCCAACCATGATACCGGGCCTAGTGGGGCTTACTGAGGATGATAAGCACCGAAGAGATGACCACAACCTGAAACGCGAGGATGAGAAGCGCCGGCAGGCAGTTGATCGAACACAGCCGTCCAATCTGCAAATCATAACAAAGTTCCAGGATGGCTCGGTAAAGGAACGACTCCAGCTTGAGGGTGCCAAAGTCTATGCGGATCCAAACAGGAAAGTATGTCGTTTCAACTAAGATTGCCTGATAGGTTTAACCTGACAACATGCAGTTGTATATTACAAAACACCCGAGCCCTGAGATGGTTCTATTTAAGGGTGGCTTCTACCCACACCCTGCGTTTGGGCGAGGGAATACATCGGGGTTCGTCTGCATTGGAGCTGAATGCCCACCCACTCTGCGATGGGTATTCTGCGATGCAGCGACTTCTGAAGTGCGGTATGGGAGTCGCGAAGATAGCGAGGGTCAGATATGCGGGCCTTGGGATGCTACGCACGATGAACAGGAATACGTGACCCTCCAAGACAATCAGTGGCTTGCTGTGCAGTTGCCCAATAGTGAAGAACACCAAGCGTGGCAGCTCTACTGCAATGTCAAGGACAACAGTGCAACATTACCAGCTGGAGCAAGATCTATGGAAGTCCATCTAAAACGACTACCAGTGGCATAGCATATTTGAATTCGGTTTGCTCGCAATGACCCAGATATATGCTTGCTCTAGTTGTATCATTGTATGTAAGCACAGAGTAAGGCATTGCGAGGAAAGACTGTTTTTAGAATCCGGCATCACGTATGCAGGTCATATGCAAACCATAGTACTTAGAGAGGCTTAGAGAGGCTTAGACAGGTACTCCGAACTGTGGTCCATTTTTGACACATCAATGCTGCAGCTGAGATACTCTCATGTGCAGATGACGTCATCCAGCCCATCAGCTTCTCCGCATCGCGCCCGATTCGGTGAGTCGAGAGATAGATAGAATGAAACCCGTCCTTTATTCATCTATGCGCAATACCACTACGAGAAAGGCGTCGGAGCCGATGGCCAATATCTGCTCTCGCAGCATCATAAGTGATCTGCTGTTCTGGAGCCGACTCAGGCAATGTGCGCCTTCAGCCGTTTGAACAAGCCTTTTTGTAATATACCTTGACAGTAGTAGTAATACCGCTTAAGAATCTTGTGTAAGCTTGAGGGAGATTGCTTTCTGTCCACCCTGAACCCAGAATATACTCTTCGCTGACTAGGTTCCGGAACGGCTTGATAACTCTGCAGATGTAAGGGAGGAGTTCTTGAAGAACCTTGAATCCAGTGTCCCTGGAAACCAGTCTAAGGCAACATCGACGGAAGGTAGACACAGACCTTCTCTCAGGGCTCTCAGCGATATGATCGCCAAGACATTGAGTCTATGCGCAGCTTGCAGTGTGCACCGTGTGCCTTGTGTCTCGACTCAGGATATCAAATGCAAGACCAGTGATTTGTCACATTGCCCACGTGATAAAGTTTTGTCTAGAGACGTTCTGTATCACATGAGACGTGCAACCAGAGCCAATAATAATAATAGAAGCAAGAGTCCAACCACCTGCGAGGCAAATCCTGAAGCCTGCACGCTGCAGCATGTTTTGGGTTGCCCCGCAGCCTAGGTCCTAGCCACCGCACTAAAACCCCAGAGGGATCTTTGCGCATGGCATGACCAGGGGAGCGGAGCCTGCGGAGGAGGAGCAAAACCACAAATCCACAATGACAGCAATTGCCTATCTATCCGTACGCGAAGATAGGTGCAGTAAAATCTGTTGTCCATTGTTTGCCTGTAATGGCCGCGTCGTTGCCGGATCCTATGCGAAAGAATGTTGACCAGAAGACGAAGTGGAATTCCCAATGAGGCCCAGCGGCCCATTCAAATAGAGTATCCCTATCAGTCTTAAAGGGGACGTAAGATGGAATCAATCATAGAGCAAATTCTCTCCGATGAGTAGACAAAGGTCACACCGAGCGTCTTTGGTAATTATTGCCATTCTGCTCATGCATTACTAGACCGTTCTTTGTCTAATACATAGACTATCCGCTGTAGTTCACCAACTTACCACTCCTACTCCTATCTACTCCTTAGTCTATTGACATTCTTGCCCCACTGGAGATCTTACCATCGGACGGTCCTTGAAAGGCTCGCATGGTTGGCCACCGTCTTTTTCGGCGCACCAAGCTCGAGTTCTTTTTACTCTCACTCATCATCCCTCCCTTTGATGATTTCTTTCAATCACCGAATCTCTTACTCGATATTGTCGCTCCGGATCTCTCATGTTCAAATAGTTACCGAGCTGCAATGCGCGTAGTATAACCGCCATCTTCACTCCTCCCGACCGAACCATTATACATGCCCAGGATTCAGTGCGCAAAACTTTGGCACACTGTCGGCCTTGACGTGAGACCATATCATCATAATACTACTTGTTTGACATCTGATCACATATTGTTCAATATTTCATCGACTGGTTGACAAGTTTTCCCCGAGCACGAATTTTTTAGTCTGGCACAGCTGTGTTTTATTCCACCTGCCAGCCGCCCTACATGGCTACATCAACAGTCTCCGCCTCCACCGCCAACTTCCAAGCCGATTCTCGCTCTGGGCCCCGCCGACGACTAAGCCTACTACGAGCCTACACTCAGAATCATTTTTCTCCTCATACCACTTCCTCTTCTAACAATCCCCAGCGCTCTTCCCGTCGTCATACCCTCAGCAGTCGTGTTTCTTGGTTTTCCCCTTCCTCTGCCCCGTCGACTAGCCCGGAGTCTTCGTCTCTCCCTACAGTGGGAACCTCCCATCCAACTCCATGCCCAAACAGCGATCAATCTGCTCTCGCTCGTTATAGCTCCGTCTTCTTTCCTAGCTACCGCGCTATTGACGTAAATCTGCAAACCCGTGACCTCTCAACAGATTCGTCACGATCGACCCCTTCGAACGACTCCGGCGGTGAAAATTCTCTCGAGGCGATGGCGCGTTCTGGGGAATCATCAGGGGCCTCGAATACACGAGATGACCTGCAAGCATCCAGCTCATCTGCGTCAGCAAATCCCACAACAAACACTTCCGAATCTGCAAATTCGACGGCGAGTCAAAATGTTTCGTCTCCTGGCGCGAAGGGAAAGGCCACCATCCGCTTCTTTCCCCATCAAGATACGAGCCACAGCTCCAGACCGTCCTTGCACTTCATTCCTATTTCGCGGACTCTCCCGTCGGAAAGTTGTGTAATCCGTGTCGGCCGATACTCCGAGCGCGATGGTATGCCTGTGGCTAACCCTACCGAACCTTCGGATGCCCCTGTCGGATTCAAGTCAAAAGTTGTCAGTCGGAAGCATTGCGAGTTCCTCTATATAAATGGACAGTGGCATATCAAGGATGTGGGGAGCTCTTCTGGAACCTTCTTGAATCATATGAGGTTGAGCCAGCCAAACATGGTGTCGAGGCTCTATACTATCAAGGATGGCGACATCGTACAACTTGGTATCGACTTCAGAGGCGGCGAGGAGATGATATTTAGATGCGTGCGGATTCGCATCGAGTGCAACCGTTCCTGGCAGCAGCAACCCAATGAGTTCAAGTACGGGAGATCCCCTTGACCGGCAGGAATATCTTCCGGGATGATGAAGCTGACAGGTCTCTAGCAAAAACACTGCAAGCCTTATCAAGAACCTTGGAAAAGGGGAAACTGCAGATTATTCAGGTTGTCGCGAGTGCTCAATCTGCCTCGGCTCGGTCCTGGTTAGTATTAATATAAAACGATCTTCGCGAAAATAGACAACTGACTTGATTCGTTTGCAGAGACCTTATCAGTGTTTGTTCATGGCAGCTTGTGCCCATGTATGGCATTACAAGTGTATCAGCCGTCTTATACATACTCCTGAGTACCCGATGTTCCAATGTCCCAATTGTCGTGCATACACAGACTTGAGCGCCGAGGTGGACGTGGACGATTCCAACGACTCGAACGATGTGGATACGAGCAAGGAGAATGATGATATGCCGGAGCCTCCGCAGACGTCATCAGGAAGCCAAGAACCCTCAGCGGAATCGGGCCCGGCAGCAGCTCCTACGCAAGAGCAAGACCGCACGGAGAGCAACCCTCAGAGGAGCGACGTACCCGTTGAGGAGGGACTAGCCGATAACATCGAGAACATGCGGCTTCAGGACGATTCTCCGTCAGAAGCAGAAGCAGGGGAAGCAGCCGGATCTCCTGAACCGGCTGTGAGCAACATTACTTCTGCTCCCACAGCAGGTTCCGATGCCTCCTTTCTTCCATCCCAGCCTGTTGCGATCAGGCGCTCTGACACACCGTTCCGCTCCGAGTCGTCCGACGACAACCCGCTAACGCCGCGAAACGATTCAGGGCCTTTGGCCTTTGATGGTAGAGCTGGCATGCCATAATTGTAGCCGAGGGGGGTCCGTGTCGAACAAATCGGCTTGGACACCTTCCAAACTTGCGCCTCTACATACGAAGTGCTCTCTCTTATTCAAATGATTCTCTTTCCCTGCAGGAGTTTTGTTGTGTTGCCGGTTATCTCATAAGCTGCTATCTCGCCATTGCACCGCTCTTATTCCACTTTTCGATCTCATCAGCCGCCTACATATACCCCATCGTGCACCCCCCCGGCTTAGGCGTTGTCATCATTTCTCGCTTTCAGAACTATATTGGACGATCATGCCCAAGTTTGGTGTTTTTCATTGCACTCGGCTTCATTTCATTCACCTACTCTCGCTTAGCGTTGGGCATGCACCGTATGCAGGTTCATAGTAGAATTAGTAGGTAGTTTGCCTCGACCGCACTGACTTCCTCTTAGTCCTTAACTGTGCAACCAGTAAGCCTTTCTCTTGACATATCAACAAGACGCATGCCCACCATTAGAGTTCATATTCGCTCTAGATGCACCAACGCCATTGCAGTACTGAATACCCCGCTTGAGCCAGTTGGCTGTTAGATCCCCATCGCCCCTGTCCGTGCTTGATTAAGGGCTGCTCCCTCCCCCATCACATTTTCGCCATGACTACGGAGTAGGTGAAGTCTCCAACCATCTATATAAAGTCCGTTCTCGTCACCTCGTAAATTACGATTCAATTAAGCCGCAACATCAAACTAGTAAGCTCTGGGCTTGCCAGATTTAGACTCGTGTATCCGTAGTACTGAGTCTGTTTGAACTTCGTTGACCGCTAGATTGTCTGAAACGGCCGCCCCTCCTGCCCGCTAATTATTATGTGTACTTGTTTGTTTTGATAAACAATCCTCGCAGTTGTCAACGAATTTATATTTTCGTGGACAGATCGACGCAAAGATGAGAATCAGTACCAGTGACCCTCCCTCTCCGACGCTGGGGCGTCAGAACGGCACTACATTCAGTTTTCGACGCGACGGCGCGCATCATCGTCGAACGGGGACGCATCCGCATCTGTTATCGAGTCGGAGGAAGCCGAGGAGGTTTGTATTCTTTCATTGCATCCCTTCTATTTGTGACCGCTTGATGTTAAGTTGTTTAGATGGCCGTTAGTTTTCCGGTTCATCAAGGGTGCTATCCACGCTGCGATTCTGGTGCCAGTGTGCCTGCATGCGCTGTTTACAGCGTTTGTTGTCTACCTTGACGAGTATGTTTTTGATACAGTTGGTCTGCCAAATAGCATTGTATGTTATTCTTGTCTCCTGAGTCTCGTTGTATGAGTGTTTTGCTGATGACAGCTCTAGATTCCGTCTCTGTCTATCGTCGTGGGTTTGATGCTCGTGTTCCGCAATCAGACATCCTACAATAGATTTTGGGACGGCCGCAACGGCATGAACACGATCATCACCTGTGTACGCAATCTCGTCCGTACGATTGTCACAAACGGCTACAGTGAGGGTGGCCCTCCCACCGCCGCTGAACAGCAGGACATCGAGCGGACAATCCGTGTGCTCATGGCGATTCCCTATGCTGTCAAGAACCACCTTCGTGATGAATGGGGCGCGGCATGGGCTTTGGGGAGTGATGTCAATGAGAATGGTACCGCGGTGTATGACCCTGACTACGCGAGCCTCCTTCCCGTGGGCCTGGAGGGTCATGAGGATGACGGGCTGGGTCTGCCTTTCCAATTGACCTTCTTTGTGGATGGGTTTATCAAAAGGGGCGTGGAACGGGGGTGGTTCAATGCTCCCGGAGCGAGTCAGATGCAAGCCCAGCTGAACACGTTGACAGATGCGTATGGGAGGATGGAAACGATCAAATTGACTCCCATCCCTGTCGCCCATTTGTGAGTATTCTCTTCACCTTGTTGAATCGCTTGCATGAATGCTGATCGCACGAGCAGAATCCATCAAAAGCAAGTCCTCGCGCTGTTTGGATGTGTGCTCCCCTTCGCCATGGTCGATGACATGGGATGGTGGGCCGTCCCGATAGTCAGTCTTGTGATCTTCACCCTGTACGGCATTGAGGGCATTGGCTCTCAACTTGAAGATCCGTTTGGATATGACCGCAACGATATCAAGATGGATGCCATAGTCGGAGACGAGAAGATCGAAATCGGTGCTGTGCTTTCAGAGTGGCGGAAGGTTATGGCTTCCATTCAGTCAACTCATCCACCCACGGATGGGAATAGCGTTACCGAGGAAAACAAACCTAGCTTTGCGCCTCCTGATATGTTCTTGAGGGCTGCCCCGAGGCAATGATTAGGCTGCCCCACCACATACCCTGCGATACCCTTGCTGTCCATATTTTGCTGTATGCACTTCGTATGTTCATAAATGCCATTTTTCGATGCGCAACGCGCCAAGATTCCAGACATGATACACCATTCTCTCCGAATGGACACAGTTGCAATTTAGTAATCTACAACATCCATGATCGGATACTTCGGTCGTCTGCAGTTGTTCTGGATCGTGTGATTGAATCAAAATATTGAAACGTCCCACCGTCGGGCCTGGGTAGCTCAATGAGTGATTATTTGGGTGACACAACCAGTTGACACGCAGCGGAAGAGGTACCTAGCGTAGGTGAGAGTATGACCAGTTTCCACCAACGAGAGAAGGTGGCTCAGACTGGATTCACAATTCTTCTAAGGATGACCTCCGCCCGTTGTCCTTCACAGGTGAAACTCTGATTCGCGCAAGTACCTCGGAAGGCGCAGCCGCGCAAGATCCTTGCAATGTCAGCACGCAATTATATATGCATGAATTAACCAGACTGAGGTTTCCAAAGACATCATAAACTCTGAAGATACACATTCTGAACACAATGACAACGAATGACCAACCCGTCATCATAGTAGGCGCCGGCCTAGCGGGCCTGGTAGCAGCCTACGAGCTCTCAACCCGCAATATCCGATCCATCATCGTCGACCAAGAAAACGAAGCCAACCTAGGCGGACAAGCATTCTGGTCCCTCGGAGGAATCTTCTGCGTAAACTCAAGCAACCAACGCCGACTCGGCATCCGCGACAGTCGAGAACTAGCCATGGAGGATTGGTTCAGCAGCGCAGGATTTGACCGCGAAAAGGACCATTGGCCCAGAAAATGGGCGGAAGCATTCGTTAACTTTGCGACGGATCAGATGGAGTCGTACCTTGGTGCGTTGGGTGTGCGGTTCGTCAGTGTGGGCTGGGCTGAACGGGGGAGTGGGCAGGCTGGCGGGCATGGCAACTCCGTTCCGCGATTTCATATCACATGGGGTACGGGCCCGGCGATCGTCGAGGCATTTGCTGGTCCGGTGAAAGAAGCGGCGAAGAAAGGGTTGGTTGAGTTCCGATTCCGGCATCAGGTTGATGAAATCATCGTTGATGATGAGACGCGAGCTGCGGTGGGTGTTCGTGGGCAGGTGCTGGAGCCGACGGACGTGGAGCGAGGTGTTGCTTCTTCGCGGAAGAGCGTTGATACCTTTGAGCTTCGGGGCGCTGCGGTGCTGGTCTCCTCGGGTGGCATTGGCGGAAACCTGGATTTGGTGAAGAAATTCTGGCCGGTTGATCGGCTCGGTCCTAAGGTGCCTCAGTCTTTCGTGCTGGGGGTTCCTGCGCATGTTGACGGGCGCATGATTGAGATCTCTCAGACAGCTGGAGCCAGTGTGATCAACAGTGACCGGATGTGGCATTACACTGAGGGATTAACCAACTGGAACCCGATCTGGCCACAGCATGGGATCCGAGTCATTCCTGGACCATCATCGCTCTGGCTCGATGCTACAGGAAAGCGGCTGCCTCCGTTTCTGTATCCCGGCTGCGATACACTTGCTACTCTACGGCATATATGCTCGACGGGGTATGATTATACCTGGTTTGTCTTGAACAAAAGCATCATCGCCCGTGAATTCGCCCTCTCTGGGTCAGAACAGAACCCAGATATTACCGGCAAAAGTATCTTCCTTCTACTCCAGCGGCTATTCGGTTCCAACGGCACAGGCCCTGTGCAAGCCTTCATGAAGAATGGAGAGGATTTCATCGTGGAGACGTCTCTGAACGAACTACTTGAGAGAATGGACAATCTCGGACAAAAACACGGAGGTCCTCCTCTGGATATGGACCAGGTTAAACGAGAAATTGAGCTCCGTGACGCACAGGTAGAGAACAATTACACCAAAGACGCGCAATTGATGCTAATCCAGAATGCGCGCAACTTCTGGCCTGATAAATTCACCAGAGTCGTCAAACCTCACAAGCTTCTAGACCCGAGCTACGGACCCTTGATTGCCGTCCGAATGAACCTCCTCACTAGAAAGACTCTCGGTGGACTAGAGACAGACCTGAGCGCGATTGTTCTTCGTCCGGATGGAACCCGCTTCACGAACCTATACGCCGCTGGTGAGGTTGCAGGCTTTGGAGGAGGAGGTGTGCATGGCTACAATTCTCTTGAAGGCACATTTCTGGGAGGCTGCATTTTTTCAGGACGAACTGCAGGCATTGCCATGGCTGAAAATCTGGCGAAGGCTTCTACGAGACGGTCCTTGTGAGCTGTGTCGAGAAAGTCACTGGTCAGTGGGATAACTCACTGACCGCCATCAGCTTGTAGGTACATGGCATTAAATCTCGATTGTTTGTCGATTCATAACGGAGGCTCCAGTGCAAGAACACCGTCCAGAATGGAATCCGGAGTCGCCTGAGCAAGAACTTTAGTCACGGCCTGTATGTCGCTTCCGTATTGCAAACTTCTATCATCTTCTGGTTCTGCTAGGACAATCCGATGGCGGAAGGCTTTCCTTGCCGCCAAAGCCACAATAGAGGGTGTCAAATAGTCAATCCCATGTAATGTTGCAAGTAGTCTGCCAGGAATGATTAACTGCACTCTTGGAGGGAACCAGGCTAGCTGGACGTACTTTGATAGTTTCGTAAACTGCATGTTTGATCGTGCAGTGATCCCACCAGCGACAGCGCGGCTTAGCCGCAGGAATACAACAATATCTTGCTGATACCGTATTATGTCTGCACCCACTGAAACTGTGGTGCTTAGTTGCTGTATTCGGTCCAGTAACTTTATCGCAATTCATTAGCAGGAGGCCAATCCGGAGGTTGAAGGAAGACATACTTTTTGGTCAACTGCTAGATTCTGGTTCTTTAGCTGAGCATCCGATTTACGGACCACAGACGAGGCTGACAATTGTCCATCTGAGAGCCAGTCGGTATTGTCTTCTAGGTGAACATAGCCGTCCGTTGGGTCATGAAAGTGAGAGAGGATGAGGTGGTCGTTCTGGTTGGGCGTCAGTAGATAACAGACATCTATTCCACAAAGGGATGCACGCACGAGGTGATGGTTCAAGCGAGGGTTAAGTTGGTCAGAACTACGCACTACAAGAGGGACGAAGAGGAAGTCAGGCGGAGCCTCTATTGGGCCATGATGTGTATTCAACCGTTTGGAGCGCATCAACTGTCATGGTTCAGCAAAGTATCGTCGTGATGATCAAGAAATCCTACCTCCAAAGCATGAACTTGTATGCCCTCGTCAACATAATTGAAGTTCTTGGCAATAACGACGTCGACGACTTTCTTGTTCTCAAAGACATTCCGGAAACCAGGCGACCTCGTACGGTCTCTTGACTCCGTGATATTGTGATGGGTTGATAACTGGAATGGTTAGTCCTGGTCGTGTAGTCAAAGTTGTGGCTATCGCCGTACAGATTCAGCACCCTTACGCGGGCGTGAGTAGGGCGCATTCGCCTTTGATACATCCGACACTAGAACTTCGGAGTAAAAGTCCTCGAAGGAGGTAGCCGACGAGCATTCGAGAATTTTACACCTGCGGTCGAAGATGTTCGAGCATATCTATGAAGCGTATTAGTGGCGTGTTGACCAAGGAGCGAACAATCAGTGTACACAATTACCAGGGCCAGTTCTTTCGCAACGTCATGGATGCAGTCGTTTGTTGTCTCAATGAGACAATGTTCATGAGCAGCAAGAGATAGTAGAAGTGCAACTTCGAGGTCTGAAAGATCCGACACGAGACTCCTTATGTTCTCCTTATCATCCATGATGATTAACTCCTGCAGCCATGATGTTGATGCTACTCGAAGCGAAGTGGTTCACTGTTTGATAACAAGCTGTAACAGCACGTAATGATGCCTAAGGTATAATTGGCCCGATCGGGATTAGCGCGGGATACCCCATGTCGTTCGGACCGCAGTCAATCAGTCCAAGCTAATTACTGCATTGGACTGATACATGTCTCTGCACGGAGTATCTTTCATCAATGAATGTAACTAAGCATCATCAATGGCGCCGTCAAATCCTCTTGCAAATTGGGAGCGACTAGGGGACAGTTTTTACAGGAAAGTCACCGTGTATGACGCTATTTTTGACGAGGATGTGGACTTGGACAACTACATCGTCGCCGGCGCGCCATATGGAGGAGCTATTGGTATGTTGCAAGCGTGATTTGAATCTGTCTCAATGGCTGACGAGATGAATAGCCCTTCATCGGGACCAAAGCAAGCCGTACATGTTTCGCGATGCTCATACAGCTAGATCAAGCATTGACATCTATTCGTGCTCTGGAAAGCACATAAATCGCATCAATGTAAGCTTCCTGCCATATCATCAGGCAAACCTAAAAGGCTGCGACGCCGATGTACTCATGCTAATCTTGTAGTGGGAACATGGGACGATTCGAGGGCTCGGCTGGTCCGAAAAAGAAGAGCTGCTAGTAATCACAGAAGATGGAACGGTCCGCAGATATTTCGGCTTGTATGGTGACTTTACGTCTTTCTCTCTAGGAAACGTAAGTCAGTATAAACATATAGCAGAGCGATGAATGCTAACCTTTGCGGGCAGGGAGCTGAAGAATATGGCGTAAGAGCTTGCAAGTTCTGGAATAGCGGCTTTGTCGCCCTGCTCTCAAATAACCAACTGATTGCTGTTTCAAACTATGATGAGCCGCGACCCAAGCCTCTAGCGCCTTGTCCAGAAGGAGAAGTTTCTTCCTGGTCTTTGATTGCGCCACCATATACTCTTTCTCGTTCAGTGGAGGTGCTACTGGCAGTCGACAAGACTATATTTTTGATTGATTCCACAGAGGCAGAAGACAAAGTACTTCAAAATGGACCTTTCAAACATGCAAGCGTGTCACCTACTGGTCGATTCGTGGCCCTTTACACCGCCGAGGGTAAGGTCTGGGTAGTGAGCAGTGATTTTCAGACTAAACACACCGAATATGACCCGCAATCTCGAGTGACTCCTCGTACCGTCGACTGGTGTGGTGATGATGCTGTTGTCATTGCTTGGGAGGACGAGATACATCTCATTGGTCCCAATGGCGCTTCTGCTAAGTAAGTCATCTTCCTTGATTTCACTGTCTGCGCAAACTCACCCATGTAAAGGTATTACTACGACGGTACTGTGCATGTGATACCCGAATGTGATGGAGTCCGATTGATTACGAATGATAACTGCGAGTTCTTACACAAAGTTGCAGGTAAGGGGAGCACGATATGCGGCATGGCGACGGCTAACAACTAGGCTCGGCACAGATGTCACTGAAGCCATCTTCAGGCTTGGTTCCACAAGCCCAGCTTCGGTTCTTCTGGATTCGGTAGATCTCTTGGAGAAAAAGTCGCCCAAGGCTGACGAAAACATACAACGCATTCGCTCCAGTTTGCCAGAAGCTGTAGATACCTGTGTCAAGGCCGCGGGTCATGAATTTGATGTCTACTGGCAGAAGAGGCTACTGAAAGCTGCTTCCTATGGGAAGTCTGTCCTGGATCTGTACAACAGCGATGAGTTCGTGGAAATGACCGAAAAACTTCGAGTGCTGAAAGCAGTGAGGGACTACCAAATAGGGCTGCCTCTTTCTTATGAGCAATATCTGCGACTCACACCAGAGAGACTCATCGAACGTCTGGTTAACCGACATGAATATCTGCTTTCCATCCGAATATCTGAATATCTCCAGATCCCAGCGGACAAGATCTACGTCCACTGGGCCAGCCAGAAGGTCAAGGTCTCCACAGTCGACGACGAAGCCGTGTGCAAACTCATTGTGCAGAAATTGGAAGGCAAGCCCGGAATATCCTTCGAGCAGATTGCTCAAGCTGCGTACGACGAGGGACGCGCTCACCTGGCTACGGAGCTTCTGAACCACGAACCCCGGGGCGGTAAGCAAGTTCCGCTGTTGCTGAAAATGGAAGAAGACGAAGTCGCCCTGGACAAGGCGATCGAGAGTGGAGATGATGATCTTGTCATCTATGTACTTTTGCACTTGAAGAGCAAACTTCCCCTCGCCAGTTTCTTTAGGATGATCAACACACGGCCCATTGCCTCGGCATTGGTTGAAGCGAATGCTCGGGGGGAAGATACAGAGCTGCTGAAAGATCTATTCTACCAGGATGACCGCCCTATCGATGGGTCAAATGTCCTCCTGTCCGAGGCGCTGAATGCGACAGACTTACCGCACAAAACTGAGAAACTCCTTCTCGCATCTAAGCTATTATCGGATTCTAAGGATGCAACTGTGGTTCTACAGCAGAAATTGCTCTCTGAAGCGTCACAATTACTCAAGGTCCAAGAGGCTTTGGACAAAGACATTGCAGATCGCTCAGAGTTTGTCGGCCTCAGCTTAAATGATACCATCTACAGACTGATCAAATCGGGCTACGGAAAACGAGCGCATAAGATTCAGAGCGACTTCAGGATGCCGGACAAGACATATTGGTGGTTGCGGCTAAGAGCACTGGTTGCTAAGAGAGACTGGGGTGAATTGGAAGAGATAGGCAAGAACAAGAAATCCCCGATTGGGTGGGAGGTGAGTAAAACACTGGCCACACCCTGATATTTCATTAAACATACACTCACATACAACGTGATAGCCTTTCTATAATGAAGTTCTAGGTGCTGGCAACACCAAGCTTGCTTCGCTATTTATTCCGAAATGCACCAATCTGCCCGTCGCGGAGAGAATCGAGATGTGGGTGAAGTGTGGAATGATTGTAAAAGCCGGAGAGGAAGCCCACAGAGCAAAAGACGTCAATACTCTTGAACTTCTTCGGGCCAAAGCTTCGGGACCAGCCGTTGCTGAGATTGAGCGGATGATCAATCAGCTCAGACCAAGGAAATAGCTTTATCTTATTTCATCGATTCTCTCAAGTAATGTCATCATCGACGTCGATGTCGGCATGATGGTCTGCCACAGGGTTCTGCGTGACCTTCGCTGGCTTTGATGCCCGCTTCTTTGTTTCCGTCGCACCAGAAACATCAACCATAGCATCATCGAGGTGGGTATCGTCATCCCGCTCTTGAAGAGCTTCGAACATGGACCCAGATACGTTGCGATTTAAAGCTTCCCAATCAGACTGAACGCCACCTGTCAGTGTTTGCATTCTCACAGACATAGACAAGAACCTTCATACCTTGCGTGCTTTGACATTTTTAGCCCGAGAGACACTCTTGGCTACCTTCTTCTCCAACCGAGAGTAGACAATTTCAGCTCTTTCCATGCCCTTTTGCTGTCTTAGGCGCTGTGTTCTTGTTTTGGCTTTGGCCTTTGATTTTTTTGACACCCCAGCATTGGCGCGTTCATTCAGAACAGAATCTCGCTGTATGACAGTGTTTTCAGCTCGTGGCAGTGAAGTCAAGGACTTGTCGACGTCGAGACTTGGGGAAGCCGCCCGCCGAGCGGCGCGAGAGTGTATCGACTTGGCTGTAAATTCACAGTGAGGTTAGCATCAAGGCATACTTTGTCTCGTAGTTTCTTCGCAGAAAACTTACGTCTCGCTTTTGCCATTCTATGTTTATGATACTCGAGATGAGAAATGAAAAAATAGTCAAGAGAAAGTTGTTGATGTGGGTGGAGAAACCGCTTATCGATAGCAGAAAAGTTCCGGTGACCGACAGAGACCACAACCGCAGCCCGCGGCTTCTTTTACAGAGGTTGACGCGAGCTGGCGTAAGACGATCCTCGCACATCTTCTTCACCTTCCCTTCTCAGTTGATGCTCCGAAAGCCCCTATGCTCTTCTCATTATTTTCTTCAGGTTAGCCATGAATGCTCGAAGAGGGGGATTTGACATCCTCACTCAGAGTCCTTTCCATAACGCTCAAAATAGCCACCATGAGACGTTTCTGCAGCGGTTGCAGAGTAATAATAAGACTCTGACCTATGGGGTTGCGGCTGGCCTTTTGGCTTATTTCGTCTTAAATTATTTTGCAGTTGCACCGATTTCGATACCACGAGCTCTGTGGAACCTCTTCGTCTATTTCACACCGTCACGAATAGTTGTTGCTCTGGATTCGAAGACATCGAAACTAGATTCAACTGACAAGGACCTCCTTTCCATGAACTTTCAAGCGAAGAGCGAAGCAATGCAACGTATCCTTGGACTCAATAACTCCTCCCTCTCCTCCTTCATTCCTTGTTCTACGACCTTTTCAGGATTCAGTACGGCGTTACTCGGCGCTAAGGACAATCTGCCTCCGGGGCTCGGAAACTGGGACAATTCATGCTACCAGAATAGCATCATTCAGGGTCTAGCATCTCTGCGCTCGCTTGCGGAGTTCCTGGAGCGCAACATCCAGACATTGGGTGATAAAGGATCCTTTTCTACTCATCGGGCTCTTAAAGGCATTATCGAGCGGCTAAACGATGCTGATAATCATGGTCAGCGGCTCTGGACTCCGGCGGATCTCAAATCGATGAGCAGTTGGCAGCAGCAGGATGCGCAGGAATACTTTTCGAAAGTTGTGGGTCAGATCGATCACGAGGTGCAGCAGGCTACGAAACGCCGG
Source organism: Aspergillus quadricinctus (assembly GCA_022814375.1). Lineage (NCBI taxonomy): Eukaryota > Fungi > Ascomycota > Eurotiomycetes > Eurotiales > Aspergillaceae > Aspergillus > Aspergillus quadricinctus. Next base: position 32,496 of record JAKLNT010000064.1, on the reverse strand, counting down.
ACGAGGAATTTGGGCTTGAAAATGGCAGGGCCGGTCGAGAACATCATCGGAGCAGGATCTTCACATACGGATGCGGACGACGGAGACTTATCATCTGGTCGGGCAAGTGAACGGTACCCGACGCGTAACCCTCTGGAGGGCCTTCTTGCGCAAAGAGTAGGTTGCATGAAATGCGGCTGGACCGAAGGTCTTTCGCTCATTCCGTTCAACTGCCTTACGGTGCCACTTGGAGGGCAACAAGAATACGACGTACGGCAATGCCTTGATCAGTACATGCACCTCGAGCCTATCGAAGGTGTGGAATGTGCAAAGTGCACCCTTTTACGCGCCAAGGACCAGCTAGAAAATCTTCTTAAACAGATCGACGAAGACATGAAGTTGCCAGACACGCCTGACTCCTCGAAAGTGTCAGGCGCACTCAGGACCTCAGCTCAAGAGCGATTGCGGGCTGTTGAGGAGGCACTAGAGGAGGATGATTTTGCGGAGAAGACCTTGTCGAAGAAGTGTCATATTCCGTCCAAGAACCGCGTCACGTCGACCAAGTCAAGACAGGCGGTGATCGCGAGGACGCCGAATTGCTTTGTGATACATATCAACCGAAGCATGTTTGATGAGAATACAGGAATGCTCAGGAAGAATTATGCTGCTGTCAGATTCCCCAATGTACTTGACTTGAATGAATGGTGTTTGGGGACAAAGTCCTCCAGTTGGGGTCAGAGGGACACCGAAAGATGGGGTACAGACCCTAGGGAGTCTATGCTCCCTGAAGCCGGGTCGGCTTCCGATGTCTCTGGCCGCTTTTTCGAGTTGCGGGCCGTGGTTACGCACTACGGCCGCCACGAAAATGGACATTATATCTGCTACAGGAAATACCCGTCAGATCTCTTCCCGGCCCATGTTCCAGACACCGTGCTGGAGGCGGATGGCGAGAAGGACAAACCTGAACGGTGGTTCCGATTGAGTGACGACGATGTACAAATGGTCAGTGAGGCAAGCGTGATGTCTCAGGGTGGTGCTTTCATGCTGTTTTACGAAGCCGTTGATCGTCAACGCTCAGAATATACTCAGACGGAGGAAACATACGCAGTGGAGCGCGAGAAGCTCGAGTCCGTCTGCAATTTCGCAACATCAAACGATATATCTACGACGTCTACAATTACTGACGGTTCTCCTGAGACGTCCCCGGCGACAAGCGTATCCGCTGCAGACAGATTCGATGTGCCCCTCGACAAGCTTCAGCTTCTGGCTGACGATAATGCGATTTCAATGGGCAAGTCTTCTCTTGAGGTGACGCCTTAAACTCGGGGGCAACTGCGCCCTAAATCAACACCTTCCGAATCGTGTATACTGTTTATAATGATACCCCAACTGCATATTTTAGGCGTTGACGGATGGCCGCTCTTTTGTTCATAGCCTTGTTTGAAAGCGGAACTTGTTCCAGTACCATTCAAAAAACCTATCAAAACATAAGATCAAGTAATACCATACATATATATCACTAAGAAATTTCGGAAGTTCTTTCTTTGTAAAGACGGATAATGACTTCTGACTTTAGATAGATACCATGAGCAAAAAGTTATTCCGATGCGGGGAATCGAACCCCGAGCTGCTGTGTGAGAGACAGCGATGTTAGCCATTACACCACATCGGACTGTGATGTTGAGATTTAACAAATTTCGATCTATGTGTCATGGCATATCTAGCTTTACTGACCTTAGAATGGGACTTGTATTCTGACATCTTCCACCTGGTACAGTTTGATATGTAGTCTGATGAAAGCTAGAGGGTAGCAGCACGTAACTAACTCGGTATATGCGACAAGATATAAACATGAAAACTCCAACCCAGGAACCCGCTAAAACAGTAACACCACCACCAACGCCTTGAACCACCCAAAGAGAGATAATGGAACAAAAGGGTAATCAAAAGACCCCAGCCCGAGTCATAACATCGTGAAATTGCTCCAGCGTGACACCAGCGTTGACCCCGGCGCCACCATTCGCCTCAAGAATCATATCCTTGAGCAACTCGTCACCAAGGTTATCCTCTTTCAACTCGCGCGCAATGCGCCTCAGATGCCCCAACGTAATCGGTCCATCTGTTCCTCTCGTGAAGAGCTGAAACGCCGCATCCACCTCAGCGGACATAGCCTCATCAGACCGCGACCTCAATTTCGCCGCCGCGACGGACACAAACGGCGCATACGGGACGAAGCCGGTATTCGTTGGATCGACGGCGGAGAGGATCGAGTGCAGCTCGCTCGAGTCGGAGGGAGGGAGACCTAGTGCTCTTTTGTGCTGCGTCAATACCGCGTTCGTTCACGCTGGGGTTGTAGATGAATGTTGGGGGAGGGCCTACACGAGCGCTTTGCGCACGTCCTCGCGGGGAATAACGCCTTCTTTTTCATTGGGGAATTCGTCGGCTGTCGTTGAGAAGAGGTGGAAGACTTCTTTGATCTCGCTTTCTTCTTCGGCGCTGATGTCGTTTTCTTTGGCGAGTTTGGATTGGCGTGCTTTCTTTGGGGCTGATGAGGTGGCGGGGGCGCTGCGCTTCTTGGGGGGCTGGAGGGATGATAAATTAGTGTCGCTGATGATGGAAAATTGAGGACGAAGGAGTGCACTTACCATGTCGCAGATTGAAATGCAGAGTATGGCGCAGTTGATTTGGAGATGTTGTCAAAGGAAGAGATGCGGGTGCGGAGACGAAATGCGCTCCGAGTGGTCCATGGGCGATAGCTTCGCGATAAGATCTACTCCGTACAGGTACAGAGTTTCTACCAGGGGCTTCTCTTCAGGGACTCGCGGGATCCTTTCCAGCAATTGCGGTTTCGGGTCGAATAACCAAAGGTTTTTTGCATGACAAGATAGGCACATGCCAATATGATAGTATCTGATCGAACATGACCGAATCCCCGTGACGGAGATCGGCTGACGTGATCAAATTGATGCCTGTATTCCCGGCAACTTTTGTCGCAGTTGCAGCAGGTCAATCACATCAACTCTTGACAAAGTCTTGGATATTTCTTTTTATTGGACTTTTCTTGGAATACAGGCTTGTATCGTCGTGTAAGGGCTTCATTTGATTCGAAACGACTCGTTCCTGGCCTCGTCCACGTCAAAATGGATGTAGAGCTCTATGTCTATGACCTCTCCAAGGTATGATTATCTGTAAAGGACTTTGTTTGTGTATACTAATGTCATCTGTAGGGTCTCGCAAGGATGGTATGGCTTTACCGCAACTTTCCAGACCCAGTAGTGGTTGTCCTAACATAGTGCAGTATTCGTTGGCATTGACTGGAACTTATATTGATGCCATATACCACACCTCTATTGTACTCAATGGTGTCGAGTACTACTTTGGCCAGGGGATTCAAACGTCCATCCCTGGCAGTACACATCACGGACAGCCAATGGAGAAGTTGCTTCTTGGGAAAACCGAGCTTCCCATCGACGTGATCGAGGAGTATATCCAGTCGCTTGGGTCAATTTATACACCAGAGGTATGGTACTCTTACTTACCCTCGCATTATGCAAACACTGAAGCATACCGCAGTCGTACGACCTCTTTCTGCACAATTGCAACAATTTCACACAGGATCTTGCCATGTTCCTGGTCGGGAAGGGCATCCCAGAACACATTCAAAACTTGCCTCAGACATTCTTGAGCACCCCCTTTGGGCAGATGATGAAGCCGCAGATTGAACAGGCCTTGCGCGGTGTGACGCAGGCTGCAGCACCGGCTCCTCAGCCGCTTCCCAGGGCACCAGTCACAGCTGCAGCGCCAGCGCGCCATGGCACTGTACGACAGGTCAGCAACCTCAGCCAGCTCGAGGAACAGCTCGAATCAGCGGTCAAATCGTGTGCAGTCATCTTTTTCACCTCAGCGACATGTCCACCGTGCAAGGTTGTCTATCCTACCTACGATGAACTGGCGGAGGAGGCCGGCGACAAGGCCGTCCTCATCAAGGTCGACATCAGCGCGGCCTACGACGTCAGCATGAAGTACGGGGTACGAGCGACGCCGACCTTCATGACATTCCTCAAGGGCAACAAACTCGACGAATGGAGCGGTGCCGACCCGGCCAAGCTGCGCGGCGACGTGCGTCTACTCATCGAGATGGCCCACCCCACCCATCGCCATCGCCGACTCCATCTCCCCAGCTTCCAGCGGCATCTATCCAACTTCGTCATGTACAAGAAGGTCCCTCCGCTAGACAAACTAGTCCAGAAACTCCAGCCGCACCACGAGGACCCGCGTCTCAAGTCCATGATCGCCTTCATCACCGCCCGCTCATCAACCACACCCACCTCTCCAGCAGCAGACGTCGCCCTCCCCGACGCCCTCCCAACCTTCGCCTCCTACCTCCAATCCACCTTCCACGCCCTCCCCCCAGAGAACCACTTCGCGCTCGTCGACCTCGCCCGCCTCCTCTTCCTCGACACAAGGGTATCAAGCTTCTTCGCCGAAGAACCCAACCACACCACCCTCCTCTCCCTCCTCTCCCCATCCACAACCCTCTCCTCCTGCCCCTACAACCTCCGCATCGTCACCCTCCAGCTCATCTGCAACCTCTTCAGCTCCCCGCTCTACCTCGACCACCTCACCACAAACACAAACACCGCAGCCAACAACAACACCCTCCACACCACAGTCCTAACCCTCACAACCTCCTCCCTGCTCGACCCGCACCCAAACCTCCGCACCGTCGCCGCCTCCCTAGCCTACAACCTCTCCGCCGCGAACCACAACGCGCGCTTCGCCGGCCTCCCCGATAAACTCACCGAGGAGGAACAGGTCGAGCTCACCGCGTCGCTGGTCGAAGCGATCGCCCAGGAAGCGGAGAGCGCGGAGGCGCTGCACGGGCTACTCTTTGCGCTGGGGCTGCTGGTCTACGAGGCGCCGGCGGATGGGGCGGTTGTTGATCTCTGTCGGGCGATGGGGATTGCGGAGACGGTGAGGGCCAAGGCGGAGATGGGGGTTTTTGCGAAGGAGGGGTTGATTAGGGAGGTTGGGGGGGAGTTACTTGCGAAGGGGTTGTAGTATCCCTACTCCATACGGATAGATTTTTGTGGTTATAGAATGTAATACCTCTACAATAATATTAGAGCACTTGTTACTTTCAGGTGAATGTGACTGTTATACTGGATTGTTTTTCATCTAACTACTTTCTAAACTACTTTCATGGAAGTGATAACATATGCACTGGATTAATAGTATTTGCAATGCAATGCTATGCTATGCGCTGCATGCTAGCTAGCAGATGAGAACAAAAGCAACGCAAGAGCTGTGATGTAACAGGCTCGGGGTATGAGGCGCCAGAACACTATGACGATGTGACCAAGGTACAAACAAGACTGGGTATCTGAATACAGGATATCAAACGCTAAAAAAACAAGGTAGGACAGATTGTCTCATGCTCGCTGGTAATGAAGAAAAGAAAAGAAGAAGAAGAAGCCCGAAATATCCAGAGGACAGCGCGCCGGGTATGCCCACCAACGCCATCGCGACAACGCATCAGAACAATCAGAAAAGAAAATGTGATGTAAAAGAGGCTGATAAGCATCAGGCCTGGACAGCGAGAGCGACAGCATCATCGCTGGTGAGTCACTGTTCCTAGGTGCAAGACTTGATAGAAACCGCCTGGCACAATGGCGGTGAGATCGTGGAGATTGATAGGCTGATCCGTGGCGCATAAACCCCCTGTCCGTGTTGCAGAGGAGAGACGCCACGACGATAAGCAGGCGAGAAGGAAAAAAGCAAGGCGTGGAGGGGCATGACCAGTTGTTTATTTTTTGGTTGCGATGCGCCGTCAGCGAGGGGGAAATTATGTAATCAGGCCGCCCATCTCGGGCAGCAAATCGCGGCTCTCCCAGGCGGATTGGGAATTCCGCACGCCTGCGGCGGCGTAAACCTCACCAACCAACCAGGTCGCCGCATGGGACCGTGAGTGATGCACGTGCATATACCCTCTCGCGTCATCGCCAGAGACTCGCGCTTTGCTCATCCTTTCCAGAAAAGTCCGGAGCAGGTGCCTTGTCATCTGCATCTGACAAGAGGTAGATGCTATCAGTTGCTGCGGGGATTCGAGGAAGAGGAGCTCTGATAGCTGATCATCAGGTGGGGGTTTGAAGAATGTCAAAATTGGTAAATCAAGAAGAATCGAAAGCGCTATGCATTGGCGATGCAGCTGACATGCCAGAACTCCGAGGGCCGATAAACAAGTTGTAAAGAAATGACGTGGGGTGGCCGAAGTTGCGAGTAGTGGGTGGTATCAATTATGGTGTAACAAAGTAAGAAAGATGCGATGACAACACCCCATACTCTAAGAACGACTGGAAATGGTCCGGACGAACGCCATGCGTCTTTTCTTGTCCGAGAGAGTTCTGCGCTTCTTGCTCTTTGCGTTCTCCTTTTCTGCTGCAGCCATCTGAGCGACACGAAGAGCTTGCTGGGCGCGCGCATGTGCTTGAACTTGTGCCAGGAAACGGGCGCGGTGAGCTTCTTCTTCGGCAGCAGCGCGTATCATCTGGATCTGTTGTTCGGTGGTCAAGGAATGAGCGCCCATGGCCGGTTCCTGAGCAGCGGATTCCTCTTCGATAGCCGACTCCGAAGAGGAAGCAGGGCCACTGGTGAACAGTAGGTCCTCGTCCGAGAGATACGCAGTGGCAGTGGAGCCCTCAGAGTCTGAGCTCAGTAGACTGGGGCGGTTGGGCCAAGAGGGGAAAGCACAGGCGCTGCTCATTCCAAGGACATCTGAGAAGGAGGTTTTGCGGGGGTGGATATCGAGTAGAGTATCGTTGTCCAGAGATGGGGGAGGGGCTCTAGGAACCTCCGAGTCGAAAGAGTTGAAGTAGCTATCGCCAATGAAGCTGTCGCTGATAGCTGAGACATGGTTGATGAGGGTTGGGCTGGCTTCGCTCGGAGTGGACCTGATACTGGACTGGTTGTGACTGAAAGCGAGGCAGGGATACATTGTTCCGGTGTGTTTGGGTGTCTTCTCTGGATCTTGGTACAGCTGGAACAGGTGTGATACCAAGGAGAAGGTGTCGCGTTGAGAAAAAGCAGTCGAAGAGGTAGGAGTATGTGGAAGTGTGTAAGAGTATGGAGGGTGGAGAGGAGATGATCCTGAGATGTGGAATCACAACAATAAATACTCTTTTGACAAGAGTGAATGTGAATGGTGTTGTTACTGCTGAAGATGAGTGCTGGCAGCAGTGAATGGGGATCTGGGTATATGTATAGTATAGATAGATGGGCCAGATCGATCGGAATTGTCTGGACTCCCTTGCATATCCCAACAGATAAGGCGTCGCGGGGGTTGGAAATAATAATAATAATTAAAAAATAAAAAACAAATATGCTTGGGCTCCACCACTCTGCAATCAAAAATAAGTACCACACAGGTGCAGTAAATCGGGTTTATATTTTCTTATTTTTGATTTAAAACTGCCGCCCGAAAATCAAACGATCAAGAGCTGAAGGGGGGTGAGTGACAACGGTCTGCGACTTTTGAGTCGTCAAGTGCGGCGATCAGGCGGAAGGGGCGCTCCGTATGTAGGCAATAGATGGTTGGATGCGAGAAGGAGATGGTATGAGTCGAAGGTCTCAAGTGTAGCAGTAGTATACGGGTCGTCGAAAGTGATCAGTCCAGTTTGATATGGATGTGGAAGGATAATGCGAACCCATATTAGGTACTTCGTTCTTTGGATGTGAAGCTGTTGGACGGAGAGTAGAACAATTTGACAGCAGAGATCCTGGTCCTGTGGGCGTGGATCTATCTTTTTCTATTTCTTCTGGCCTTTGTTCGTTGCATTTTAATTTATTTAATTCTATTTTTCATTTTTTAATTTCTTTATTTATTTCCGCCTTTATTTATTTATTTTTCCCTTTCGCCGGACCGCGGGCCGGGGAAGATCGGATTGGGGGCGGGCGTGGGGAATAAGGGATAAATCGGTAGGAACAGGGAGCGAGAAAATCAAAAAGAAAATAATAAAATAATTAATTATTTTCGAGAAAAATCCCGGTGGAAATAGAGGAATCATTTCCCGTGCAATCTCACTGACTCTATTTCGGAGTCTGACAACTGTCTGATATATGAGACGAGCTTCATATGTAACAGCAGCCTCAACTCACTGAGAGTAGCATCACTTAGGAGAAGAGTAAGACAGGACCTAAATTCTGACTGTCGTTTCATCTGAGAAATTCAGGATTTGATCATAATCCTGCAGTGAATGCTGATACCTAGTGGTCGTCAACATAATCGCCACTGCTCCGGCGGTCGATCTTGCTCTCCAGTCACCACATGTGTTCCGGATCAAAAGTAGAGAGAACAGAAAAAGTAAAAGAAAGCCATCTTCTACCCTTGCGACAATCAAACTGCTTCCTTTGACACTTAAGTTGACTTAATGCGCCTGTGTTTCTTGCGGTCAGCGATCTTGAAAGCTGATTGCTGTGTCCAAGCTTAAACAGAAAATGTGTGCGGTCGAATCACACAATAGGATGATAGCTCGATTTTCACTGCTCCTGTTGTTTGATCCATTCCTTGCAGTGGATGCACGATGCCACAGAGGTATGTACAGTGGGTGGATGTAAGTCTGCAAGTTTTCACGGCAGTATATACATATTGATGATCCAGTTAGATATCAAATTACAAACGTTGCGTGTAGATAGGTAGAGGTTGAGTGTTTAGGCCCTGGTCTGTGTGTTGTTCCCTGGCCATTCATTCTGGCGGTTAGGGTGACAAACAACAACCTGGAAGTCTGTGAAATGATCGATCTTTGCCTTTTGAAATTGAAGTGGTCTCTGTCCAAATCATTTGCGCTGGCTCCTGATTCCTGAATACTGACCCTGATTGTAGCATCCAAATAATGAGCAGGAAAAAGAAAAGAGGAAAGCGCGGCAAAATGGGCGGCTTCTGCGGTGGAGATTCGGCTATTTGTTATCTAAGACTTGGTGCGCATGCGTCCTTATTTTGGTCCTTATTTTATGGGTTCTTCAGTTGCATCTCGCGGTCGCATTAAAATCATTTAGCCGTGCTCATGGACCATAAGACCAGGTCAACTCTTCCTCAACTCTCGTCCGAAGAATCTTAGTTTCTTTGAAGTGAACCATGATTATTAATAGGTGGCTTCTCCCCCACCTCTGAAGGCAGTGTTGCACCCTAGAAAGAGCCACCGGTACTACCTTGGAGGATTGCTCTGTAACCCAGAACGCGGGAATGAGGCGCAGAACTTGGCTTTAAAGTTCAAAGACATTGACCGAAACGCGTCAAATCCATATTAATTAGGTTAATGAACCGTGTCTTTGTCTCCAGCTTCAAAGTTTCCCCGCGGCCCCGGAATACCATGTTCCAGCCCTCAGAAGTAACATAGGATGAAGCTAGATTGGATATTGTAAGCTACTTCTGTCTAAGTCAACGGCCTCCTCCCGCTCCTCCGGAACTCTCCGCGTCTTGGGGGCAACACTATGGAGTACGGAGTAGTTACATTTCTTATCTAACCTAGGTAATCAGGACGAGACAATGAAACACGCCTCCTTCGCCAGATTGGATTTTCCCATGACTTTAGCCGAGCTTGTGACTCGTGGAATTATTCCCATGGTACCTAGGTAGCTGACGGAAAAATGGAGGGCGAACCCTTTGGTAGGTAATACTCCGTCTCTTCTACTGACTATGCAACAGAGTTTGTTCTTTATCCATGGAGATGAAAGGCGCCTTCTAGGCTGATGAGTACGAACTGAAGGGAAGTATGAGTTCTTTGTGTCGCATGTTAAGTACTTTTCTCCGTTCACTATATGGAAGTACTACAGAGCCATGTGTACTCCGTAGGTGGCTGTCATATATCTGACCGATGTCACAAGTGATGAGAAATTAGCATGACACATGTCAGAAGGAGTCGCACTCGGAGGATACTCATGATGGTCAATCCTCCTGACGAGAATATGCCCCTGATTCACTTGTAGATGAGTTTCAGGATGTTTTCGGAGTAAGTTGCGAGCACATGTCAGGAATGACAGATTCAGACTGATCCTTCTCAGCTACTCCGTACTAACCTCGTCCTAACCTCGTCCTTATGTTGATCACTACTACCGATGTAGACCCGAGGGGAGGTCTCGCCTAGACACTAGACACCGACACTGACGCCCAAATGTCAGAACCATCCAGCCGGGTAAACCTTAGGTACAAAGTACTTTGATTGAGGCAGAGAGAGGACACTACGGAAGATAGTACGGACGATAGTATGGATTATCGTAGAGACTAGAGAGTCCAGAGCACTGTGTTACCTTCCTGATCAGGCAATTAAATTAGGATTGCAATTACCCGATCGGGTCAGTACATTCATTAATCTGATAATGTGATCAAGCCATCAATTGTCATTTCGAATCTACTTCAAATACCTGAAGGATATGACAGCTACAGCTTATTTCGACTCTATACCTAAGGTAGAGACTAAAGTACACTTTATGTATCAACTGTCAGGATTAACTACCAGGGGGAGATCCTGAGGTCCAGGATCCCCAGAGTCTAGGCCCAGACACTGAAGCTACCTATCCATCATGAGTAATCAAAGTAAAAGGACATTGGAAGACTAACACCCAATAACCGCCCAAACAGCCGTCGTTCAGCCACCGGGAATTCCTTCCACACACCTGGTGGAGCCACATCGACGATCGCACCGTCCAGGCGGATACGTCTATCCTACAGTTCCTACTAGTTGGATGAGAGCTAACTGAGAGTGGTAGTGATGCTTCAAAATAGGGATAAAGGAGGTTCGTTCTGTGACCCGTCCCTTTGTTTCTGTCTTTTTGTATATATTCTGTTAGGGCGCTAGGCATCACATCCGGTCTTCTTGTTACTTGATAATTAGACATTGCATTGCGATTAATCAACTTTGGGAAAATGTACTCCGTACTCCTTGGAAAGGGGATAGGGGGGATGGGATGGCCCGCGGAAGACCGGGAAATGGCTCCAGTATCCAGGAGACAGGGCCAGGATTGCGGAGATTGATGCCTGATGGTTTGGTCTCGTTGATGGGATTTACATTCATAGAGCGAATCCCGGATCAAGGGATGACTACAGGAACTCATACTGCTATCGTCGACTGCTGCCTCCGACCGTGGGAATGCATTGACCGAGGTACATATGTGTCCGTCCTGGACATGGGCAGTTTGCCTGATTCGGTCAATAAAGGGTCTTGACCAGTTCTTGTAGAAGGGGAAAATGTGCTTTGATTTCAAGGTATGTTGCATCTCAGGTTTATTGATCGATAACTGTTGATGACGACGACGATCTGTCCATTCCCTCATGTTCAGGCTCCTTCATTCCGTTACCAGTAGGCCGAAGCTACTGGTTTTACAGAGTGCAGGTACTTCTGTACTACTTAGGATAGCAAATATTGATTCCTTGATGCATATTTGATTGATGGATGGTAAATATCAAGGGCGCAGGTGCAGATGCAGATGCAGATGGAGATGCAGCACCCCAGCATTCCAGGATCACCCTCCAATCCTCCCTGACATTCCAGATCGCAGCGATCAGATTCGTAGGCTCCACGACCCATGATCCCGGATTCAACCCTGCAGTTCCGCCCACTTACAGTTACAGCTCTTCATGCAATGCAAGTATTATTTATTACCTGGCCCACTATGACTATCCATCTATCCTCGACAGTTGACTGGACAGAAGTACCTACCTTGCTCTGCACTCTGCACAGTATACACAAACAGACACACCGCATTGTTCAGTCAATAATTATGTATCTGTATGCAATGCACATTGCACACATACAACGCCCACACATCTGTGCGGTGCAGGGTACATACATGAGCCCCCTCCCTTGCCAGACGCCATGCTCCAACACCATAGGCGCCAAATGAGCGGTGATTCACCGCTTCCTCCATGATTGGATTCCAGCCTGCCATGCCAGCGACCGACAGAAATGAAGGGCCTGATAGAAGAGGTATTTGTTGATGATTGAGGGAGCTTGGATCGCTCAGGCATTACCGACTATCAGCCACGTTATGTGGATGGCCTGTGGCTGCTGCATCTGCGACCGGGGTATAGGTCTTAGACCTCAGTATATTGAGTCTGTCAATCTAGGGTTGCGGATTCCAACTCTGAATCTGAATCTGGAATCTGGAATCTGGAATCTGGTAGAGTCAGTGAGTCACCGCAGCATGTTGCATATTATTATCGCTATGGAGCAGAGCATGGCTCTGAGCTACCACAGTAAGGCCTGAGCGGAGGAGTCCAAGCTCAAGCTCAAGCTCTCTTCAGTATGGGGTAGAAGTAGAACATGGAGTGTGGACTGCGGAGGAGTATGTATGTCTCGCCTGTATTCTGTAAAACATACTCATATTCTCCCTAACGCTGAAGTCAAGCCAGAGACTCTTCAATAATACACCCACACTCCGCACTCCCAGCGTTACCAGTTACCACTACTCCCCTCCATACATTCCAAAGAAAGACAAGAGTACGTATCCCCGCCGCACGGATCTCCAACTTCGTGCAAGGCGGATCAACCCAGAGAGAGAGAATACATAGACCGCACCTCCTCGCAGCGGAAGCTGCTTCCAGCTCCATCTACAGGTCCAGCACCCAGTTTCCAGGAGCATGAGCAGGCGGAAGTATCGCGATCCTTTCCGTCCGCAGGAGTGTCCCGGATTCTAAATCCCAGGTTTTTGTCGCTATTAGCTTAAATCTAGCGCGAGCTTCGGTCTTTGCAATTGCAGCTTCCCCGGGCGATCATCGCTGGATAGATCATATAAGAATCTTAATCGGATTTCATCTGAGCTCCGGGAATTGAAAATGGGGGATTGTGGCGAACGCAGTCGGCGATTCCCGGTCAAGCTGCGATAATGCATACTTCGATGGCGACTTGGAGTAGCAATAATGATTAGTACCTGGTTTACTCCTCGATGGTCATCGATCGGGAGCGACCAGCCACATTCGTCATTGGCGACGACGTTGATGCCTCGGTCCTGTTCATACTTCATACGATGGCTACTACGGAGTACGGAGTTTGTTGTCCACCGATCGCAACCCTTTTCCGAAATATTCCTGTCTTGTCTACTACTCTCTTCATGTTGACTGACACATCGGTTATCGCGCTCGGCCGAAATCCTTCATTGTGTTGGGTCGCAAGTAACGTTTGGTATATCCTTCAATGGGTACTCCGTACCCCGGACTTCAACCATGGTAGAGCATCAGCAGCGGATAGAAAGAGGGTGCTTCGTAGCCGAGTAGATACACCATGCGATATCGATATGTTTTGATGTTATTTCATTGGGACAGCTGATGAGTGGTAAGTAGTTTCATTGATGTGTGGACTGTAGAGTACCTTTCCATGTGAAGTTCTAAATATATCGCGTATTCATGCTCGTCATCCCAACAGCTGTTCAGCTTGCCGTCATCAGGTTGAGTATGAGTATACAAGCAAGCAGAGAAGATTCAAGCAATCCGTCATATTCTTACAATAGTATTATTCGATAATACTCCTGAAATAAGCTACACAGTCAATTCTAGTCATTTCTGTGTCAGTCGCCTCAAGAACCAACATCTGTCAGCCAATGATTACATGTATAATGCTGTCTCAAATCTCACCACATATGCGGTATACCCCGACGGAGGACTCCGAAGATATTTATATCACCCGAAACCCACAAGGCTGACTGCTGACTCGACGTCTTCTGGATGCTTCCATATCAGTCCTTATTTGGCACGAACTACGAAGTAATACGACCACCTCATCATTATTAATGATAACGACACGACACTTGAGGCGTAGTTGGCTAAATGAAGCACACCTCAAACGCCCATGTAACCCCGACCGGGATGAGAGTAAGGCCCGGCGGATATCTATCTGTGGATAAGCCGATATAGATGGGGAGGTGGATATTGAAACGCCTGTTTGTTCTACCGTGACTACCGTCTCACCGGCTGCAAGCATCCTGGCAATTAGCCAGGGTGGGTATTCCAGAACAATTCTAGATGTTCTTCTCTGGAGCGAGGGTGGGGTTGGATATGGAACGGTCACCGACGGTGAGACTGTTTACCTACAACGAATATGAAACGGGATGATGCCTCGCTTGACCTGACTGATATGGCGATTGGCGAAGACGGAGTATTCTAAGTAGATATCTACGAGTGGGGGGATTTCGACCAAGCGCTCTCTCCGCTGTGTTTATTCCACGTGTAGCTCTTGAGCTTGGGATAGGTGTTTTCTGTTGTCTGCTGCCCCTGATAGGGAAAACCATGGACAATGGACATGGGGATCAGGTCTCAAGTTCGTCAATATTCCCAAATTCGATAATAAATAATGATGCAGAGTAAACAAACCATTCATCCCCGACAGTTTCCATCCTCGTTTCTGCTATTTAGAGTGCAATGTGCGATGTGTTCGGCTGTACTCCGTACCCTCCAGAGGAATCCTTCCGACCCTGGACGCGTGTCGGCCGTCTGCAAACTGCAAACCGTTAAGCGATGATGGCATCAACTTGACTCTGTGATGACCACTAGCGGTGAGTTAACCACTTCCATATCACTCGGTAAGCCATCAACCTCCGACTTTCTGTCAGAAACACAACGACGACAAACCCATCACAGCGGCGTTTCCCACGCGTTTCCTTCCAGCAGGATCAGGATTCCTGACGCGAACGACGATCCTCCCGTTTCTTGTTATTGCAGCCAACTTCGATGACTCAAACCGGCGGTGAATGGCCTAGATTCCGATTTCCGGTTATTCGCCGGGTGATTCTGGATCTCCGCTTCGAATGGAGAATAGTGGACAGCTTGCCCGTGCAGACAAAGGCGATCTCGTTTTGCCGTTTTGCCTTTTTGGCGGTGGTGGGTGTTTGTGAGTTTCTGACTTGTTGGTCGGAAGCCGGCTTTTTCTAGCTTGAAGTAATTGTTTGATGATGTTGTAGATCTGGTCTCGTCTCGTCTCCAGGTTGAGTCGGATTGCTGGACGGTAAATAGTTCCAAAAGCGGTAATCCGTAGTGTGGCGGTTAGCTGTTGGTCCGACTCCAATCATTCTCCTCCGTCCTTGATCATCGTTGCGGAGGAGTAGCCCAAGTTCTCTTTGAGTGTGAAAGTCAAAGGAAGTCCGTACTCACTACTCACTTGAGGTCGTTGGTACTAAACCCCAAAAGTCATCCCCGTGGATGAAAGGTTCATCAGAAGTGGTAATGGCCCCAAGGAACGACCAATGGAGATTGAAACGGCTGTTTGTGATGGCATCGCCCTCTTGTTGGAGAAATCCTCATCGCCTATGAACTATGAACCACGGAGGATTCTTGATCCCGACCACAAGCTTAATGGAGCTTGAGAAGACCATCCCATCCTGAAGAGAGCTGGAGCCTGGAAGCATGGAAAATACTATTGGAGACAGCAGCGAAGGATTCATGCCCTCGCTGCTAACCGATATTGTAGGATCGTTTCACCTTCAGTTGTTCTGCTGATCACTCCAGCGAAACGCCTATCCTTCCTTCCCCGAATCCAGTCGGGATGAAGTTGTCACCATCACATGGGCAAAGAAAGCCTTTGGGAAGGAGGTTCGTGCATTCTGAAACCGGGCAGAATGAGGTAGCATCTAAGCTTTGGGGCCACGGGCACACTCTAAGCTTCATAAGGATGCACATTCACTGCTTGAGGTGGCTTGAACATATCGGTGATGTCGCAAGCGCATGTTTTTCCTCCAATGGTCGTTTCCAATCTCACGGAGGCTAAGCTTCGTCTATCCAGCAGCAGTTGTTGGGCTGCAGGGAATCTCTAGAACTCATCTCAGAGCTTCGGTCTCTGTGGAAAGGATTATGGGCACGGGGAACTGAATGGATCCTTTACGAAGCAGATATCGGGGGATGTATCACAAGATCCGCAAAGTTGGCAAGATTGAGGATCCGCTACTTTTAGGAAACCTCGCTTACAGGTCGTTCTACGCTGAGCCTGAGTAGCATGATGACTCTGGCCAGTTACCAGGCTTTGTGTGCCATCTGTGATTTGCTTGAACTTTTGGACATTGAGAGCCTGAAGAATCTATCATCATTGACCGAGAGTCAACTGCAAGAAAGTCTGCGCAGCGTCAAACTCCACATTCAGAACATACTGAATACACTGAGGCGTATGCCAGCCCATATTTACACAAGGACCCGGAGCCGATGAGTTAGACCTATACTGATGTGGAGGACGATCAATTGTGCCGTTGCTTCCTTGTTCCTACTTGAGTTCGTGCTTTCATCTCTCAATATATGAATTTAAAATACTCAGGGATCAAGATATCTACATCCCATGACCTAAACATCAAGTACAAGATTGAGAAGCCCTGAATGACAAGTTTGGTGGCTTCCATCATGATAATGTCTGCGTGCTGTCGATGAATCAAACAAAGTCATCTATCACTCTCACTTTCTTCAAGATATCAGGCTGCTCTGCTAGATGGAGGAAGACTTCCCATTCGATGACACCAGCAAAATTTGCCAGAGACAGCACGCACCCCTCTGTTTCGTCCCCTTGAGCGATGCCCTGAAAACGTGGTTAAAATGCTGACAGAAAGCCCATTGGTCTGACCGTCTGACTCTTCGAGTCCCACGGCCGCTTTGGAGTCCACTAGAATCGCCCAGTCGAGTCGTAGCCAACACAGTGATGCTCAGCCTTTCGTCTCTGACGTAAAGCACGGATCTGGCCGATGGATCTTGAGTTACCAGCCCTGGTCATGTGTTCATGTCCATTATTGTATCAGGAGATAGGAATCGCTCGGAAGTGTACCAAATCGTAACATCCGGCTTTGGGGCTGTCTTTGGGTTCATTGTGGGAATTGTAGGTTCGTTTAGCAGTCTTATTTCTGCATACCCCAAGTTGTAGAAGGTCGGCATCGGGCACTGGGCCCAAGCCAGGGGTCATCTTACGCAGATCAATTGCTGTTTGAATGTCCGTGATATGAAAGATAAGGATTTTCCTGACATCCTCCAGGCCATTGTTTATCTAGTACCGCTCACAGTTCATTATGAGCATCAATAGGCAGGGAAAGGGAGGATCTTTATAATGCTAGTGGAGCCATCCCATTTAAAGCAATAGTTAAACCCCCTAAGATTACGTACTTGAAGTATATAAAAATCCGATGTCTTCAAGGAGATAGGTAAGCCATACGGCTTCCTTTGCTGCGTGGACAATGGCCGCGTACTCAGCTTCACAAGTGGATAAGGAGATCACCGATTGCACTTTGGAAGCCCAGGAAATGAGGCCATTGCCGAACAGGAATACATATCCGGTAGTTGAGCGACGTGTATCAATGCATCCCGCATAGTCAGCATCAACATATCCGACGACAACTCCAAGCTGTTGCATGACGTTTTTTGCCTCATGAGGCATCGCAGAGAACAGTATCATCAGCATCTGTAGGGGTGTCGTCAACATCATTAGGCAGAGCACGAGGGCATGGAACAATCAGATCGTTGTCTGGCAAGTGCTTCCAATGGACTAAGATTTCTGAGGCACCTTCGCCTTGCTTTCATCACCGTTGAGTCGATTGTTGTTAATTGTTTGGCTGTTCGCAACCACAATGAGACTTCATGTGCGTACGTTCGAGCGTCATTAGCACGGCAATTGTCAGAGGCGAAGCCGAAGTCACTCAGTTCTCTAGAGCTAATGACCCAGCCAACAATGACAATATTGGCTTGGTTGCCCTGCATTCAATCCACCATAAACGGAAACCATGTCCTCCCAAGCAATGTCGAGTTTGAGCGAAAGGTTGAGCATGACAGGGACACTTCACTGACTCCCATGTCTATTATGTGATGAGATGCCGTTCTAGGAGAACCAGTGCGACTGGTCCTCGCTGCAACGGACGTGTCCCCTGGTTTCGACAGGCACAGAAAATAAGACATTATGCAGGATCACCCCACGAGTAGCAGATACTCCTGGTAGAAGTCTCCATTCGGCTGTGTTGGGATTCGCCCGTACTCCGTTGGCCTTCCGCAGCCTCAACTTGCTGCTTAAGGGAGGATGCTGTATTAGGGGGCTTCCGTGTCTGCGGACCCAGTACACTCACCGCGCAGCGCCGCGGAGATGGCCCTGTTTCGGGTGCTGCTGTTGAGCTCATCAGTTTGGATCGCATAAAGTGTCCATGGTTGTCTCTTTGGTCTTTGCGGACCTTGATAGCTCGCTTCCTCAAAGCTTCTTTGTGGTTATAGAACTCAGGATATTCAAATTATAAGAGACGGCTCCTCCAGTTCTTGATGTTGGATGCTATGTACTCCTCAGGGATCATAAGATCACTGTTTATGTCGTTTATCTCAGAGAGGTAAGACGCAATAATAGGAAGCGCCTAGTAGCCTGCCAGCGGCTGCGCCATATTGATTTCAAGTTTGATGTTTTCGAAATAGAAGGACCAGCTTCTGTATGGAATTTTCAAAGTCAAAGAGGAAGTAACATATATGAAATCCATGTCATCCATTTTCATCTGAAGTCAAAGACCCCGCCGCAGCAGCCCGCGGGATCTCGCATGTCAAAGGCTTATTGAGTCGCTATTGCGGACTGCTCCTGGTATTGACTGTAGCACCCCTCCTCGACGGGCCTCCTATGTGGGTTTCCGCTCTCAACTCTTCCACCCTCTTCGGTCCTACCATAGATATGATTCCAGATGCCTTCGCCACATCCACTTGAGAGATGTTCTTGTGGACTACTTCGGCTACTTCTGGGTAGGAGTCTTTGTGTTTCCAAAGCCGTAGGACGAGCATCGCGGTATGTTCATATTGCTTCATTGTGTACGCGTCTCTGGGTGTAGATGCTTTAGTGCGGTTGTCAGGTTTGGAAGATGCTGTTGAGGTTGTTCTTGACAGTAAGCAGCCCAGCCATCAAGGACCAGGGTCCCGACAGTCCCAATGACGTTCGATAAACTCTCCAGGTACGTGATTAGGTATTTCCACAACGAGACCAGGGATGGCCTTCAGCTTGTTTCGCAAAACCAGAGTGATGTCAAAGGATTTCTCGACATGATAATCGTAAACAAGCACAACCTTCTGCTGGCCAAGTCTGCATACCCGTTCAATCGCCTGTTTAACCACGCTTTTCGAAGTTCCCTCCGAGAACAGGTGGACATTGCGGCAGAGCTGCTGCAGGTTGAGGCCTGCTGCATTGACGGAATTTGGACATGTCTGCTTGGTACTTCTGTTTAGCTTCCTGCCAAAGTAGGCATGCTTGGTCGTGGAGGTCAAATGCGCACTGTAGGCGCTGCGTTTCCGTAGCGTAAGCCGCGTCAAATCTGATATGGTTTTCCTTCATTGATATGGTCATGCCAGCACCATCAGCAATTTCGTAAAGCTTTATTGGTGATGGACGTAGAGAGACAGGTTCATAACCGTACGCAATTGCATAACCAGTCTCCTTTTTGAGTGCCTGTTGTCATTCCGCACTTGACTGTCTGCGGTTCTGGTTCCTCAAACTTTGGCATCGGGTCTGGAGTATCGCCGATGTAATCAGTCTCATGAAATCCACGACGATTCGAAACTGTGGAGGAAGGAATCGCATAAAATACGAGCACACAGGAACCATGCACTGGTCTCGCCCCAAGTCTGTAACAGAACCGCGTCTTGATGGCTCGCGTTCTTGATCTTTCTCTTGTTATCGACATTATTGCGAGTAACCCAGTCTAGCTCTTACACGCTAAGCGCTCGTCGATGGTTGCATCAGGACCATTCTTGGAAGCCACTTCAGCGTCATACTCGCCAAGCAACAGTAGGTGTGGAGTCCGCTGCTTGACTGACTGTAATCAGGCTTGATAGGATGCTGGGCAAACCAAGTTCTGGGTATAGCCTGAAAATGGCGAGGGCGTTAGGCGGAGGTCGAGGGGCCTTCCAGCTCGATAGGAACCATCTTGACTCCTATCTGCTGACACTGCGTGACGAAGACCTCCTCCCGGTCCTCTGATCCTAGTGAATTAGTTAATCGGTGCAGTCCGCTCAGGAAAGCTCAGCGATGCATGAAAGACTTGGCATCGATATTCGCCTCCACCAGTGCAGCGCCTATGTATACCTGCTCCGCTGGGAATATTGTCCATATGATGGCTTTCTCGCGGTGAATTAACAGTTGATCCCGCAACAGGGCGATCATCGCCCGGAGCTTGGGCAATCCGCGGAGTGGGAATTGCTGGAACATTGGGATCATGGGATGTGGCATGCATCAGCAAGTAGTCGCTCCTCTCGATGGGTTCCGAGAACCCGTCGCCACTGCTCTCGCATACTTCGTAGCTCAGGAGCCACAAGGTGTCAGTGATCTGCCTTGAGTTGGTTGAATACCCATTCCTCAATTTGAAACCAGCGACCAGGTGATGTTTCCCTGAGCATGAGGCAGTACGTTCCATGGTACTGTGTCGTCATGAGGTTTCTGCTTGATAGCAACTGCGATGGACGAAAAGTATATGAAAGAGAGCAGGAAGGAGCGGTTGCATGAGGACCTCATCTTACCTGCTGGGAATAGCATTTAACAGCAGCACCAGGGTATATTGGCCAGTTGGTATGTCTCTGATGTGTCATGGCATCTTTCTGTGGTCGATGCTAGCCACTTGGTCCTTGCGAAGAGGGATAGCCTGAGATGCTGTAGCAGAAGATCCAAGCATAGAGTTATATAGCTGGGGTTTTCAGCAGCATGGTCATCAGCGCATGTCTCATTTTGTGAAAGGAGAAGAAATCTCTAGAAGTTTGCCTTTAGACCATGCTTTGTTTTTATGCAATTATCCAGTCTGCAAACGGGGAGTATATTGAAAGAAGTTGGATATTGCTGGTTGAGAGAAAGAACCCCAGATGAGATCAATAAGCAGGGAAAGTGGTAGATTCACTCCAAAAGGATCAAGCTTTTAGTGAATAATTTAGCGTCTCATAAATGAGCTTGGTTCACTGCTAGAATTGATCAGGCGATCTGCTTCAATATGCTAGCATTGTCCAGTCCAATGTGAATACAAGGGTGATCATCATTTTGCATGCGCGATTTTCTTGACAAAATATTAATGCCTCATCCAATAAAGATATAAAGTCATCTAATAGATCAATTTCCTTTAACTGAACGGGTTTCTTTAAGGATACTCAAGGAAACCTCCTACTACATGTACCATGTCTCCACCTAAACCCCAAGACAACATCCCCGCCTGCTTCACCGACACCCACGGTGTTATCACAACGACGACTAACGACCTCCCAGGCTACAAAATCACCAAAGTCCTCGGAACAGTCTACGGCCTCACCGTCCGAACCCGCAACTGGGGCACTGATCTCGGCGTGATCGTGCGCTCGACTGTGGGCGGCGAGCTGCGCCCGTTCACGAATCTGATGTATACGTCGCGGAATGAGGCCGTCGAGCGACTGGTCGGAGAATGTATGGGGCGTGGCGGGAATGCCATCATCGCGATGAGGTTCGATGTCTCGAGTATGGGGGCTTGTTCGCAGGTGTGTGCGTATGGGACTGCGTGTGTGGTGGAGAGGATTGAGGGGTAATGGGCGGTCTTGCTTGGTTTTGGGTGATTCGACAGTGTTACGGAGTTCGACTTGAATACTGAGGGGTTTGCTGGTCGAGATTTTTGCAGTGCCGCTTCCTCAAATCGGTCCTTCAGGTGTTAAACTAATGGAGTCTTCATCTAGCTCCGGCTTACGTGCGGATTGTACTATGAGATTGTACAAGAAGAATGCGACAATCAGGGTCTCTGAGCGTTATATTGGCTCACTGAAGACTGTCAGCTTTGAGACGTTATGAAATAACACATGAAACCGAGTTCGATAATCGGTAACATGGTCTGCGATACAGGTCTATGAACCAGTCTTGCACTGACAGTGAATCACAATCCAAATCTCTGAGCTAGCGCACCAAACTTCTCATCATCCTCTGGTCCCCATTTCACATCTTGAAAGTCCCTGTACAGTGGAATGGTTTCCGGAGGTAGAGTCAAACGTGCCTGAAGTGCGAGATGCTGCGTAAGCCGGAGGAGACCCTTCGAATGCTCCCATCGCCGAGCTGATACACGCAGCGCAACACAGAGGCTGACAAACGCCTCTTTGCTCTCCAGGGTGGTCAGGTCCTCCAGCAGAGTGAGAAGCGAGATCGTTACCCACTCGCTCAGGGGAGCAGAAATACGGTCCAAGCCCCATAGTCGTCGACGAAGTTCAACTAGCTGAGCTACCTCCCGCGCCGCTTCAAGCCGCATGGCTCGGTATATTGCATTTGAGGGGGTACTAGTATTGCTCATTCGTAAACTTCCCGAGGACTTCTGCGAAGACCTGTACAGTGTGATCATGATTGTGTGGTAGTATATGCTATACTCAATCAGTGACACGTGAGCTTTGTCAAGTATCTGATGGTTAAAACTCACTGGGTGCCGAGGACCTGTGGGGAAGACCTTTCGGTATCACTCAGCCGCATGCAGGACGGTACATGGGCCTTCCAAGCTTCAAGGCGCTTGAACGAGGCTTCAACGCTTTGGTCTACAACCTCGCGTGAGAGATCTCTCCGATCTTGAGAGAGCAATCGACATATGTCATTGACAATCAGAGACAAGTCGCAGAGACAATTGAGTAAGCACGATTCATGGCTTGTAGTAGCTGGTTGGGAATTCGGATATGGAGCCCATTGCTCGCCCGCGAGACCTTCAACATGGAGCGCCAGCGGGCGCGCACATTGCGGGATCCCAATCAATGGCCGACGCTGATATGTAATCAAATTTGCCCTGACGTTGTCAATAACATAGAACCACCTTGTCTGATGTGAGATTGCTCGACCGTCCCACACTCACTGAAGAATATTGTACACCCCCAAAACGGCAATGTTACAAACATTGTCATACTGTCGCTCGTTCTCGCTGGATTTTGGCGAAGCAGGTGTGGTGGAAGAGGAGAAGTCGCGTAACGCGTCCGCTATTCGACCCTCGTACACTCGAGCTAGATGGTTATCACCTAACGAACACGCGCTATCAAAGGTTAGACGCAGACAAGGGTAAACAGAGAAATTGCGGGCGAGGATAACAGATTATCGTTCTCGTTACCATCTCCATAGAACGGCTAATCCTTGAATAGTCGCCAAGCTGAGTCGCCCCTCCTCCTCCTCATGGAGCCTCTGAGCTTGCTGATAGAAGCATTGAGCCAGGGAATGAGAGCTGCCGTTCATGTAGCTACCGTCTTCGGAGTGATAATCGTCCAGTAATGCCTAAAATTCCATCATAAGGATCATATCCGCGGGAAATTGATGGATCGCTTACACAAGCGTCAGCTAGTATGGCGTTCACCAGGAAGGGTGAGCAGTACTGACAGACCACATTCCCTGCACGCATGTCTCGCAAGAAGAGGCTGCGGTCAATACAGGGAAACATGGAATGATTCCAAGTAAACCACAGAGACACAAGCTCCGAGACAAACGAACTGTTGCACCGGACCATCGTCCATGGCTTCGCGGGAACGTTGAAAGAACGCGAATGAGCAACCCGCTGTGCCTTCTGTGACTCAGAAGCCGGTCCTTCTAAGTCAAGGAGACGGCGAATTTGACGCCGAAACTCCTTCACCTCGGAAGTGTCCTCGATTGTACCAAGTTTCAGGTGGTTCGTTATATACTCACGAATTTCTTGCAATGAAGCATGGCTCCGAATCATATTCACAAGGTGAGAGACATGGCGTTCATTGCTACCGCGAAGGGCGCTCACGAGCTGGATTAGAAGCTCCCGGTCTTGCTCCATCATTTCTGCCTTGCGCTTCAGAGCTCCTTTTCGTCGTAGATCATTACTTTCGTCAACAATGCATTCGTATCCATTTTCGAGACAGCGTGAACAAGGCCGTCCACTGTCACACTACGGTCTGGTCAGTCATGACTTCAAGCAACTTAATGGAAGCTGATATGGGGGCATTGATCATTAACTGATAGATTTCAGCGCCCGAGTCAGAGGATGTTACCTTTTGTTTTCTCTCTCGGCATGCGACACATGCTCTTGTCTGCTTTCGCCTTGGTGGAAGCGACATTGGGCCTTCGATTGCCTAGGATAACCAAGAAATAGCGTGTATGAGTGAACTTGTGAAAGGTTAACGCAATAGCAGTGCATAGTAGTTCATCTCAATCAGTGGAGTGCCTGACATGTTGGGACTTGTGGGTTGAGAGATGCGGATGGAATCAGACATGGGATGTGTCAATGTGGCGATGTTGGCTGATGTGTGACTGATTGGCGCACCTTGTCCCAACATGGATGGAAGAGATATATTGATAAACTGCTTGAAGCCAAGACCTCCTAACAGCTCCAGATGGTATTATTAAGTGGAAGGGTGAAATACCCGGTGCATCATCCCCTTGGGGTTGTGGATCGCAGATCATTGCGTCAGTCATCCCCAAAACTTGGAGCTGACAGCTGAGACCGGCAGCATGAAAACTAGTACGAACTACCTACGAAGTACGGAGTACAACCAATCACTTTTGGACCCCACAGACCTCAATGGTTTACGAGACATGACTGTCATAGCCTTCAGCCCCGTGGATGACGCTTATTTGTTCTTATGTTGGCCCTCCGTCCGCCGCCTGTCTTCTGCTGTCCAGAAACCGATACATCTAAGGAAACTCACCCTTTCTTATGCACTACACCCCATTTTCTATCCGCAATGTCGGATCCCTTCAAGGTCCGTACCTTGGCTCCCGCATCGAGCTCAAATAGCCAAACACTGCCGGCGAATGGCGCATCGAGAACAAGACCAACTCGTCATAACGCGTCCTTGTCATGTACAGCATGCAAGATTCGAAAAACAAAGGTTGGCGTTTGATAGACAACAGCGTGGCTCCTGTTTCTGCTAACTTTCTTCAAATAGTGTCAGGGCGGACCTCCATGCGAAAACTGCGTGAAGTACCAGACGGAATGTCGGAGAGAGGAAGACAAAGACGGTCGCCGACAGACATCCCTGAAGCGAAAGCTTGCCGAACTTGAACAGGACCGCAATCTTCTCGTGCGCCTACTCGAGACCATTCGTGATGATGAGGACGTCAAAGTCACGCAACTTCTCAATCTCATTCGCGGCAATGCTCCGCCGGATATCGCAGACGGAAGACAGCGGTCGAGACACAGAATCTGCCCCGATACTGGCCAGGTTGCAAATGAGGACAGTTCGTCTGAGCGTGACAATATTGAACCGCGGCCTCGTCGCAACATAATGGCAATAAGGAGCCTCTGTGACACCCCATAGTCAATGTGCCGGCAAGCTTGGACGTCCTCCTCGAACCGACCGCTTCAGAACCTTGCAACCCAGAGGAGAATGACTAGGGGACGCTGTGCCCTCATCAAGGAGATCAATTTTTCGGCACATAGAAAGTTCTTACAATGTTCATTGACAGAGTTTAGCGATCAGCAAGAGGCAGTCAATCTCCACATCCGAGGTTACAGGACAATCACGCAGCGCCCTCAATCTCTTCAATAAACCTTAACACCCACTTCCACAACCTTGCGTCTGTGACAAATAGCCCGGTTTCTCTCCGGAGGTTCGGAATGACCGGATGGTCATCCTGACCGGGTGGTAGCGAAGGATCAAAGGGCACAGGATTTATATTATCCTGGCTAGGAGGAGGCGCAAATACACCAGGAGAGAAGTTGTTGAATAGACTATGGTCTAACATCCTATGTTTTCCATATGTCGGGAGCTGCTCATTAGAGCAGGGATCTGGACACCAAGCGCCAATATAAGCACCGGAAGAGGAAGAGCTTGACAGATACTGGGTAGGTGCATAGACAACCGACTCCGCGGGGTCATCTGGAGGGAAAAGGGCAGACTCGAGGGGATTATGACCCCCAGTCGCTGGTGGCAAAGAGTCCGCAGCAGGGGCAGCCGGGACCAATGACGATGGGCGTGAAGTACAGGACAACTGGAGGTGCTGAGGGGCGGAAGTAAGGTATTGTGACTTCCACTGCGAACTCAAAGTCAACTTTCGGGCAATGGTAATTCTCATGGCATTGGGCGGAAGATATCTTTGCTCCCTCTCTCGGATTTCGTGTGGTGGTGGATCTTCCTGTTGTACTTCAGAGTATAATTGTTTGTATCGAGGAGAAGACCTTTGCTGAATGAACCAAGTTCCCAGGTCCTTTTCAGGACCGTAGGCTGCATTCCAGAGAGTAGCAAAAAGACTATAGTCATGGATTGAATTAAAGCTGAGAAACTGAGTCAGACACCATGATCTCATATTCTGTTGTAGAAGCTGCAAGGCTCTGAGGCTGGAATAGTCATCGGCTATGCGCCCGACTGTTGACAGAAGAGCGCTCTTGAACCCGTCGCGGAAAGAAGCAATGAGATCTTCACTCAACTCGTCCCGGCACTGTGGGAGTCCAGGCGGGGCTAACAGTATTGCGTCTGGGACGGACGAGGAGAAGGCCCAATCGATTATACACGTTATGTTATAGTCCTCGTCAACATAGATGTTGTTAACGCTCAAGTCAGGGTGGCATAGTGGGAAGCCTCCCAAGCAGGTACCTCGTAAATCGAGTGGTTCAATCATATTTCGGAGAGCGTCGCAGGCAATAACGTAATCGACTCTATTCTCACAAGTATCAATCTTCGCTTCGACCGCCACAAAATCATTCCATAGATCGACCGCTTTCCGATATTGAGCGTCGGACTCGTAGTCACGTCGAGAAGGGATCGGTGCGGTGAAACAATGGGGTGATAGCGGCAGAACTTCAGCATGCTGTGTAAACGCAGTGATAAGGCTATCATAAAATTGTGTTTCAGAGAAGAAAGGGCCCCGAGGTACTTCCTCTAAGGTATACCTTTTGTGCAATACATGGCCACGAGAAAGGCATTCCTTCACTTCAAAAGCACCTCGTTCCTCAAAAAGAGAGCCAATCCGGTCAAGGCGTACATGCAGAAGCTTGTGAGTGATGGCGCCCAATTGACGAAGAACCTTAACTTTCTTATGCTCAGCTAGCTCTGGTTTATTCGACGATGGTAATTTCCATGTCTCTGACAGCGGCTCACCGGGGGCTTTGCTCATCAGAATGTATGGGATGCCAATATCATTATCGTACGTAGAGCTTGTAGAGTCAGCTGAGGTAATATTCAAATTTAGAAATCTCATACCTGTAATGATAAACCTCGGGTACTGGTATATCGCTCTTCAACCTGAGATATCGTAGAGTAGCAGCCTCGCTAGCTAGAAGCTTCAAATCCAATTCCGACGAAGTCAACTCGCTTTGACGCTTAGGAGACCGTAGCACCCACTGTATCCCATCTTCAAACGAGACGAATATGGCCCAGTTGAAACTTCCAGTAGCTGGGAGCTTATTCATAGCACAAGTGCACGGAATTCCCTGTCGCAGGGCACTTGCCAGGCGACATAGGGCTTCAACGTTGAATTTGGCGTATCTGAAGATTGCATGTGGTATCCTACCTTCTGGCATCGTAGCTGTAGATTCTGGGCCAAAGAATGGGCTCTGTGATTTGGATATTTGAATGAAGTTGGATGTTAGAAGAATGAGGATGCAGTGTTCTCCAAATCTACCTAATAGGCAAGTGGTTTGGTGAATGACTAAGCACTGTTTACCTGCTTCGTCCAATAATCTAACTGTCAAGAATCAAGATGACGGATTGTCAACTGTCTTCCTCGATCCTTTTAGCAACCGACGTCTGCTGATCAACCATGGCTCATCTGCAGACGTCAGTAGTCAAGGATACTACATGATGAATGGGCTGTCTTGGGATTGTGGTCGGTCGAACGGTCAAAGACCAGAGCAGTCTTGTAAGTGGGCTGACCAAAACGGGAGATCGGGCACCATTGCAAATTTTATCTTAGGATAGTTCTCTAATGCCTCCTAGGTATATGGAATATCTCGCACAGACTTGCTCTCAATAAGATTGTTCTTGATGAGTTCGATCTCAACATCAACAAATCCCAGAAACGTCAAGTATCCTTCACCTCCACCATAAGTCAAGTCAAGGTACACAAGGAACGCTCTCATAACCTCCCTTGGTGCCAGGAAGTGTTTTTCAAGACTATCAGGCGGACGACCGTCAAAAATTGAAAGGCCAGGAAGTCTCGCACTCTTCTCAGGGACCAGTCCCTCAATTTCCGCCTCAGATCGGTGGTACTCCCCGATGATATCCTCATCCGACACACCCAACAAGTTCAGAACAACTGCAATGAAGACTCCCGTCTGGTCCTTTCCCAAGTCATCATAAACAAGAAGTGGGGAGTCGAACCTATCCCGGATGTGTGCAAATATCTTCCTGTATGCAGGCGCAGACACGGTGCAGTAGTGCTCGTAGATCACCATGAAACTTTCGACTACGTCGTGAGAAAGCCGATTGAAATGCTTAAGCAGTATTTTCCGGCTCTCTTCCCAATTTATGGTGGTGATATGCTGTGTGGTAATGCCTTCGATGGAGTTTTCGTCTGAACGGAGCTCGAAGATGCTTCTGATACCGAAGTGGTCTCGCAAGGTCTGAAGTCCAGCTTGCGACACGTTTCTCAGATTGGCTGACCGGAAGAGATACCCTCTTCGTACCGCTTTGGTGTCGCACAATTCGTAGCCTCCAACGTCACGGAAGTTGTATAAGCCGAGAATTTGAGGAGAGGAAGATGGCTGTCCCGGTTGACGGCTCGAACCCCATAGCTTTTCCTTGATGGTACTAAGATGAAGGTTGTCTTTCATGTTGTTAGACTTGTCCTTGTGGTACAATAGTGCCACTGGAGATAAAGTGCTGGACAATGGTCGAAACAGCATTCTGTCGTCGACGACATTTATACACGATTCAAGGTCCTCTTGAACTATGCTGTACCATCTCGCTCATTTTCTCTGTGGAAGTACGGCGCAGTATGGTCTGCTTGTTCCCAAGACTCGGTAGCAGTCTTGACTGACATACCTACACGCGTCAGAGGCACAAGTTTTAGGATAAGGAATCCCTTGACGTCAGATAAAGTCCTGTCAAATTGCTGCATACTGTGATGATATTCGAGGCTGTCGTTACACAGCGCTCGTTATCTCTTTCTCTATCTTCTCGGAGATATTGTCCACACCCCTTACCATGACGTACAGAAGAATGTGGACGTACATACCAGAGGATGCCTAATAGACATCGCTTGCTTACTCTTCGCCAACTGCGAATATCTTCGGCAGCAGCCCAAAGGCTGATCTATCCCGAGGAGCTTTGATCGCATCTTCTATGATGCAAAGAGGTACATCCCTTCTCGCAAACTGGGGGCAGTTTTGAACGACCTACGTGACACTAACTCAACGGATTGTTGGCTTCAATGTATGAGCTGACGAATCATGAAATATTTTTAGTACAATAATTTGAGATCGCACAACAACTCGTCTCGCCATAGGAGTTGAGAGTACTTTCTATTGCAATGGCCACTGTTTCCAAGGAAGTACTATGTGCAACGCGATATACGGAGGTAGATGGATACATGCAAAGGCCTGGTATTTTAGTAAGAATCATTGGGAAGATCAGGGTGAGTTCAAACTATGAAAGAAATGAGGCACTAGCTAACAAGTTGTGAATGTACTCTTACACCCACTAGGTAAGAGCCAGGCCTAACTGTCACACTCCACTTACCTCACTTCACTTACTTCCTCTCTATGAGGTAGAATCTGCGATTTTTCTCGAAATGGCTCGCCCCAAAATGCCAGCCAAAAGGCCAGCCAAAAGGCCAAGAGTCCCAGAGTCTGACGAAACAGATGCTGATGATGGAAAGTCGGTTGATTTGACGCGTTGCGATGCAGCGGATGATGAGGCTGCTGCTAAGGCGAAGGGACTTGTCCACAGGTACTGGAAAGATACACTCTTCTCGTGCAAGCGGCAAAAGTTGACTGAAATTGAACCAGCCAATTCCTCAACCCTGCATACAGCGATCTGTCCATCATCTGCGGCGACAAGGTCTTCCCAGCTCATCGAATCATCATCTGTCCCCAGTCAAAGTACTTCGAGGACGCCTGTAAGGCGAAGTTCGAGGTATCATTGTCGTTGCTTACAAGCCAAAGGATTAGTGAATCTAAACTGACAGGACTCGTACTCATAGGGAGAGAAAGGAGAAATCAAAATAAATGACCGGGACGCGACCCTGGTGGAAAAGATGCTGCAATTTGTCTACACAGGCGACTATACTCGCGATATCACTCCAGAGACACAAGAATCGGTAACGCTGATGCATTTATTTCACATTGTGGACGCGAAAGAAAAAAAGACCGCCCCGGTGATTGCTCGAGCTTCACACTTCCACGCTCAGATGTACGCCCAAGGCGACTATTTTCAGATTGAGGGTCTGAAGGCTAAGGCGAAGGAACGCTTTGAGAAGACCTTCCTCAACAGTTCAACAAAAAGTTCCTTTGCCGCCACTGTCACCGAAGTGTATACCTCAACAGCAGAGAATGATCGGGGTCTCAGAGACATTGTCGTCCAGTTGACGAGAAACAACCTGCCACAACTGAGGTCTGGGGAAAATCCGACCCCAAGTGATCAGCTTTTGAAACTTGTCCCTCAATTTATGTTCGACATATGCGTTTCGGCGATGGACGAATGCGCTAGGTACCAGAAGCACAGTCCAGCCTGGGCCAGGCAACAATCTCGTTCTTGGGATCGTGACAATTGATTAGGTGGCGATGATGTGGCTAGCAGTGCAAGGGACGGTGAAGAATTGGATGTGATAAAACTTCAACTATCCTTTCCAATTGAGTGATTCTCCAGTAGATAGTACAAAACAATCCAGGATGGACGAGGATTAAGGAGAAGAAAGCAAAAAAGAATCATTGTTACTGTCAGTTATGCTTCTGAGTTGCACACCTATGATGACTGCATTAGAGAACCCACATTACATTGCAGTAGCAAACAGTCACATACCAGTTAACTAACTTGGAAAGATTTTGTCATCAAGTACTAAGGTTAGGGATAAGCATAACTTAAACTGAAATAGGCATGTAAGCTTATTATATGTCCATATAATGCAACAAACTAAAGACGCCCAGGTGTAATACTTACCCTAGCATGTATGTCTCGTTGATGACGCTTAAGAAATGCAACCATTTCCCTATAAGGTGTCTTATGGCCCAACCACAATCAGACAGAGACTTATAGTAATGCTGACTCATGGCGGAGAACTATATGAATGTCGCAGGAGATATACTGACGCTAATATACAGTAGATTGGGATGAGCTATATAAAAGGCAGAATCTCCCTACTACATTCAAAGGGACATCACAATCATACCACTCCATTAGAACTCTTCTACTCCATGCTGTCATAACTATCAAGTCTCTCGATACCCCATCCCCACCAAATGCATCTTCCATCCTGAGTCTTCGCCTCTTTCGTTACCGCTGCTACAGCGGCTACCCTCAAGGTCAACTACTACTCCGACGGCGGCTGCTCAATTACATGACCTCACTCAATCCAATCACCGGTTTTACTTGCTTGACTATGTATGGACCGGCTCAAACAGCGTGAATATCGCCGACTGCACATTTCCAAATGGAAAGTGCATCTGCACCTTTTACACCCAGCCGCACTGTAAGGGCGCCCAGCAGACTGTTGTCACGGTGGGGACAATTGTGCTTCGAACTGGGGCCGCGGGTCCTATTCCATGAAGTGCAGCGTCGAGCATGGCGTCTGAGCGGAGCGCCCTTATCATCGCGCCTTGAACCCTGCGGGCCTTGGGTCCGCTCTTACAAGGTATTGGAAGTCGCTTGTGGAATGTCAAGAACCCTCGTGCATCCACCAACTAGCGAGCCGTCGGCCTTATACAAGCCGAAGTTATCGGTGCCGCAATATGCGAGCCGCAGCAGGGTCAGCAAGGTTTTTTATTATACTTTTTCAGCGACGTAGAAATCATCTTGAAGGTGGGTTAGTGAACGGCCTGGGCTGAGTAGATAGAGATTACTTAACAACTTCGGTAGGATAAATTAATAGTTCCTTCAAAACAGGCGAAGGGATGATGAGGGGACACCAAATATGTCCCAGACTGGTCATTTCTGTATAACATGCCTGATATTCATCAGCTGTTGGCTACAAGGGTTGACTACAGCCTCAACCTCCCAAAGTGACGAATATCTTGGAGGGCGCCTGCAATGAGCTAGCTTTAAATCCAATCCTTCAAAGAGACCTCCATGACAGGGCGATTGAGCCAATGCCAACCCTAGATGATCTTCTTCGAGCGATGAGTTTGGGAATGACGAGCGTCAGAAGGACGGCCACGCCGGCTATTCTTCGGAACAACTATGGCGTTTGGTCAAATCTATACAGGCTAGTTCTGATGCAACCTATGGCATGTTAATTCGAACTCATCATACATTACCTGGTGTTGATAGATGTGGCAACTGCGCATCGAGCAATTAGGATGTGTGGGCTGGACGAGTGAGATCAGCTATCCTCTAGACTAGATACTGCTTCCGACTACGGAGTACTCCGTAGAGTCCGTACAAAGGGCATTCCCCTCTGTAGGGGCTTGCAGCTCGGCTGGTGTCGGAAAAAGCTCGCCTGGTGCCGGGCGAAAGAAGTTCAGCTTAGAATTAATTAC